>VWZI01019319.1:634296-690998 GCA_013396835.1 Psilopogon haemacephalus
AACCCCAAAAAAAAAAAAAAAAAGAACAAAAAACAACCCAAACCAACAACAACATTATATTATAAATATAAATGTGATGATTATAAATGTGTAAAATAATCACATCAGAGCTCCACCTGCATCAAAGAGACAGTTTTACATCATCCTTGTACTCCTGCATGTGTGCACAGCACTCCTCTCTGCCAGAAACCTTATCAAACCTGGAAAAGCAGCTTGGACTGACTTGGATAAAAGCACTGAAGAAGCCTGACTATATAACGTTTATTTTAAATTAATTTTCTGCCATCCAGTTCCAGCAGTTCATTTTTCCCTCTGAATGGGATCTAATAAGACCTAATAGGTGATAAATCAGTTTCCTGGTTTAGAGCATTAAGAAACTGCAGCGATATGTTCTGCTAGACTAGTAAGGTCTACAGTGTTCTGTTCCACAACAAGCAGGGCATTGGATAGTCTTAAATCATCAGACTGTCCCTCTCTCAGCTCTACAACCACTCCTGTGGCTTGGAAATTACAGAATGAGAAATCATTCTTTATGGCAAACTCGGTAGCTGCAAGCAAAGCAATTTAAAAAACACTTCAGGAGAGCAGTTCCTACATGCAGCTTCTGTTACAAATTACTTGGCCTCCGCCTTTACAAAACACCCTTGTTTAAATAATACAAATGGCTTATCAAATTATCATGATGTAAAACAGAGAGAAAAGTTGTTTCCTACCAACAAATCCATTACAAAACTAATGACAAAACAGGATTATTTACATGACATCTCTTCATCCTTGTTCATTTGGAACAGTGTTATTAAGGCTGAAGCTTTCCATGTGATACATTCCAATTCTTGGAATAATTCAGTAATGGAGCACGTGTTGCCTGATTCATCTTTCTACATGAGCAAGGAGAAATAAATATGTGCTAGCATCACAATCATGAGTCAGCTCTTTTATGCCAAACTACATCTCTCTCAATTACAAGTAATAGAAGTTCTACAGAAAGTTTTGACGAGGCTGACGTTTATTGTCTTTAGGTCTATAATTCATACTTTAAAGCATTTATTTTCTATGTCTGAAGCTGAACAAGGCTATAAAGATGGTGTCTTCTTACAGACTAAGCTATGCAAATAGAATAGGCTCCCATCGTTCACCTTCTCACCATTCCTGCTGCTGGAGTGAACTGCCCTTGCAGCTCATAGAGCAAAAGGGGTCATGAGAGCGTTCTCATCTACACCAGTCAAAATCAACCAGTTTTACAGAATCACAGAATATCTTTGGTTGGCAGAAACCTTCAAGATCATCCAGTCCAACTTTCAACCCAGCACTGCAAGGTCAAGACTCTGTTCAACTCCATTTATTTAAGCCATGCACAATCATAGAACAGTTTTGGTTGGAAGAGACCTTTTAGGTCATCGTCCAACAGTTAAAAACCCACAGAAACCTATCCTTGCTCTTTTTGTCTGAATCCAGCAAGGGAACAGTTACACAAGGTGTCGCTTTGCTGCAATGTTCTGGAAGTAGAAAGACAGGGCTCAGGAAGGACTATTGAAATTATACTTCACAAAAGTACATACCTCTGTGGGGAATTTGGGCTGAATCATGGAATGGTTTGGATTGGAAAGGACCTTTAAAGGTCACTTAGTCCAAATTTAGTCCCCAGCCAGCAGGGACTTCTGCAACTAGAGCAGGTTGCTAAGAGCCTGTTCAACATGACCTGGGATGGTTTCAAGGGTAGGGCAACTCCCACTTCTCTGGGCAACCTGGGTCCGAGTTTCACCACCCTCAGCATAAAAAAAAATAATTCCTTTTATCCAGCCTGAATCTCTCTCTTTTAATTTATGATTAAATGATCACCCCTTGTCCTGCCATAACAGCTCCTGCTAAAAAGTCTGTCCCCAGCTTTCTTACTGGCCTCTCTAAGTGTTGAAAGACCCCTGTAAGGTCTCCCTGGAGCCTTCTCTTCTCCAGGCTGAACAACCCCAACTCTCTCAGCCTGCCATGTTTGTCTACAGCTATGTTGACCTTAAAAACCAAGTATTACACTGATCTTCCTTATTTTTGTATAAATTTTTTTAGTGTTTTTTCTGCTTATGCACCCTCAGCTAGAGCAATGGGTTAATACTCATATGGAACATGTATCTAAATGGAACACAGCATTTCATGTGAAGATAATATGTGATTTGAGTTCTATTCTTCACTGCTGGTTGTTTGCTGCATGGGCATAGGCAAATTACTTAGTTCCTCAATGAATCAACTTGAGCACCTGTAAGGTCAACATAAGATAAATTATCTTCCCCAGATGCTTGCAGATGCTTACAAAAATAATTCTAATTAATATTATGGCTGCTACATAAAAACATGGCTATAAATTGTACTTTATGGCTAACAAAACATCTTTGACAAAGGGACCCCTTTAGCAAAGAGGATCTGAACACACTGGTAAAATTTAATTTACCCACAATGCCCAATTATTTGGGTAACAGACCAAAAATATGATTTCTCAGAGAAGAATGTTAGAACAGTGTATGTATATACTTGCACATGAGATTATACTGTGCCTGCTTGCCAGTGATATTTGTGTCCTAATTATCTCAAAACCTATTTTAAGTTAATTGTAGTCAAGCCAAAAGAGCCTTCAAATTGTATCCAAGCCAAAAATACCTTTAAATCAAATACTCACTTAAGTAAGTGGATTGCGAATGGGGGACTGAAAGTGTATATGCCTTATGAAATTAAAAAAAAAACAAACCCAAACATAATAATTGCTTTATCATGATCAACACAAGATGAAAATCAAATGCTATGGGAAAAATACTCATTAGCGCATTTTTTACTAATAGTTATAGAAAGCAGGAACCTGACATGGATTATTCCTGACAAATAAATTGATTGTTGTCCTGAATCTTAGACTGCTACAAGATTTGATAGTTTGATTTGTAACCATAGCTAATACATAGCCCTTTGCTGTGGCTTGAGAATCAGTTCAAAGACTAATGGAAAGTAAAATGTTCAGTTAAAATAATCAAAATTACATCATTACTACTATCAGCAAATAAAGTTCTGGTGTTGATTTTCACATGATTTCATAAATTCATAGAATGATTTGGGTTAGAAGGGACCTTAAAGATCATCTAATTCCAACCCCTCTGGCATTGGTGGGGACACCTTCCACTAGACCAGGCTGTCCAACCTGGCCTTCAACACTGCCAGGGAGAGGACATCCACGACTGCCCTGAGCAACCTGTTCCAGTGTCTCCCTGTCCTCACTGTAAGGAATTTCTTCCTGATCTTCAGTCAAAATCACCTCTTTTCCAGCTGAAATCCATTTCCTCTCACCCTATCACAGCAAAGTCCCTCCGTGGCTTTCTTGTATCACCCTTCAGCTACTGAAAGGCTGTTCTAAAGTCTCCCCAGAGCCTTCTCTTCTCCAGGCAGAACAGCCCCAACTCTCTCAGCCTGTCCCCACAGGGGAAGTTCTTCAGGTCTCTAAATATCTTCATGGCAAAGACACACAATCTTCATTTGCTAAGACACACAACACAGCAAGCCCAATATGATGATAAAAACACTCAGAAAGAGATGCTCGGCTGTGTTAACACATCCCTGCTGTTCTCCTGCCTGCTCAAGGATGGGAAGCGATTTGAAGGCCTTTTAAGGAAGTATCTCTGATTCTCCCTGGTGAGTCCTCAAAGCAGATCATAAACCAACATTGCTTCTCCAGTGTGGCACACCCCCTTGCAAGAGCACCTGCACTCACAGGCCATCATCTGTCTGTGCAATTTATGCAGGTTATTTTGAAGTCTGTGTCTGTCAAAGCTTTCAGAAATGAGCTGTGTCACATTTGAAATGTAGGCTGCTTTCTACACATAGTCATGGCTTTACTGCTGGCATCCCTCCTTATGCCTGGATTATAAATTCTCTGAGTTGCTGTCTCGAAATACCTGAATTTTGACATTAAATCTGCCATTTTTGTGTACTCGTCGTAATTCAGGTTCTGAAATAGACTGAGTGACTCCAAAATATGGGCTAAAATTCAAAACCTTCACAAATCTTATGTTCTTCTCAACACAATAGATTTCCATGTCAGAATACACTTCCTCTAGTGCTTTCCTTGCATTCCTATCAGTTTCCCTGCTCACCCTCAAGCAAGGCTCTTGAAAATGGGCTTAGTTGCATACAAGCAGAAATCTTTGCAGAAATGAAGAGGTTGCTTGCTTGGGTTTTAAACTTCTCTTGAACTCAGCACACCTTGAAATCTCTTTCTTATCAAGACAGCCCATCAAAATTTAGCAACATAAAAAGATGCTCACACTGAGTTATTGATGTTAGGAAGAAATTAGATATTATTCGCTCACATCATCTTAGAATCATAGAATGGTTTGGGTTGGAAGGGACCTTAAATATCACCTAGTCCATCCCTCCTTCCATGGGCAGGAACACATTTTACTAGACCAGGCTGCTCAAAGTTCCAGCAAAGCTAGAATCAATACAGGTCAACCAATCTGATTAGGCAATAGATTTTTATGTTACTGGACTCTACAGAGAACCATGTGCTGTTCAGTCATGTCCCATACCCTTGGATATGCTTTGCTGTGATATCCATCTGAAAGCAAGGTAAAACATGGTGGCTTTTTCATCTCTGATGAAATGTGGAGTCACACACTGCATGCCAATTGCCTGTGCTCTTTTGAAAACCTAGCCTTTAATTTCCTCTCTCTTTTTAATATATGAACTGTCTGGAATAAGATATAAATAACCGAAGTACAGATGCCAGGTAGCTCTCCCATGGATCAATGAGAATGAGTTGCACTTCTTGTGACTCCCCACACAGTTTAACTCTGCTCTACTCAGAGGCAGATCATTAGCTTCTGTGTTTTCCCCTACCAGACAGCACTTCTGGAGCTAGGCAGTTCATGATTCAGGGAAAGATGGAAACTTTTAAGGGAACTGTTTTGTGCATTGACAATGGTCAAGTCAATTGCTTACTGCAAGTCGAGGAGAGCCGAATGATACTACAGCCTCCTGGAAGCCAAGACTCACTTCTGATAATTGAATTGCAAATATACTAGCAAAAAAAAACAAAAAAGAAAAAAGTTATTTCCATAACCATGAATTCTTTATTATCCTATTATTTGCAGATCAGGAGACTTACATGACGGGATATGAGTACCTTACAAATCTCTGTTTGAAATCTAAGTGTGTGTAACCTTCCACAAATAGAAATTGATCTAACAAAAGTTTAGCATGAAGAGAGAAAAAGGGGGTCACAAAGTTTTGAGTGTTAATATTTCTTTACCTATTTTACAACTAAAAAGAAAAAAAAGAGGAAAATGAAATTGTCATAAAAGGTAAAGTGATGAGAAAAGTTTAGGATACCCATTTCATGAGCGGCTTGCTCATGCAGTCAAGAGCCAAAATGCAGCACTCTAAGAGCAACAAATAACTAAAATAAATCAAACCACAGTCAAACAGCTGAGGTTATTCAGCCTGGAGAAGACAAGGCTTCAGGGATACCTTACTATGGCCTTTCAGTACTTAAATGAGGCAATAGAAAAGATGGGGACAGCCTTTTTAGCAAGGCCTGTTGTGACAGGACACGGGGTGATGGGTTTAAACTGAGAAGAGGAATTTAGTCTAGATAGAAGAAAAAAAGAAATTGATTCATGATCATCCACTTTTGCAGCTGTACTGCTTGTTCTGAACCTAAGTCTCTGCCCAGAACCTATTCCACTGCATTTTAGTACAAAACTCTTCCTTTATCAGCTACGACACAAAACTATCACAGTCTCAATGTTAAATCAAGGCAACTGCTGTATTTCATCCATCACTCTTGTCCAGGTAGGATTTCTGTGTCCGAACAAGAGAACAGCTTTAAGAGAAATATGCAAGGAAAACGGATCAGGTATTCTACAAGAGAGAGAACAGCAGGCTTCCATACAAAACTCCAGGTACTGCACAGGAAAAGTTGACAAAATTAAATCAAATTTGTGTTAAGCATAAAATAGAGGAAACAAGCATTGTATGCAACAGTGTTTTTATTCATTGACTTCAGTGGGGTAATTTTTCTGCCCCATAACTTTCAGAACAAACAAATGAGCAATTCACATAACTGACATCTTGAGGTATAAAGGGAATTAATCAGAATCACAGAACTATTAAGGTTAGAAAATACCTCTAAGATCAAGTCCAACCCTTCCACCCAACATATCCATGACCACTAGACCATGTCCCAAAGTGTCACATCTACTCATTTTTTTAACACCTCTAGGGACAGTGACTTCAGCACCTCTCTGGGCAGCCTATTCCAATGCCCGACTGCTTGTACAGTCAAGAAATTCTTCCTAATAGCCACCTTAAACTTCCTCTGGCCCAGCTTCAGGCCATTTCCTCCTATCCTGTTGTTATTTACTTGGGAGAATGACTTAGATGGGGGTTAATTTGCAAAGGCAGAAATTATAAAAATAGAATTGTTTTTACTGCGCCAAAAAGCCCCATCCCCAAACGATATACAGAACTAGTTATAGCTTATCTACAGGTTCTAATTGGGTCAGGAAATCTTCACAAGGATGCAAGTTTAGTAACTCAGGAAAGTCAGAAAATGGAAAAGGCTAAGCTACAAGATAGCTCTACCCCACTTACAAATTAGGCTGAGCAGAGCACCTAGGGAAGAGCAGATTTTACTCACAGAAGTGAAGTGGGACTTTAGACATGATCCCTGCTGAATTTCTCTGAAACTGCAAGCTATATCCATGTTGCAGATCCATGTGGCGAAGTCCGATGCAAATAAAAACCTGCCAAAGTCAAAGTGTCTCAGGCACAGCTTCCAGGAGGCAAAAGATCATGGAGCAGCACTGCTTTAGCAGCACAGGGAAAAAGCCAAGCTGCTGCCATGTTCCCCAGATTGGGGTAGTGAGCAAGAAGCCAGTATATGGTGGTCCAAGAGAAGCCAGGCCTGGGTGCTGCTGACAGCTCATTCTCAAACGGACCTAAGGACTTGCCAAACTTGCAGACTGGTGGGGGAGTGGCACAAACTGTGCAGGAGTGGGACTAGAGCGGAACTGCACAGAAGACTGCGAGAGCAGGAACCACACACTTTTTCCCTCAATCTATTTATAATCTTCCTAGACTTTTGTGTCTGTTGCTATATATAGACTGGGCACGAAGAACCCAGCCAATCACTAGCTGATTCCAGTGTGGGCTTTTCCATGAGTCAGCATACGTGTGGAAAGGACGCCGTTTGCTGTTCCCCCTTCAAGCCCACAAAGGATGGGGGGAAACAGTTTCGCACCTTCTTCTCCCGCTATTCAAACCTCTGGAGACAGAGGAGAGGTGGAAACAGAAACTTGGAGTGCCTGTCCAGTGCCCCACAACAGAGAAGAGACCAACACCATCCTCACTAGAACTTCTTCTCAATTAGCTATAATGAGTAACAAGGTCTCCTCTTAGCCTCCTCTTCTTCAAGCTAAACAATTCCAACTCACTCAGCCTCCTCTCATAAGACATGCTCCCCAAAGCCATCACCAGCTTTGTTGGCTTCCCTGTACCTGCTCCAGTGCCTCAATGTCTTTCTTATACTGTGATGCTCAACACTGAACACCGTACTCAAGGTGAGGCTAAGTGAAATGAGGCCAAGTGAAATGTTATTACTGTCCTTTTGAATGCATATGTCCACATGCTGAGTTTTGCTTTGTGAAGACTGAGACAGGAGAATAGTGAAGAGGTGACTGGGTCCAATCAGCATGGCTTCACCAAGGGCAGATCCTGCCTAACAAACCTGGTGGCCTTCTACGAACAGGTTACATTAATAGATGAGGTGCGAGCAACTGATGTCATTTACCTGGACCTGAGTTTCCCCAGCCTTTGACACTGTCCCACATCACATCCTGCTCTCCAAGCTGTTGAAACATGGGCTTGATGGGTGGACCATCAGATGGATAAAGAACTGGCTTGATGGCCGCACCCAAAGAGTGGCTGTCAATGGATCCATATCCAAGTGGAGGACAGTGACAAGTGGAGTCCCTCAGGGATCAGTCCTGGGACCAGTCTTGTTCAACATCTTTGTTGGGGACATGGACAGAGGCATTGAGTGCACCCTCAGCAAGTTTGCTGATGACACCAAGCTGTGTGGTGCAGCAGACACACTAGAGGGCAGGGATGGCATCCAGAGGGACCTGGACAGGTTGGAGAGGTGGGCACAAGCCAAGCTCATGAGGTTCAACAAGACCAAGTACAAGGTCCTGCATCTGGGTTGAGGCAATCCCAAGCACAAATCCAGGCTGGGCAGTGAGTGGCTGGAGAGCAGCCCTGCGGAGAGGGAATTGGGGATGCTGGTGGACGAGAAGCTCAACATGAGTTAGCAGTGTACACTTGCAGTCCAGAAAGCCAGCCAGATCCTGGGCTGCATCAGGACAAGTGTGGCCAGCAGGTCGAGGAAGGTGATTCTCACCCTCTACTCTGCTCTGGTGAGATCCCACCTGGAGTACTGTGTTCAGTTTTGGAGGCCCTATTACAAAAGGGATACGGACATGCTGGAGTATGTCTAGAGAAGGACCACGAGGATGATCAGAGGGCTGGAGCACCTCTACTATGAGGACAGACTGAAAGAGTTGGGGCTGTTCAGTTTGGAGAAGAGGAGGCTCTGAGGTGACCTTCTTGTGGCCTTCCAGTATCTGAAGGGGGGCTACATAAAAGCTGGGGAGGGACTTTTTAGGCTACCAGGCAGTGACAGGACTAGGGGGAATGGAGCAAAGCTGGAGGTGGGGAGATTCAGACTGGATGTGAGGAGGAAGTTCTTCAGCATGAGAGTGGTGAGAGCCTGGAATGGGTTGCCCAGGGAGGTGGTTGGGGCCACATCCCTGGAGGTGTTTAAGGCCAAGCTGGATGGAGCTTTGGCTAGCCTGATCTAGGGAGGGTGTCCCTGGGCATGGCAGGGGGATTGGAGCTAGATGATCCTTGTGGTCCCTTCCAACCCTGACTGATTCTATGATTCTAAGATAACATCCAGAAACTAAGCAAAGTATATATAAATCTAAACAAATTCTTCTTTACAGAGATGTACTTAAGTGTTATTTTAAAGAAATAATATGGAAGGATTTGGTATAAGCTTTGTAATTTGTAACACCCTAGTTTTCTCTCCTAAGGACTTTTATTCCCTGTGTTGTTTTTTTAACACAAATAAATCAGTTTGAAAACTTGACTAATACGGAAAAATTCTTGTAAGCTAGGAGAGCTGAGTGTCTAATACCTGCATTGACTTGTCAATCCAAATCACAGTGAAGGATGGGAATCTGGGGTGCAGTCTGCAGATTCATGCAAAACAATCAACAGCTTTAGTTTATTCTAAAATGTCTTATTAGCAGCTCTGATGTTGGAATTTAAAATACATTTCCTATGCTAGCTGAATAAATCACATATACCACTATAAATTTTTCATGATTTCTTCATAAATTCCTCATTTCTTGTTGTCAGTTGTCTTGGTAAAAACTAAAATAGACAAAGCTGTTAAAAAAGTCAGCCTACTCCAATTAAGATAAGTCTTCGCTTTCAGTGTTTGAGGAGCACTAGGTGATGCTACAGATCACCCAGTACAGACATCAAAGAGTGCAGTGGGCTTCTAGAAAGAGAATTTTTTAAGAAACAAAACAACTTTCATCACCCTTTAACTATTCAGTGACACACAAGTCCCTCAGGTGTGAAGAATGACTTGGAGGTGCTGGGGCATGAAAAACTGGGCACAAGCTGGCACTGTGCATTCACAGCCCAGACCCAGACACATCCCCAGCAGTGTGGGCAATAGGTAGAGGGAGGCAATTCTGACTCTGCTCTGCTCTGCTGAGACCCCACCTGCAGTGCTGGGGACAGCTCTGGAGTCCTCAGCACGGAAGAGAGAGGGTTGCGAACCTGTTGGAGTGGGGCCTGAGGATGCCAGAATAATGATGAGAGGTCTGGAACCTCTCTGCTGTGAGCTCAGGCTGAGAGAGTTGGAGCTGTTCAGCCTGGAGGATAAAAGGCATCAGAGAGACCTAATTGTGGTCATTCACTACTTGAGTGGAGCCTGTGAGAGAGATGGGGATAATCGTTTAGCAGGAATCACGGTTTTAAACAAAAAGAGTTAGATTTGAACTAGACACAGGGAATATATATTTTACAGTGGGGGCAGTGAGACACTGGCCCAGACTGACCATAGAGGTGGTAGAAGCATTTCAGGTCAGGTTGTTGGGAGCTCTTAGCAACCTGCTCTAGTTGCTGATGGCAGTGGGGTTGGACCAGATGACATGTGGAGGTCTCTTCTAATCTAAATCATTCTATGATTTAATACCTGCATTTAGATACATATTCATTATAAACTATGTCTTCTTTCACTTCGGAATCAAATAAGAAAGTAGGATTTTCACTTTTTTCAGTCTAGAAAAGAGCTTACTAGATAGGTGGATTTTTTTTTCTTTTAGAGAACATTAGTCTAGACTAGAAAATAGAACCACCATGAAGAAATGGATGGAGAAAGCAAGTCCTCAGGCCTCAAGACAAATTACAGTAGAGACAGAATGTGCTCCTCAAGGAAAACCAAGTCGCTGCTCCCTTCCTTAGTAGTCTGGTTGTATCAAAACACAGAGTGAAAAATGAGATCTGAAGGTCTGTTTTGCATATTTAGAAGAGTCATTTGCCAATCTCAGCACACATTTGTATAATTTCCTTGCTACAGTAAGGTAGTTCAGCACTGAATTTGGCAACGAGTGAAAATGCAATGGTCCCTTCTGCACCCTTTCATCAGTATTCACCTGAAAAAACATTTGCTTTTTTACATACTTGCAATTTAAAAAATATGGATAAACTGGAAAATATGAGAAACATTTATTAAAAAAAAAAAAGCTTAGATAATGTCAAATACATTAAAAATGACAGGTTTATGGAGACAGGAAAGCTCTATGGATAAGCAGCAGTATTCCAGGGTATGATACAGTGACAAGGGCTGAATGCAGATGTGTAAACCTAGAAAGTGCTTGACACTGTGCCAAAAGGGGAAGGTACATCCCATTATGAATATTTTAGGTAATGAGATTTATCTCAAAGAGGAAAATACCTTCCCTAAGAAAATGTTTCTTGGAGGAATCATGACTGAAGTTGCTTTGGAAGAAACAGCATGTAAAAACCAGTTTGACAAACAAAAAACTATTCTGTGTTCAAGAACTTATCTAACAGAAGTTCAGCTTTGACAGCTGGCAATTTTACTCTGATTTTAGAAAATTAAACATGGTTGTTGGCTGAAGAGATGCAAAGCAGCCCCACAAGAAGAAGAGACAATAATGTGGGAGGCAGAGTGAATGCTCACAAATACAGCGCAGAATTGCGCCTCCTTTGAAAATCTCACTGACAAAAACCATGCCACTAAAATTCATTTCAGAAATGTTTTTGTTTGGATATGTTCTAAGCAGAGTGACAGAAAACCATCAACTCTCTTCTACATCTCACTTACTATTTCAGCTGTTCGTTGTACCTTGCACACTGCAGGTGACTGAGACAGCAAAAGGAAAACCACAGGGACAAATGCATTTTACTAGAGTGAAACACAGAAGGGAACAAAACCAGTGATTACTGAATACTTGAATCTTCAGAGGGAAAATTCCAGCATGAAGAAATAAATAATAAAATAAAGGTAACTTTATGTTTCCATTTAATATAGGATGACATGTTCCTCCCACAGAGCTACTGAAGTTTGACAGCAACAGAACCAAAATTTCTTTCTATATCTAACTTGAGTAAATTTGAGTAAATTGAATAACTAAACACGAGAGACAGGCTGCCCTGCTGGAAAGCAGCTCGGTGGAGAAAAACCTTGGAGTGCTGGTGGACAGCAAGTTCTGCATGGGCCAGTAATGTGCCCTGGTGGCAATGAGCCAATGACATCCTGGGGTGGCCAGCAAGTCTAGGGAGCTCCTTCTCCCCCCTCTGCTCTGCACTAGTGATACCACACCTGCAATGCTGTGCCCAGTTTTGGGCTCCCCAGTTCAAGAGAGACAGGGACCTGCTGGAAAGAGTTCAGCAGAGAGCCACAAAGATGACTGAGGGACTTGAGCATTTTCCCTACGAAGAGAGGCTGAGAAACCTGGGGCTGCTCAGTGTGGAGAAAACTGAGGGGGGATCTAATCAATGTATACAAATATCTGAGGGGTAGGTGTCAAGTTGATGAGGCCAATCTCTTTTTGCTGGTCAGTAGCAATGGGACAAGGAGCAACAGCTACAAACTGGAAGATAGAAGGTTTCACCTCAACATGAGGAAAAACTTCTTTATAGCAAGGGTGACAAAGCACTGTAACAGGCTGACCAGAGAGGTTGTAGAGTCTCCTCCTTGGCAGGAAGGTTGGACTCGATCTCTGGAGGTCCCTTCCAACTTCTAAAGTTCTGTGATTCTATGTAAATAGAAAAGAGAAGTAAAAAACAGGGAGAGTGGATAAAACACTTACAGACTTTCTCATTTCATGGTCTTCACACTTCAGCCATCCAACCCACATGAAGAGTAAGAGAATCACAGACTGGTAGAAGCTGGAAGGTACCTCTGAAGATCATCTAGTCCAACCATCCTGCTAAAGCAGGGACACCCACAGCAGATTGCCCAGGATCACAATGTCCAGGTGGGTTTGGAATCTCTCCAGAGAAGGAGACTCCACAACATCTCTGGGCAGCGTGCTCCAGGACACTAGTACCCTTACAGCAAAGAAGTTCAGACAGAACTTCCTGGTTTCCAGTTTGTACCCACTGCCCTTTTCTTGATCACTGGGCACCACCGAAAAGAGGCTGGACACAACTCCTCTTGCCTCTCATCCCTTAGCTCTCACTAAGCATTGAGAAGATTTCCTCTCAGGCTGCTCTTCTCCAGACTAAACAGCTTCAGGCCTCTCAGCCTTTCCTCCTCACAGAGATGCTCCAGGCCACTCAGCATCTGACTTTCACCAGCAATTCCCTGTTTCTGGGGGATCCCAGAACTGGACCAAATACTGCAGATATGGCCTCGCTAGGATAGAGATGAGAGGACACTTCTCTTCATGAGCCTGTCCTTGAAGAGGATGTCTAGGGGACACTCACTGCTGTGCCAAAATGTGTCCACATGATGGACTAAATTTCATATCCAGCATTTTTGAGGATAAGTTGACTTGCTGCATGCTGAAATACATCTCAATGTTCATGTCATTATAGGAAGACTTTTCCTGGCCCTGTGATTTCCCATCTAACTGCTGCTATGCTTTGACCCCACATTTCCTACCAGAGAAGAGCAGAACTGGGTAGGGCTGACACCACATCTCCATGCCCCTCCATGATCTATAGCATATGTGCATATGTATAATACAAACAGCAGCCTTGCTCATGGATGGCAGCTGGTGGCAAAGGTATCACCTGTGCTGGTTTGAACTAATTGAAGGATTTAAATGAGAAATTAAGACTACAGGCTGAGAAAGGAAAACAAAATTTTATTCTACTTCACTCATTTGTTTACTGAAATGCTATAAATTTAGAACTCAAATAAAAGATAAGTCAGACCGCTTTGTACCATGGCTGCTGCTGCATGTCTTTCTCTCCCTGCCTTCTTAGCTGGATCTGAATAATTACACTATCTTCTTTCCTGCTCCTAATCCCCTAGGCCAATCTACCTTCACTTATCTGGTGTAAAAGACAGATGGTGAGATAAGATTGGGAAAGGGGGAAGGTGGTAGGGTGGTTGAAAACACCTCTTAGGGACTCTAATCTCTGGGAGGGGTGTGGTGTTTCTGTATTACCTTTTTACTGTATATATCTAAATATCTGCCTGTATATTGTGCAAAGCTGTAAATACAAAGCTTCATTCCTTAACTTCCAGCAGTCTGAGTCTAGCCTGTGTTATTTCAAAGTGGGGGGGGGGGGGGGGGGCAGGCAACTGCCAACCACCACATCACCTTAGTCAGAAACTACATGTGGTTCAGAGATACAAGATCAAAGCTGAGTCAAAGGGAGGTTCTTCTTTGTTCTCCAGGGTTTTCCCTGGCAGTGTGCTCCCCAAAGCTACACTGTACATCACTGCCACAGCACAACCCATCAGAACCCACACAGTCCAGGTCAGTGGAGTGAACCTATGCTGGGAACTGACCATAGCACGTGAGATACAGTCCTTGCAGCACCCCAATGTTCTAATGCTGCTCTACATCAGCTGCAGAAAGACAGATGACACTTGAGCCAGCATAAAGCCTGCCAAAACAAATTATACTGTCAAGAAGACAAACAAATTTAATCAGGGGTATGATATTGTACCAGATGAATGCTTTGTTTCATGAAGAAGTGATGTTTTTTCTCCCAGATCTAGAGCAAGAGACTTCTGAGGAGTGGCTGAGGGACCTGTGTTTATTCAGCCTGGAGAAAAGCAGGCTGAGGGGAAACATTGCTCTCTACATTCTCTGAAAGGAGGATGGAGTAAGGTGGGCATTGGTTTCATCTCTCATGCAACTTGTGACAGGAAAAGAGGAAATACCTTCAAGCTGCACAAGGGGAGGAATGGATTGAACATCAGTAAGTAAAAACTTCTTCCCCAAAGGGGCTGTCAAGCCCTGGAAGAGGATGTGGTGGAGACCCCATCCCTGGAGGGGTTTAAAATATGTTTAAATGTGGAGCTAAGTGACATAGTTTAGAGGTGACCTGGTATTAGTGGCTTAACTGTTGAACTTGATGATCTTAAAGTTTTTTTTCCAATCAAAATGATCCCAGATTCTAAGTTGTCACAGTGCAGTCAAGAGATAGCAGGCTCAGGGATCAGAAGTTCTGTTTCAGCTCGCTCTTTCTGAAGCTACTAGCAGGTACACTTTTCATTTTAGTGATAATCACACTGACCTTAAAAAATACAGATTTCACACTTTCTAGAGTAAAGTTCAATGTTTGTATTTCCCTGAAGTTCCTGGCAGTCACCAAACAACTCCTCTAAAGGCAAGTCTGTGATGCTCTTCCGAAGGCTGACAACAAGAGCTTAGGCAAGCTTAACAGTCAAGTGGGGGTGGGAAAGGTCAGGGAGGGAACAGCAAAGACATTTCCAGATCTCAGTCTTTCCAGCTGGAGTGGCAGAGGGCCCTCCTTGCAGGCTGCTGAGTGCAGGCAGGCTTTAGAGGAAGGTAGGGAGGTGTTAGGTGCTGGCTTTCAAAAGCTTTTCCCTATGTGGCAGGGCAAAAGTCTGAAAAGCTCGGAGAGCAAAGCTCCTGGCACTGTCAGAGCAAACGCAAGCATATCCTTGAAGACACTGAAGAAGAAATACCCTTTGCAGCTCAACAGGCATTTGATGAATGCATATATACAAGGAAATGAAGGAAGGAAAACATCTTCTTTCATTACCATAGAATCATAGAACAGTTTGGGTTGGAAGGGACTGTAAAGGTCATCTAATTCCAATGCCCCTGCCATTGGCAGGGACACATTCCACTAGATCAGGTTGCTCAAGGCATCGTCCAACCTGGTCTTGAACACCACCAGGGAGGAGACATCCATGACTTCTCTGGGCAACCAGTTCCAGTGTCTCACCACTTTCACCACAAAGAACTTATTCCTAATGTCCAGTCTAAATCTCCCCTTTTACAGCTCAAATCCATTGCCCTTCATCCTGTTGCTACAAGCCCCTCTAAATAGTCCCTCCCCAGCTTTCTTCCAGGGCCTTTTCAGGACTATAGCAGTGTGGAAGGTCTGTGTTTGTGGAGCCTTCTCTCCTCCAGGCTGAGCAGCCCCAACTCTTTCATATTATTATTTTTAAGACCCCAAGTGAAAAAAAAACCTCTTGGAAATTCAAAGCCCATCCATTCAAAGAACAGGAGCTGCAGAGGCATTCTGTGGCCTGGTATTAATATTTCCTAGCCCAAATGATGATGTGTATCCCTTACCTGTTTATTCAGAATGCTCTGATGCTGGTCAATGTGAAGAAATAAGGAATTTATCTTATCACTTCAGTGTTTCTCCTAAAAGCTGCCAGTATGTTTTGCTAGCTGCAGCACTGTCTGCTTAACTGTAACACAAATCCTTCTGATGAAAAAGAGAGAAACATCTGTCAACTACAGCTTAGCTAAATCTACACCTGTTCTACCATTAAGAAATAGAGAAGATGACTTTCCAGTCCTCATATTCAGTGAGATAAACCTTCAGACTACTGACACCAATGACCTGGCACACTTTAAACTCTTATTTGCCTATAATCCCACATGACTGTACAATCTGTCATGTTAGATCATGGATAATTTCCTCCTTTTTTTTTTAAGCTCTAGTTATTACTACACTGGCTGTGCTTTCTCACACTTGAACTGTAAAAGTTTTGTTTTCCAGAATCTCTCCATGAAACATACTTCCGATCCTAAAATTTAATAACCCCAGAAAAGTGCTCCCTAGCTTTTTGTGCATCAAGGCTCCTGCTCTTGGATTCCAAAGTGCTGCATATTTTTCAGTCATTTAAAAAGGCAAAATCCCAAAACAGGAGCATCTTGTCAACTCAGTAGCAAACAGGGCTTTAGGCATATTTTTACCAAAATTACATTAAGTTATTATGAAATCAATATAAAAATAAGTCATACATAAACAGCAAAGTACTATTTTATAATACATACCACACCTCTGTTTAAACAAGTGAATTCCTCCTACCATGCTCATTTACTATGCTACAAATGCATGGCAGAAAAAATCTGCAGGAGGAAAACCAGCATCAGAAACAATGCAGTTAAATTGTCATCAACATTCTGAAATTATTTTTGGTCTTGTGCAACTCCATTCTCCTTAAAATGGGCTGATATTGGTAGGAGAAGGAAATATCATGGAGGCTAGAGCTCAACAAGTGCCAGCAGCAGCACAGCGTGGGCTCAGACTGGGCACAACAGACCTTTCCAGACACTTTCCACCTACACAGCAACATTTTGGGTTCTACCAAAGTGATCCAGTTGTGATTTTTCACCAAATCCTGGCAAAACTACATCAGATGAGACTTTTGAAAGGGCAGAGAGTAAAAGGATACACTGCATCAGTGGCTAAAAGTCATATCCCAAAACAAAAATAAGGACAAAATCATGCACAACTTTTAATAATTCTTGAAGTCTGATAACCTGACATATTATCCATACCTACAGGTGCACAGGCAGCTCCCCTGGCTCACTATGTGAAGCATAAACTTCTACAAAACCTGTTTAATTTTCATATCTCCTGCCCCTCAGGTTTAATATCTCCTGACCTCTCACACAAGCATCAGGAAAATGTCTCCTTGCATTTCTTGACTGATAGCTCTTGAGAGCAGTAAGGCACAAGGGACAAACTTGGAGCTTTTGTAACTTCCCAATTGTGTTATTTCTGTGGGGTGAGAGGTAAAAGGCAGCCATAAGGAATATCCAGAAATGTTCTAGAGACTGATTTGAATATGGAAAGTCTATCAAGAGGAATCCACGTACTGCTCTATTTCCTGTGCTGATGGCTGATACATAATGAGAAGACCACCAACTCAACTCTCTTTCCCTTTCAGTATTACCACCTTCTCCAGAAGGAATTCCCATCTCAGCAGGAAGAAAGAGTCATTTTTTTTTCTCTGACACTGCTGCTAGTGGCTTTGCTCCATGTGACGGCAATTGTATCCCACCTCTGCTCCAGCATCCACATGCTCCTGTGCAGGTCTTCTACTCCTGTTTCCTATGGCAATTCCCTGGGTATCCCTCAAGAGAGCCAAATCTCCCACTGACCTGAAAATCAACAGACTTGGGGTTTTCCTTCTTTATTTGAAAGAAGAGAAGGGGCCTGAACTTCCATGTTTCTGATACTTTCTATTATTTAAAGAAAATATCAAGGTTAAAGTGCAGAGGAATTGATTTTTAGAAGAGTAAATAAAAATGTTTTCTAATTTTTAATTGGCTGACTATCCCAAAGTGACATTTTCTCTCCCACCTTTATGCACTGAAAATAACAAAGTCAATAATTGACAGCTGAAGCCACAGAATTTAAAGTCGCACTTCAAAGCTAACTATAGAAACCTTCATTACAAAGAGCAAAGCGGAGTACTTAAGCCTGAACTTCCATTTAGAATATAGAAATAAACTCTTTTTTGTTACTTCTATAGACTGAAATATTGTTGCTTTTTTTTTTTTTTTAATACTGAGAGGAAAAGACCAGTAAAACTCCAGTGTGAAAAAGCAGCATACACATCATACACTACGTATATTGAAATATACAACAATACTAACTGAAATGAAGCTGAGATGGTAAAATAATGATTTGAAGTGAAATGTGCTCCACTTTCCATGTTAAAAATAGACATCACCCGATGTTAGCTTGTACTCATAGTAAAAATGGAGTCCTGTGAACATGTTTTTCCATTTAACACCCTCAGCTTCATTTAATTACCTATTTCATGCTGCTTTAAGAAACGAAGATTCACACTTCTCGTTCATGCCACACATTCTGTGCCAAAAAAAAAAAGTGCAGCAATTTCATATTTGGATCTGTGATGTGGACAGCATTTCAAGCTGTGCTTTAAACATGCAGATCAACTCCATCCAGGCAGTTGTCCCACAGTACTCACTGTTTTTCAGGGCACTGGAAGGTCAAGTAATAACTGGAAAAGCATGTTCAGGTGGGTTTAGGTGTCTTTGTGTACATGCTGCACACATAACAAGGCCATATACTGCAAGGTAAGGTAGTACCTTTATCCCTGCTGTCAGAAGTAAGATAACTAGAAGATGCATTTACACACAGGAGCATTAGAATTCTCATTCACTGGCACAGCACAAGAAGGTCTCAGTGACAGACTGCATAAGGCTATGTGGTCCTTCTGATGCTTGAAGGGAGAACAAAGGCAGCACTTAAGGGGAAGGCTTCCGCTCTTTTTGGCTGTGAGGCAGCATAACAAATTAGAAGGAGAGGACTAGACAATGTCTAACCTCAACCTTGTTCCATCAGAGCAGCACACTCCTGAAGAAGTGATCTGCCAACCACATGCTTCTCTGCCTTGGGCCCATGGGTGGAGGAAGAACCAGGACCATAGTTTGTGTTGGAAGGGCCCTTTCTGTAAAGATATTTGGTTCAATACTCCTGCAGTCAGCAAGGACATCTTTCAGCAGGCTGCTCAAAGTCCCGAACAACCTGACTCAGAATCATCCCAGAGATGCAGCATCTGCCACCTCTAAGCAACCAGGGACAGCATCTCAACACCCTCAGTGTACTTCTTCCTTCCATCCAGACTAAGTCTTCCTTTTTTAGCTTAAAACCACCAGCCCCTGCCCTCTCACAACAGTCCCTGCTCAAAAGTCTGTCCCTAGTTTTCTAATTGTCCCCTTTAAGAACCGAAAAGCCACGAGAAGGTCTCTCTAGAGCCCTCTGTTCTCCAGGCTGAACAATCCTAACTCTCTTAGCCTATCCTCACAGCAGAGAGGATCCATCCCTCACACCATTGTTGTGACCTCCTGTGACCCTGCTCCAACAGGTCCGTATTTCTCCTGTGCTGAAGACTCCAGAGCTGTCTCCAGCACTGCAGGTGGAGTCTCAAAAGAGCAGAGGGGCAGAATCCTCTTCCACTGCCTGCTACCACACTGTTGAGGATCAGCCCCAGGACACAGTTGTCTTGTTTGTTGATACATTTACAACTGATACTTTATTTTTTCTGGGGGAGTGCAGAGATCAATCATTCCTCCAGACAGACCCACAAAACTTGGTGTTGCAAGAAGAGTGACTGGTCTGCCACCAAAACTGAACATGAGGAGGCAAACAAAGAGGGATCAAGTTATAAGGTCTGTGGTCCCAAAGGCTTCATGGAACAAGAAAGCAAATACTCACATGGAGCTTCATCCCAGGCACCCACACTGGTGTGAATTCACACATTTGTGATCTGACTTCCCTTGGCCTTTTACACAGCTAAATTTTAAATATATTTGCACACCAGAGGCTTCTGAGTGAGTTCAGGCAGTAAAAGAGAATATTAGAATTATATAATAACATTTTAAATTAGGGGCTTTTTCCCAATTATAATTAGAAAATTTAGGAAAACTAGAATCAGAAAATTACAAATTAAAGAAATTCTTCCACTAAAGGATCTGATTAAATGTAACCTGCCAGGGTTTTTGCTGCTCCCGAAACAATTAAAGCACAAACCAGACAAACAAAAATAGGTAACAGCTTATTACTATTTGGTGTGCAATATATTGAATTCTACTTGCACAGCACCATTTGATAATGAGAACTTATAAAAAAACCAAAAACCTGATAAATATATTGGTTGCTGTAATGTGCTCAGGAGTACAATCATCACTAAATATTTTCACGTCAAGACAGGTTTATATTCTAGGAGGGAAAATAATACCCAAATCATCTTTTTTTTTATTTGAAATTAATTTGGAAATGCTTTTTCAGATCTCAATTAGAGTCTTAGCAGAGAATTATCATGACACACAGTCTAACAGCCTCCTTCCTATAGCTTTCTTTCAAAATAATGTATTAAACGCAGGAGTTCTCAGTACTGTACATATGCAAGTTGGGAAAGGGAAAAACCAAAAACAATAGTGGAAGTATCCAAAATAATGAGTTGGCTTCATTTGTATTGTGTTAAAAACAAAAGAAACCAGACATCCACAGCATACCATGGATGATGATTCCAGAAACGGGAAGAAAGAGCTATTTGCAGTGTTATCTTGCTTTTGCTTATTGTAACCGTTGAGCCAAGCTGTTGCTTTTGCTCAGCTCCATAGAGCTCACATGCTTAAAAGTATCCCTTTTCTAAAGCCAATTCTGAAATGACAGCCTATGAGGTGCCTTTCAATAGCTCATTACCTGTTTGCAGAACAAATATTTATGAGCTGATAAAATATTATCAAGGAAGATGACCTCAGCAAGCTAAACTCCTGGTTTAGCAGCTACCCCTGCCAATGAAGCTTCATGAAATACCATGTACAGAAAAACCACAGCAGGAACATGGGAAGCCTACCGGAGAAAGTATTATTATCTGCTTGCACATTTCTTTACAGTTTTCAAGATCCATGAGATACAGATAGCATTAAAAATGTCTTGAAGGGATTAAAGCTGCCACCACTCAAAGGAGGACAAACAGTTAATAACCAGGAATATTGCCAAGTCTCAAACATAGGACTGCCTTGTGACTTAAAAACTGCAAAGAGACAAAAATAGCAAGGCTTTGTAACAGAAGAAAAGAAAAATCTCAAAAAACCCTTAGCTACTTTTTATTTCCTTTCCTTTTTCCCCCTTCATATGGAAAACTTCAAGAACACCAGCAGCTGGGATCATTTTATCCCTGTGTGTTTCTTCCTAATTCAATCAAAGATGTTCCCCAACATGCAATGCTTTCCTTTAAAGTCACTGTAATTCTCTCATGGCAAATAAAAGGTTATAGTGGCAGGAAATTTATCAAAAACATTTTGAGAAGAGGTTAACCACTACTGGGCAATGAACACGTGCATATTACTCCAATACTCCACGGTGATATTTTTTGAAGAAGGTACTGAATAAGGATCATTCTTTCCACAGAAAAATTCAACACACTATGTCCCTCCTGCTTTAGGATGAAATACACCTGCAGCCTGGATTTATAGAGATGCCATGGTACAGAGATCTACATTCCCATGAGGAAAGCAAAACCCGTGGCATGGAAAAAGAGGTTTGTCAAGTGTAGCATTATCATAAAAGGCACCATAGGCAGAGTCCAGGAGATGCTCGATGCAGTAACCCAGTCCAAAACTACTTTCCTCACTGCAGCAGGTCTTCAGCAAAAAACCAAATGTATCTCCAAACACATGAAATATATAATTTAAACTGTAAAATAATGATGAACTTAGTAATCATTTTACTACTGGAAGTAATTATTCCACCTCTAGAACCACAGAAGAGATTAGGCGTGATACAAATAGAAGCAAAAAGTACTCAGAGAAGCAGAAGATGTTTTAGGAGTAGCTGGGAGAAGGCAGCATCTCGTTTCATACACACACAACACTGGCAGCTTTATTGGTGCAAAGGCCGCTGCTCAACTTCTCTAGCATAAGGGATCAAAGATTATAAAGGATAAAAACACATTCACTAAATCCAGTAAACTGCCAAATTACAACTGTCCATCAGTCCTCACAAGAGAATTGTCACCCACCTACCACCCCTGCCAGGCTCAAGGTCTGTAACTCCTCATGGCTGAAATAAAATAATTTGCTACAGGGGATGTTTTCCTTTCCTGAAGTGAAGAATATTCCTTCAAGGAATCTCAGTCTTTTGAGTAAGAAAAATCCTCTCTGTGTTATTTTAAACATAGTTAAGTATGCTCATTTTACTCTCAGATTCAATTAATTTGACAGGTAAAATACAACCCCCAAAATCCTACAAGGTCTTCACTGAAAAGTTCAGGACATTATGTGACTAGCTTTTATGGACAGTAAAAAGATTTCCCTTCTTGTACATCAACAGTATCTTCATATAATTTATCAATGTGCACTCACCTTTATGTATGGATGAAGACTAAACTTTTGGGTGTATCCCCACATCTGGAGTACTGTGTACACTTCTGCAATCCCCAGTTCAAAAACAACAGGACACTACTGGAGAGAGTCCAGTGGAGGCTATGATGATGCCTAAGAAACTCAAGCACTTCTATGAGAAGGAAAGGTGGAGAGACTTGGGGTTGTTTAACCTGAAGAAGAGCACCCTGAGAGAGGATCTTCTCAATGAACAGCAAGAACTAAAGGGCAGGGTTCAAGAGGCTGGGTCCAGATTCTTGTGTTGCTGCTTAACATGAGGACAAGGGCCAGTGGGCACAAACTAGAACCCAGAAGGTTCCACCTCAACATCAAGAAAATTTTTTTTTTTCTGTGAGAGTACTGGAGCCCTGGAGCAGGCTGCCCAGAGAGGTTGTAGAGTCTCCTTGTCTGGAGAGATTCCAAACCCACCTGGACACTGTGATCCTGGGCAACCTGCAGTGATAGAGGTCCCTTCCAACCCCCACCACTCTGTGATTCTGTGTAATTGTATCAGTTAATAAAACTGGCTCCTGTGAAAGCGCCATGCTTTAAAAATTTTTATACTCAGTCATCAGGTGGTAAATAGCAGAAGGTTCTTCTATACAGATAAATATTTGTCACCAAAGTAAAACAAAATTGCCCCCAATTGAAGATTTATTTCATTCTACTCCTGAATAAAATTTTTTTGTTGTTCCAGTTGCCTGCCTGGATTTTTGAACTTTATTCATAAAGAAAGCACAGAAATTCACACAGAATCACAGATTGTTTTGGGTTGGAAGGGATCTTCAAAGGTCATCTTGTCCGACCCATCTTGTCTCCAGGGATAGGACCTCAACCACATCCCTGGGCAACCTGTTCCAGTATTTTACCACTCTGATTGTAAAGAGCTTCTTATGTCTAACTGAAATCTACCCTACAGAGAAATGAAGCACCAATTCCTACAAATCAAACATTTTTCTACTCTTTGGGATCTTCTTGAAACAATACATCCTTTGTCCTCCTGTATTTTTATCGCAGTATCCTATTTGGAAATGTAAATACTTTAAATATTCAATTAAAAAACATATATTGAGTAAATTCTTTAATAATCAGTGTCTCGGTTATCAGTGCAAGCTGTCAAGGCTAGGCTACTACTAGTCTCTTTGAACATGGTATTAATGTGGGCCTAAACACTGCACCTATAGCTGGCAAAACTGTGTTATGTCCTTGCATTTTCTATCCAGAATCTTCGTCATCCTCACAGACTTCCTTCCCCTGTTGTGAAAAGCACATCCCCATCCACCAGCAGCTTGGGACGGATGTTAAATAAGAGCTTTTGTGCTTGCACCTAATTTGACAGATGCAACTTGATTGGTCAATTATATAAGTGCAAAGAGCCTATTTTCATACATTTATTAAAAGCATTAGTGGTTTTGTTTCTATATGCCTGCATCAAGCGAAGCAGAATATGATAATAAAACAAAATTTCAGTAATATAAACCCCAATTTGATTTTGGCTTTGGGTGTCTTGTCAGTAAGAATAACTCCGAGGAAGCTGAAGGCTGAACTGCATTTTAAGGTTCACAGTTACGCAAAATTTGCTTCAGTCCATAACCGCTTCCGTGTTTGCACACCATTGATGGATAGTCACATACACAGCTGAAGTTAATTCTGAAAGCACAATATAGATCTGACAGGTACTGCTATGACAACCATGGAGCAGAACAGCCTACATTTCCCTGGAAGCTCCAAAAATAAACATGTACAAGCCGCTTCGCCAACAGTAAAAAGGTACATGTTTACCAGACGTATCTCCCTGATCTTCCTTCCTCTCTTTGCAAGCTTTGTTTCCTTTGTTTTGTTTTTCACACAGAGAATTCATTATGATTCTGAATTGGGGTTTCAGGACACAGACATCCACCCACTTGCAAAGCTAATGAAGAACTAGAGGGGAACAAATAACACCCTCCAGATTCCCTCCAGAAAGCAAGAGAAAAAAAGTACCTAGGCACAAGAAGCCTCCTTTTGGCTGAGCGTCACCTTGTCCCTTTCTCTCTGACTTCAAAAGACAAAATAACCAGGTATTTTATGTAAATGTGGACATTCAACATTAAAAAGAAATTGAATAGAAACATCAAATTCGTTTTTCATAGGCAGCTCAGCTTCTACTGAAACAGCTGCAGATGAAAGTAGTAGCTACAAATTAATATATCATAAGGTCTACCAAAGGAAATGATTCTCTCAAATGCCACAAGTAAGACCAAAGACTAAATTATTTCAATTTACAAAAATGCAGAGAGGAACTGTTTTCATGTTCTGAGTTATGTATTTAATAGGAACCTAAGTTTGGCTTGTCAGCTCACAACAAAAGTTAAAAACAGTTTCTACAGCATTTCTGACTCTTTTCTAAACATGATTTAGCAGGGAAAACTGTAAACAGCACAAATCCCTCCCTTATTCTTTTTTTAAACTACTTGTACAGTTAAAACTCCTCGAGTGCATCTTCCTACAGGAGATGCCTGGAATGAAGAATCTACCTCCAAAACACTCCTTCTCCCTATCCTGAAACTATTAAATGTATCTATCGGAGATTACCATCAAGACCTGTCTGATGGAAATACCATGGTGGGTGAAGATCAGACCTACATTTCATCATTAAGCACTTGGTGGATTGCAACAAAGTGGCTGTCACGGTCACTGCCAACACTGCTGACAAAACTACTTCCTTTGATTCCAGTGATATTATGGCTTTATCTTCAAAGGAATAACTCTTCCTGAATCATAGAATGGCTTGAGATTGAAGGGGTCTTCTAAGGTCATTTAGTTCAACCTGCTTGTAGCAAGCAGGGACATCTTCAACTAGGGAAACTTGCTCAGAGCCACATCCAATACAAACTGGAATTATTCCAGGGGTAGGGTATCTGCCATTTCTCTGGACAACCTGGTCCACACTCAGCATAAAAACTTTCTCCTCAGATCCAGTCTGAATCTCTCTCTTCTAATTTAAAGTCATCACCCCTTCTCCTGTCACAACAGGTCCTGCTAAGAAGTCTGTTCCCATCTTTCCTATTAGCCCCTTTAAGTACTGAAAGATGTGATGGTTTGGGCGTCACCCGCCCCCACACACAATGAATTCACCCAGACTAGACTCAGCAGGCTGGAATTTAAGGAATGAAACTTTATATTCACAACTTAGCACAATATAGCAGCAGATATTTACAAGATATTACAAGCATTTACAGGTATATACAGAAATGTACAAGTTAAAAGTAATACAAAACCACAATACCCCTCCTAGAAATCAGAGTCCCCAAGAGAGGCTCCCAACCACCTTTACACCTTTTTTTCCATGCCCCTTTCTTATCCCAGAATTTGCCTTACATGCAAGGTGAGTTGGAAGGATCGGCCAGGGGGGTTAGAAGCAGAATGATGAGCTGTGTTACACAGATCCAGCTAGAAGCCAGGACACTGACTCTCCAGACAGACCCAGACTGTCTTATCTATATTTGCGTCCTTGTTTTTATACATCTTAGCAAACTCATGAGTGAAGTAGACATTACCATTGTTTTCTTTTCATAGCCTATAATCTATTTTTTTTAATTAAAATATTCCAATTAGCATCAAATCAGCACAGAAGGCTACAAATAAGGTTCCCCTAGAGCCTTCTCTTCTCCAGGCTGAACAACCCCAATCACATATGGACTTAATAAAATAGACTATATACAGATAATGATTTAACTACTATATACTATTTGGATATATTTGGTCAGGCAGTGGAACAGGCTGCCCAGATGGAGTCACCATCCCTGGAGATATTCCACGATGTGTGGACATGGTACATAGGGAAATTGTTTAATGCCACGATGGTGGACTTGATGATCTTACAGAGGTTTTTTTCCATCTGAAACGATTCTATGGTTCTTTTCAGTCAACCACCCCAATGAGTACTGTGCTGGCAGTTCTGCTTTGCTCTGAGCACAGCCTCTCACTCTCCCAAAAGCAGCTGTTTCAAACATATGCACTAAGGTCTATTATTCATTTCTGTCACCTTGTCATCGATGTTTATTTCATCCCTTTTGCTGGATATTGTTTACTGTAAAACAGCAGAAGATTTGGACCAAAAATTGACAGAGGAAAAACTGTAGCAGCAACTTGAATATTCTTTCCTTTTTACCTGCTCTGACAATGCTGCACAGCACCTGATGAACCCACACTGCCACTAAGTTGTATCACATCTGACTAGCAGTCAGTAAAGCCAGGACTGCCTTGAACATATTGGTAAGAAACCAGAGAGAGTGACATTCAAAACCTTCAAGTCTTAATGAACATATTGTTTTGATAGAACAAAAGATCCTGCAATTAATTAAATTAGAGTAGTCACTAAATAGAGCATTAAATGGCACATCTATGAATAAAACAAAAGTAATACTTGTCCCATCAAGTAGGGAGGTTTTTGTGTTCATTTCAGCACTTCAAGTGGTAACACAGCAAGACTAGGCTGAATAGTTAGGCTGAATAAGCATGTAATGAACTGGTTTGAAACCAGGATAATAAGAATGGATGCCCCTAAGAAAAAAGGAGAGGATGACCTCAAAGGTTAAAATAACCAGAAACATGACACAACAATTAAAAGCAAGATCTAAAGACAGCAAAATTCTGTCAACTTTTGTAGCTAATGCCTTGTTCCAGCTTCCTTATGCAAGCCAGAGACATATTTGGACCAAGATCAAACACTGAGATGTCTCCTCCATAATCTATGGGGATTTTAATACTAAACACCACAATTCTGGGAGGAGAATCATTTTAGTATAATGAATTAAGTACTGGTATAACAAATTACACAAGCGCATGCATACAAGGATTCATGTGACATAAAATCACGTATCTAGGCATATATAGTTTCTGTGGGTTTTGTGCTGCACAGAAGCTGTTTCTGTTTGAGCTCATAGGGGAAGGATTTGCAGTTTATTGCCTGGCACCTATTTCAGCAGAACTGAAATAAAGCAAGCATCTCGACTCTGTCTGTCACCTGGCTTTGCACATCCTATTTTGGGAGTTCAGCTGCACCAGAAATGTGTGCAAAGTACACAGAACAAGAGTAATTTCTCTGACATTGATATGTGTGAATATATTTAGGTACATACGAATCCTACTAGTAAAGTTCCAAGAAGTATAGTACTAAATTTTAGCAATGTTTTTGCAAATATTCCCTTAATACACACACAAACACATGCACACACATTTATCCATTTCTCCTCTTCCCCCATAGCTACAACTCCACCTCAGCCAAAGTATTTTTATCCATGATTAACCACCTGGAAGCAAACCATTGTTTGGAGAGGAGTTGCTGGGCTGTCTCTGCCATGAAGGTGAAGAGATGCCTCTTAAGGGACTGATCTCTTCACACAGAGGAGTCTTACAGGTCTAACTTCCAGATCAGTGTTTTATTTTCCTTTGTTTTACAACACCAGGTAGGCTTCACACAAAGAAACAAATGAGCTCACAAAATTCTGGCTATAGTTAAAAATCATCTCATTGGCTTTGGCTCGTGGCACAGCAATACTCAATCTACAGAAAGAAGTGTTTTCAAGAGTGACAATAAATGGTATGCTCCCAGTTGGTTCTATTGAGAGAGGACGTGGTGGCTTTAAAAGACAGGTTTCATTCTTAAATAGTTCCTCATTTTCTTTGATAAAATTTTACAGGGGAGAAAATAGAGCAGATGGACAAAAAGATATTTTATAAGTCAGCTTTCTGTTTTTGGAAACCACATTAACTTCAGCTGGAAAAATGAAAAGCACTCAAATCCATTCAGAGCCATTTACAAATGAGCTGGTGTAATGAAAATGAACTTGTAAATTTGAGATGAACAACAGCCTTTAGCACTTCTGCAGATATTCATCAACACTAGAAAGACTTGAAAACCAGTTCTTGTTTCATAGTTATTCTATGGTTACTGACATTATTCAGGAAGAATCAAAGTTCTTAAGAACACATCCCACTTTTGCTTCTTCAGGAATTATGTTCAGCATGGCAAAAAGTCAAGATTATTTTTAAGGATGAGAAAATCAAAGCCCGTCCCTGCAGGCCTCTGCATCACACTTTGTATTACTCCACACTTTCAGAGTTAGGAACTACCTGGTAAAGATCCCTTTGTGCTTTAAAGAAAAGTCTGTGGGGAGGGAAACACTCTTTCATTTCTATGACTAGAATTCCAGAATTAAAAACAAAAAAATTAAGAATCGAGGGTATATCCACACCCAAACGAACACTGAGAAGTCATCTGGCAAAAGGGTGAAGATATGGTCTGGTAACCAGGTTTTATGAGAAATAGCTCAGGAAAATGGGGTTGTTTAAACTCGAAAAAAAAAGGCTCTCCATAAAACTCCCTGAAAGGAGGTTGGAATGAGCTGAGGGTCAGCCTCTTCTCCCTAGTAAGAAGTGACAGGATGAGAGGAAATGGCTTTAAGTTGCATGCAGGAAGGTTTAGGTTGAATAGGAGAAGAAACTTCTTCCCTGAAAGGGTTCTCAAACACTGGAACAGGCTGCCCGAGGAGGTGGTTGAATTTCCGTCCCTGGAGGTCCTTAAAAGCTGCAAACAAGTGGTACTGAGGGCCATGGATTAGTACCAGACTTGGTAGACAGAGTTAGATAATGGTAGGATTTGATGACCTTAAAGGTCTTTTGCAACCAAAATGAGTCTATGATTCTATAACGTAAGAAGCAATAATTCTGTTTACACTTGGGGAAGAATCACTGCAATATTGTTCCCACCACATTAACTGGCATTATTGCATTATCAGTGTCCAAACACAGAGCTTTTCAATCTTATTTTGATCTCATAAAACATGCAGCAAAGCACAGAGGTGTTTCTCCTGTTTAATGGGATGCCAAGTAACATACGCTGTGAGGGTTTCCAAAGCACCTGCAGCATAACTCTAGAGACAGTTTGAGTTCTTGAACCAAAACCACTTTTAAAATTAAAAAATAAAAAAAGAAAGAAACCCAATGGGTTTGAGATCTTCCTCATCAGCTAATCTCAAAGGGCTCCTCATTGAAAACAGCAGGTGCTCTGCAAGCTGCAGATACTCAGAAGGCTGCATCCACAACCCATGGGTATAACTCAGAAGACGGCTGAATCTCCTACCTCATTTTTATTAAGAATGGATTTTATTAGCTGGTTTAAGGAGGCTTCAGAAGCCAAGACTGAAGTTATGGTGCGTTTCTATAACAAGAGTAGGAACTGTGGTTTCAGGGTTTTACATAAGTAACAGTGACAACTTTATAGCCATGATAGCTACAAGTAAGCACAGAAGAGATTTCTCCAGGCAACTAGTAAATGTTTTTTTCCTTATACTTTCATCACAGTACACATAACAGCATTTGACACTTAATAAATGTCACAAACACAAAACACAGAACAAAAGAATACTAAATAATGCCAAAGCCACTATTATTTAGAAGAAGAAAAAAATATTACAAACATTTGCACCTTGTCTCTTTCATTAGTAGGCTGAGGGAACTTGGGTTTTAAATGCCCTTCTCACAATTTCCTGTTAGCACCACTGAAAGTAAGATTCACAGAATGGCTTGGGTTGGAAGGGAACTTAGAGATCAACTAGAGTTCCAACTCTCCCTGCCATGAGCAGGGAACACCTTCCACTAGACCAGGTTGCTCAAGGCCTATTCCAGAAGACACAACTATATGTCAGCATACGATAACCACTAGTTCTTGAGGTCATATGCAAAACATATCATTAGCCCCAAAGGAATAAATTTAATTATTTTAATATACTTATAGATCCCTTCTGCATCTACAGGTTGTTCCTAGAATCAGAACTCTTTTGGACCCCAAAAGTGTGAAAACCAGGCCACTGAAACCCTGCCCTGCAATGCCCAAAGCCATTTTCAAAAATAATTATTTGCATCACGGAAGGAGTAAAAAAAACAAAAGAAAAAGCCACGCATTGCTGCATTGTATTTTACTGTTTCCATGCAACACTATTGTTTCAGATCAAATACAAACCAGCTTAGGAAGCTACAGAGCTTCTGCGTCTGTACTCACTTATTCTGCATCATGTTCATTATAACCCAGTCGAAGGGATAGACGTTCTTCCCAATGAGATTCTTGAACATGATGAATGTTTCCATCAGAAAATCCTAGAAGAAAAAATATTTGGAAAAGATCACTCTTGTAGATAAAAAAAAAAAATAAATAAAATACAATAATATTGTCAGTTATTAATGACTACATCTGAAAGGTGTCCTATGGTTCTGCTTCATAAAAAAGCCATTATTCATACACAACAGACATAAATTCTACTATGGCATATTTATGGATGATGTACATAAATCCTACAATAGTTCCATTTAAACCTTTCAGAAATCATAACAGTAGTAATTCTACACGGTGAACAACCTGTGGTATTAGAAAAATTCTTTATCTAAAAGCAATTTTACTAAAAAAACCCCAAACTTTTCTATGAAGTCTCTCAGTCCCTTCTTGTGCAGTGGGTACCGCAGCATACATTTTGTGATGTGTGCCTGGTGTATGCTGGAAAGTTAAGAGCAAAGTGGTGCATGGAAAGAGGAAAGAGTTGGGGTTGTCCAGCCTGGAGAAGACAAGGCTCCAGGGATACCTTATAGCAGCCTTCCAGCACCTCAAGGGAGCCTACAAGAAAGCTGAGAAGGGACTTTCTTTTTACAAGAGCTTGTAGTGATAGAATGAGGGGGAATGGATTTGAGCTAGAAAAAGGGAGATTTAGACTGAAAAATAGGAAGAAATTATTTACAGTGAGTGTTGAGAGACACTGGCATAGGTTGGTTGCCCAGAGAAGTTGTGGATGCCCCCTTCCCTGGAGGCATTCAAGGCCAGGTTGGATGAGGCCTTGAGCAACCTGGTCTAGTGCAAGGTGTCCCTGCCCATGGCTGGGGATTTGAACTAGGTCATCTTTAAGGTCCCTTCCAACCTAAACCATTCCATAAAACCTAAGACATAAATTTTAATCTTATGATTACAGTAAAAATACTTCATGGAGTCAGTTGAGGAGGTTTTCTTCCCCTTGTGAATATCCTCCTGAACTGTTCTCTTGCTTGAAATTTAGATTATCTTGTAATTTAGATATATAGTTTTATGTATCATAAAACTTCATAAAAGTTTTGTCAAATGACAATTAAGTTAGACACAAGGAAAGTAATGTCAAGCCCTAGAACAGGCTGCCCAGAGAAGTGATGGAGTCTCCATCCTTGGAGAGATTTCAAAGCTGTGTAGCCACAGCTTAAGTGATGAACTTGGTAGTTGAGGTTAATTGTTGGACTTGATCTTAAAGGCCTTTTCCAACCAAAATAATTACATGATTTTTATATATATGTGTGTGTGTGTGTATGTGTATATACATATATATATGTATATGTGGTAGCTCAAAACTGGTGGTGTACATTACCCTGAAGTGGGGCAGATGACAGCAATGGTTTGGTTACCCTGAAACTGCTCCCTAAAGAAAATAATGGTAATTGGTACTCTTACAGAAAATCTGACTCTGGAATAAATTCAGTAGCATAGATCAGCTTATTTCTAGACAGATATAAACAAATATCTATTTGTAATAGAAACCTCGTGTACTTTACAAGGTATATCATCTTCTACAAACTGGGAATCTCTAACAATCTCAGTAATATCAAAATCTCAGAGAAACATAAAGGGGCAAAAAAGAACTTAATGCAAAAAGTACTTGATCCACTTCGTGCAAAGTTGAAAATGAACTTTTAATCCAATGTCAGAATATCTTTCTCTTCCTACAGCTTCTCAGTAATGATATTTATCCCATCTTATCTTGAAAATGTCATAATGCCTAAAAAAAAAAAAAAAAGCCCCCAAAATGTTACATTCACTGGACTTTTAACTAACACTGGCTTCTATGTAACCTTTTGAGTGAGAGACAAATATGACTCGTAAGAATTTCTCCTGTTTTGAGAACCATTTTCTTCACTGCATTTCATCTTTTGATTCCTGGTTCTTTTGTTTTTCTTAGCTCAGAAACTCACAGTCATCAGGACACAGAGAGCTGCAGAGACCCTGAGAACACAGTATCAAGATCACGAAGCAACATGATTTTCCAGGACATTCAGCTCTGCCATGTGCAGGCATAAGGTTTGCTTTGGGATTCTTTGCATCCCAGCTCCTGGTACCCAAGCAGACACCAAAGAAAGATACAGAATACAGGAAAAGACATTTTAACAAAAACAAAAACAAAAACAAAAAAAAAAAAAGGTATAACACTAGCAAATTAACTATTCTGTTAGTTTACCAAAGCCACTTTCAACAAAACATAGAAAACATAGAACCTGGGCAGCCTGTTCCAACACCTCACCCCTCTTAAAAAAAAAAAAAGTTCCTGGCACAATTTCAGGGCATTCCCTCTTGTTCTATCCCCTGATGCTAGAAAGAAGATACTAGATATTGACCACCACCTCACTCCAACTTCCTTTCAGGGAGCTATAGAGAGCAATGAGGTCTCCTCTTCTTCAGACCAAACAAACCCAGTTCCCTCAGCTGCTCCTCACCAGACCCGTTCTCTAGACCCTTCAACAGCTTCATTACCTGGACACACTCCAGCACCTCAACGTCCTTCCTGGAGTGAGGGTCCCACAATTGAACCCAGTATTTGTGGTGCAGCCTCACCAGTGTTGAGTACAGGGGGACAGCCATTCGTCTCCTCCTGCTGGCCATATTGTTGCTGATGCAGATCAGGATGCAGGTCAGGTTGCTGGTGGCCTTCTTGGTGGCCTTCTTGACCACCTGGGCAAACTCCTGGCTCCTCTTCAGCTGCTGTCAACTAGCACCCTCAAGTCCTTTTCCAGCCACACTGCCTCAAATCTGGAGCACTTACACTGCTAAGGCTGTTTCCACATCTACAGCATTCAGTGCTATCTGGAACTGCTCATGGTTAATGAAATGTCACCATTATGTAAGACAAAACTTATCCCTCTCCACAAGCTTAGTAAAGTACATCTTCTTTGAGCAGATCAAACTGCATACTTTACTGCTCATCCCTCCTGTGTTCTGGTGAAAGATTTGCATAATTTCTAACAATCATGTTGCATATTTTTCTGCCCAAGTCTTCATTTGAGCTGCAGCTATCGGGTGATTTTCTCACCGATGTTCTTTCAGAGATCAATAATGTAAATATGAGTGCAAAAGGCACCATGGGAAGGGTCATCACCTATCCAAGAGGACATATTTCAGTTCACTAAGCCTTTTTTTTTCTTCCCATTTTATGAATACAGATGCATACTGCCCTGATTTCTTCTGGCAAACTCTACCTTATGAAACTGCAGAGTGCTGAGGATTGGAAGGGATCTCTGGGGATCATCTAGTCCAACCCCACTGCTACAGCAGGGTCACTGACCACAGGTTGCCTGGAATCACAATGTCCAGGTGGGTTTGGAACCCCTCCAGGAAAGGAGGCTCAACAACCTTTCTGAGCAGCCTGCTTCAGGTCTCACCCCCAAAGGAGAGAAGATTTTCTTCATGTTGAGGAAAACTGGAACCTTCTGGGTTCCAGCTTCTGTCGCCCCTTCTCCTGTCACTGGACACCATCAAAAAGGGGCTGGCTCCATCCCCTTGCCTCCTACCCTTTAGGTGAGCATTGAGAAGATCCTCTCTCAGTTTGCTCTTCCCCCAGCTAAATCAGTCCCAGATTTCAGTCTTTCTTCCTCACAGAGATGCTTCAGGCTGCTTAGCATCTTTGTGGCATCCACTGGACTCTCCCCAGTAGTCCCCTTTCTGTCTTGAATTGGGAAGCCCAGAACTGGACCCAGGACTCCAGCTGCAGCACGACTAGGGCAGAACAGAGGGTGAGGAGAACCTCCCCTAATGTGCTGGTTAGACCTTATTTGCAATGGGTGTCAGCTGTTCAGCCTCTGCACACTTTGCTGATCCAGCTCCATGTGTGGGTGAATGAATTTTCAGATAGTTTGTTGATGATTCCTGTTTGTTACTGACCCTGGAGGTTGTGCCACTTGTGATTTGACCTACTTTGCTGATTCAGCTCTACATTTAATCTACTTGTATTTACATTTTAATAATCCTGCTTTCACAAGGGTACTTTAAATAATGCTCTGTATCAACTGAGCTAATTACTGACAAAACAAAAAGCTCAACTAAACATAAGTTTTAACAAGTAAAAACAGGAAGAGCAGACAGGACAGGTAACCTTAAACTACCAATGAGGGATTCCATCCCACAGATGTCATATACAAGATAAAAAAGCTGGGGGACCAACAGAGTTAAGACTCCTCTTCACTGGCTGCTGTCCTAGGAGGACTACATTCATGCTGTCTTCCATCCCAATCTGTGTGATACTGAATCTAGTTCCCATCTGTTCCTGAGTCCAGTGGAGAACTTGCCCAGTGCCTGCCCCCAGCATCAGTGGTGCCAATAGCACCATCACTGCCAATAGGAGTTGGGTTCCATATTGGTTTGTGTCTCTTTGTTTCATTTCATCGTTCTCATTTCCATTCCAGCTGGTTGAGTATTTTTCCCACCCCATCAGGCTCTCTCCCTTCTTCCCTTTCTCTTCCCTTTGGAAGGCGGAGGTGTTCATGGAGAGCCTCTGACACTCATCTAGTGGCCAGCCCAGACCTGACCCTTGACAAAAGTCATGGAAGGTTTCTCTTAAACAGAGAATTTGGGTCGCTATTGTAGTATTACTTACGTTTAAAAAAAAAAAAAAAATCAGTTTACACACTCTAGTTGTCTTTTACTATAGGATGAACAATATACCACTATTACACCTCCATATTTTGCACACAGATAGGCTCCGTCCCTGGTGACATTCAAGGTCAAACTTTATGGGGCCCCGAGAGACCTGAACTATTTGGAGATGCTGCTGTTTACTGCAGGAGGTTAGACAAGATGACCTTCAAGAGTCACTTCAAACCCAATGTATTTTGTCATTCTGTAATTTTTCATGTTTTAAAGCCAGTTTAAGTTGCATTATCTATAAATTAACATATTACCCATGAAGTGTTTTAACAAGTTACTCTCCATTTTATTGGCCACTACTCTATTCATTTAATCAACAACATTAAAACATTAAAAAGATATATTTTAATTAAAGATATAAAAAGCACTGCAGTAACTGATCAAGCTTAGCTTAGCACATCCGCTAATACAAACCACAGGCAAGTGGCATAGTGGTGGAAGACAAGTAGTCAAACAGCACATATGGAAAAAAGGATTTAAAGAAACCAGAGCAATTCCAGATACACAACCCAAAACATGCAGAAAAGGATGAATATACCAAGTCTCAAGACACAACAAAGAAGAGATTTTTCATGAGTCCCAGTGCACTGCGTGCACATAAATCAAATCATTAAAAACCAGACATTATAAACACACCACTTGCCAAATTTCAAATATGTGATTACCCCCTTGTTTTCACCAAAAAAGATGTGACCTACAGAGTCACCTTTTAGACAATTCAGACCAAAAAAATGAGACTTCAATATAAACACTTTCATTTTCTTGGAATAATCACAGATTTCCTAACCAGTACTTTTCTTTCTGTATTTTTTCATTACACATTTGAAGTGCAAACTGTTTTTACCTTTTTCCCTGTAAAACCCTGTAATCAGTTTGCCTTTTTCTGAGCCAAATGGTTTGAACCACTTTAAAAGTACAAAATATTTGGCTTGATTAACCTTAACTCTCCTATCTTTTCTGTATGCTAGAACTATTATTTTCACTCCACTTAGATGCATTAAACTTGGCGATGTTTCATTATGAGTGCAAAACCAACTGACTATCCATGGAAGTGTTCTGAGGTCCCAAAGCAGACTAACTGGAAAGGAAGCCTTTCAATATACTTATGCCCATCTGCTGCTGTTCTTTGCAGTTGGACTTTTATCTTCACTCTCTTCCATCAACACCTTTGTGTTGCACCTGAGTAATGCCTGAGTAGGCACAAAGAAAATGAGCACCAGAGACTCTAGCACAGGGCAAAGAGCTCAAGTCTTGCAGACTACAGGCAGAAGTAAGAAGAACTAAAATTAAAGACATAAAGGAAAATGGGAAGATCCAAACAAGTTATACAAAGGCAAGACCCTTTGATTTTGTTATGTTGGGTTTGAAAGAAGAAAACCTTTAATGGTTGGACTCAGTGATCCTAACGGCTGGGCTCAATAATCTTAAAGGTCTCTTCCGGTCAAAACAGTTCTATGATTCCAGTAGTTATAAATTAAAAAAGGAGAAATTTAGACTAGATAGAAGAAAGACATTTTTTACGCTGAGGGTTGGACTCGATGATCTTAATGGCTGGAGTCAAGGAGCCTAATAATTAGACGCAATGATCTTAAAGGTCTTTTCCAAACTAAACAACTCTATGATCCTAATAGCTTTAAACTAAAAGAGGGGAGATTCAGGCTAAATAGAAGGAAGAAAGTGTTTACATAAGGGGTGATGAAACACTGGCCCAGGTTGTCCAGAGAGGTGGCAGAGGCCCCATCCCTGGAAACATTTGAGGCTAGGTTGGACAAGGCTCTGAGAAACCCTATCTAGCTGGTGATGTTCCTGCAGGGAGGTTGAACTAGATGACCTTTAAAGGTCCTTTCCCATGAAAACCATTCTATAATCCTAAANCCACTCTTTAAACTAAAATGCAGGTGAATGTTGCCTAATGCCCTCCCCTGCCCCGCCCACCAAATCCCCAGCACCAGAGTGGGTAATGTAATACAGCTGATCAGGCTTCAGGTCATCCACTAATTGATGGACCTCAGCCAACAAGTTTGGTCGCTACTCTGCAGCATGCACTTGCCATATGGCAATGATAGCTGCAGGTCATTAGAGACTTAGTTCCTTAGCTATAGCTCTCTTCTATTATGTTCTAATTAAGTTGTGCTGTTGGCTTAGTTAGGCTACCAAATGACTCTGAGAAGACAAATTTCAATTATTATTGCTTATTTAACAACTAAGGACATCTTTAAGGTTAAAATGTCTCCTATAAAATTGAGACTGGGCGGATCTGTAAGTAAAAGCTATTTAAACAAACGAAATAGGGACATCTGGAAGATTTAATGCTGAAAGTTGTTTTCCTCAAGAAAGTTGTGGTTTTTTCCCCTTCTCTCCTTCAAGCAAACAGATTTTTAGTAATGGCTCAGCACTGCAATTTTCTAATGCTTTTCTTTTAATTGTCTTAAATCTACTGTCTCAGTGCTTGCTTCTTAAAATATTGAAGAGCTCCAGAGATGAGCTGTATTCCTGTGTGTGGAAGGGTGGCTAATTCTGTCCTTTGCAAATTCAGGAAGTAAGTTTAAGTCATAGCGTTTTAAAATTATTTTTATATTAAATTCATAGAATGCTTTGAGTTGGAAGGGACCTTAAATATCATCTAGTTTCAACCCCTCCCCCCCTCACCATTGGCAGGGACACTCTCCAGTAGACCAGGTTGCTCAAGGCCCCATCCCACCTGGCTTCCAGGGAGGGGGAATCAGCATATTAGAGATTCAGAGATTCATTCATAGACTTACAGAGTGCCTTGGGCTGGAAAGGACCATAAGGAAAGGATCTAGTTTCAGCCCCTATCACCATGGGCAGAGATACCTTCCAGTAGACCAGGTTGCTCAAAGCCTCATCCAACCTGGCCTGTACATCAAAGACATTTTGGTTACATTTCACAAGTGTATTTAACAAACAGCAGCAGGATAAAAACCCACAAACACAAGCTCAACAACCTTATGAACAGACAAAACATGTTAAACTTACCACAACATCTGATCTCATCTTTCCAAAAGTCTTAATTAAATGAGCATAGTGATAATCCTCCATTTGCCTTAAAATGGCAGTCATGCAGGCAACAAAACTCCCCTATTAAAAAAAAAACAACACACAACTAATTAATTAATTAATTAAAATAGGGCAGCCTAAAACTTGCTAGCAAAACATAATATTTCTAGAGAACACCATGTAACGGAGTGGATATAATTCTGTCATTTAAATGCATTAATGGATATGCAAAATTCTGTTGAAGAAAACAAAAAAAAAGTGCAGTTTTGTTTTCCAATTTCATGGGTTCATCACCATCCTCACTGAAGATTCTCCAATATATTTTTCATATAAAAATTGCTCAGGTATTAAAATTTTTCAAGTTAATAAACTCCACTCCTAAAAATAATATCAGGATTTGCATTTGGAAAGTCGATGTTCAATATAATGATTTGGAAGATGTTTCTTCCTTGAGTAGAGTATTACAGTTAAACCCCAAGTTTTAATTCCATTGAGTGCTATTTTCAGATTCTGTGACGCTTAAGAAAACAAAACCAAACCAAACTCAATAACTCAGAATCACTGAATCATCTTGGTTGTAACAGACCTTTAAAGGCTACTAAATCCAAACATTATTTAATTCTACCACAGCTAGTGCTATGCCATGTCTCTCAGCACCACATCTCTGCAGCTTTTAAACACCTCCAGGGATGGGGATTCAGCCACCTTCCTGGGAAGCCTGCTCCAGTGTTTGAATCACAGAATTCCTTTGGTTGACAAAGACCTCTAAGAACATAGAGTCCAACCATCAACTTAAGACAACCATGGTCATTTGGGAACCCTTTGTGAAGAAATTTCTTCTAATAACCAACTGAAACCTCCCCTGGTGCAACTTGAGCCCACTTCCTCTACCTGTTATGAGGCAGAAGAGACCAACCCCCATATCACTCCCACATATTTTTTCAGGTAGTAGTAAAGAGCTTCCATAAAAACACAAGAGCATCTCTTGCAAACCCCAGAAAAAGTAAAAATAGATCAACAAACGTTTACTCTTTCCTTATAGCATATGAAAATCTCTTTGTAACAATTCAAACCTGCTCTTACAGCTATTAGAAGTTACGACTACATAAATTACTTCTCTACTTGTCCATCCTCTTCCCTTACTTGCTAAAAAAAATGACAATAGCATCCGCAAATTTTCTGGTGTTTAATGAAGAATAAATTGTTAGTGAAAATCAGCAAATAATCCTATAACTCAGAATCACAGAACAGTAAGGGTTGGAAAAGTCCTCTGGAAATCATTGAGTCTAACCCCCTGCCAAAGTAGGGTCACTTGAGCAGGCTGCACAGGATCACATGCAAGTGGGTTTGGAATTGCTCCAGAGAAGACTCCACAACCTTTCTGGGCAACCTGCTCCAGAGTTCTGTCACTCCCACAGTAATGAAGTTTCTCCTGACGTTGAGGTAGAACATCCTGTGTTCCAGGTTGTATCCACTGTTTCTTGCCCTTTCACTGGGCACCACTGACAAGAGTCTGATTTCTTCTTGACACTCACCCTTCATGTATTTATCAACACTGATCAGCTCCTCTCTCAGCCTTCTCTTCTCCAGGCTAAACAGCCTCATAAATTGTGATAAAATTTGTAAATTCCCCTTTCTGTGTCATTTTCAAGGTTATTCTGCGGCAGGCACAGCCTAGCAGAACACTCAGAAATTTTTCTATTCTTTTGAGGTGCAGCACAGTTTTTATTGCTACCTTTAAGATCTGCATTACTTTCAATTTAAAATATTTATTTCTACATGAGTCCAAGTAATTGAGATCAAACACAAAATGACATTAGGTTATCTCCGTGTGTTACGAGCTCTCCTATTTCCAATCTAATCCCCCAGCCTCCACCAGATAAGCTCTCCTTGCATTTCCTTTTCTCCTGTGTAATGAGTTTAGATCTTACCTCCTCCATCACTGATTTTGTCCAGGCAAGAACATTACTCTTTCTACACCTGATGGAAGTTCTTAGGCATATGCAAACAGCATGAATATGAAAAGCACAGGCCACCTAGGCTGCTGCTCCCTGACATCAAAATAACTTTGTAACAAGAAGACCTGCAAAAAAGCTGGGGAGGGACTTTTTACAAGAAATTCTATACAATGAAGGTGGTAAGACACCAGAACAAGTTGACCCAGGAGGTTGTAGATGCCCCCTCCCTGGAAGCCAGGTTGGATGAGAGCTTGAGCAACCTGGTCTAGTGGGAGGGGTCCCTGCCTATGGGAAGCCTGTTCCAGTCCTCCTTCACCCTCCCAGTAATTCTGTGAAACTGTGACAAGAACAGAAACTGTGGCTGCACTAAGATAATATTCGCTACTACGAAAACCTAAGCAAGATAGGGTCAGTCCAAAAAAATCCCAAAATACTTTCAGAACCCCTGTAAGGAGCACTCTAACAGACACCAAAATAGGGGTACATGCCTGCAAGAAAAAAAAAAATGCTCAATAGCCTGTATTCAGTCCTATTTCCCCTAATGATGCCATCAATCAAAAGAATGTTTCGTTGCTAGTCAGAACTGAAGAAAAACTTTGTTTTGTTCATGGTACCATTTTATAGATGTTCAACTTCATCTGTAATGTCTACCACTTTTTGCCAACATCTGCGTGTATCTTCACTTTCACAGAACCACAGAATTAATCAGGTTGGAAAAGACCTCTAAGATCATAGAGTCCCATCTATCACCTCACCCTTCTAATTAACTAAACCATGGCACTAAGTGCCTCATCCAGCCTCCTCTTAAACATCTCCAGGGATGGTGTCTTCACCACCTCCCTGGGCAGCCCATTCCAATAAGCAATCACTCTTCCCATGAAGAACTTCTCCCTAACCTCTAGCCTTTCTTCACATAAATACACCGCATCTGCAAATCCAGCCCTTGCCAGATAATCAAGCACTCAATATAATTCCTTCTGATACAGTGGTTTATCTAACTAGCTAATGGCTTTGGTCATATTTCTTTGTTTATCTAGCCATTTGGTGAGTAATTTAACATGTCTGCAACACTCAAAGGGTGAATTTCCCACCCAAGAAAACTATTGTGGCAGCCATGTATGTGAAAAATTTGAAATGGAGCAACTGCTAAACTTCCAAATGTATTTTATTATCACTTTTTAGGTATAGAAACTGCTATAAACATGGATTAATTTGATTGCCATCTCCTCCGAATCTCCTGGTGATCCATTCTCTGGCTGTCACCAGGACAGTTGCTCATCTACAATCAGTCTCTTCTTTCTCCACCATCTCTTCCCCTTTCCCTCATGGGCTTGATGATCTTAAAGGTCTCCTCTAACCAAAATGATCCTAGCTCAAACCTCCCTTCAGAAAAGCACGTGAATTCCAGGGGGATCTGCTATGACTGCCCCCATAAGCCAGGGATAATGATGAGTCACTGTAGAGAAAGATAATTACAGAAGACTGACTTCTTAATTAGCATGGGGAGAGATGGAAGGGATGCATGAAAGTTTAATGTCTGGTGGTTAAACACTCTGCTTCCACATGGAAGTGAAAATATGAAACTGTTAAAAACCTGGGTGCTGAAGAAAAACAACAAATAGAGAAAAATAGAGAAAAAACAATATAGAGAAATTAATAGAACAAAAATATCAAACATAAATGAAACAAGAACCTGAAAGAGTTCTGTGGTGTATTTAAGTCTTAGTTTAAAAAAAAAAAATAAATTGACAAAACCTTACTAAGTGTTGTCATAACAGCTTATACTGAGCTCCAGAAGTGGTACTGAGCATAAATCAGGAGCTCTAACCAGTGAGATAAATTCATAAATAACTTTCAATACCACTGAATGTTAGGGTTTGGAAAGGACCTCTGAAGATTGAATTCAAGCCCCTGCCAAGACAGGTTCACCTGAAGAAAGACTCGCAGGAAAACAGATTGCACCACAGACTGACAGACTGCATCAGGTTAGCATGGACCCTTAAAGGTAATTTTCTCCAAACCCCAGCACATCCAGGAGGGTTTTGAATGACTCCAGAGATGGATACTCCACCATTGTTGTCAATAATAGTAATACTCAACTTTTTTTTCCTGTATCTCTGCATAAAACAATTATTCATGAGCACCTGATTATTATCTTGCTAACATCCTCATTTCTTTCTTCCTTTCTTTGTTAGGACATTGCTCCTTTTAGCCTTTGTTGTATTTCACATCCCTGCTCCAATGTTTATCTGCAGATTCCTACCTGCTTTCCAGCTTGGGAAAATCTATTTTATTAGAAAATAAAGTACCCTACCAGTCATCTGATTACTTTTCATCATTTTCATTGCACTTAGTGAGGTATCATTTGCAATCAGCATGTTCTTAATTACAATACTAATACAAACCTGGTCATTATTTATAGGCAATATTTGTACTGTAAGTGGTTTTAATATGACCATTAACTATTTAGCAATGGCTAACAATGTTATTAAATTTTAATCTTAAGTTGATTTTTACTCTTTGGTTGGTTTCAGAGATCATTGCCATCTTCTGCAGCACACCACTCCAAGCAATACAGACAAACAAACCCAAACAAAGTCTCTGATTCTCTAAGAAAATCAATTTCAATTTTAACTGTAGGAGTAATTGCAACCCAATGTTGATCCCGCAACTGATGCAAGGGCAACACAGAGGGGTGGCCACTGCCCTGGGCAATTATTAGCTATTTATTCACTGAAATAATGTCAAGGTTTGCAGTGAAAGCCTCTCCAGTCCTTCTGGAGCAGTAAAGCTCAGAAATAAAGTAAGGCAATTACTCCACATCACACTGGAGAAGAGCATTTAATGCACTTTGGAAGCAGTTTAATACTATTCATTTCTCTCCTGCCCAAAAGCAGACAATTCACTCTTTCTTCTTTCAAATCAGGTGTACTGAGCCAGCGGGAATTTAGGATTCCCCAAGTAAAATCACGGGATTCCAGGGTCTCTGTAACAGTATTGTAAGAGAAGTCAGATCCAGCTCCTGTGCTGGAGGGCTGGTATCCATCAGCAGATAGAAAGGGGGGATAAGGCCATGAGGGGAAAAAAAAAAAAAAAAAGGAATGGGGGGCAAAAGGGCAAAAAACAGCAGTTAGATGTGCTAAGCAAGTCACTGGGATATTGATGTAGGTTCAGAAGATTCCTCCTCCAGCCTGCTTATAGTAGGACTATTTCACGTTGTGAGGCCGTTCAGAGCTTTACCCCACTAGGTCTTGAAAGTTCCAAGGATGGATGTCAACTACAACAAAGAATCTGGCTTTGGCATCCCAACAGCCTCAGGGTCTGCTGTTAGGTCCCCCTAAAGACTCCCTGAAGGCAAAGCAGAACCAATTTTCTGCTGCCAGAAGTCACAAGCTCCCAACTTTTGCCTTCTTGAGGCCCTTTCCTGCATCGGGGAAGACCAGGTTTTGTGCAACCAGATCTAGTGGAAGGTGTCACTCCCCATGGCAGAGGGGTTTGAACTAGGTGATCTTTAAGGACCCTTCCAAACCATTTTTATGCTTTTAGGGAAGCAGGATCTGCCAATCCCTCTGTCACTGCCCCATCTGCTCATGACTCTTCCACAGGCGAGCCTGTCTGCAGGTTCCAACTCTTTTGGTGCTAACTGCTGCATCCAGAAGCTCTTATAAGCCACACAGCATTTTACATAAAAAAGAACATTTGAGAGAGGTCAGTTCCATGCTGAGCCCCTGCAGGAACTTCTTAGCAGGACTCCTCCATAGCAAACCAGCAAGCAAAGATTTCCTGAGATCAATTTTCAGTCGACGAATGTCTCACAATTAACAAAATAACTTTGGGAATGCAAAATCAAAACAACAAAGGCATATTTTTCATTTGCCTACTTCATTATTTACTGAAAGGAATAGTTTGAGGACTAAAGAGCATAAAAGTCATTCTGAAGTACCATTATTATGTATTTATTTGAGAAGGCACTTATTTTAGGAGGTATTTTATCTGAAAAAGCTGTTTCTCAGCAAGAAGTCCCTGTCCAAAGGTTTCCAAACTTCTTTCAGCTACCAACTGCCAGGAGAAGAATAAAACTCCCAGTCACCTTCTCCTGTTTTGGAGCCAGCTCTCCATTACTCTGCTTGGATGGAGCTGAAGGCTCCTACTCTTCCCAATTTTGGTGAGCTTCAGCAAGGTAAAAATACCCAACACCTTTCTGTGCTGTAACAGTGCTACGGGCTCTGATCTACTGCTTCTGAATGAATCCTGAAGGACTAAAATCCTGATTATTCCTTCACTTTAAAGAAAATCATGTAGGACCAAGAATTCAGTAAAAACACCACATCTCTGAATCCAGGAAAACCTCTCTGGAAAGAAGAGCAAAAATTAATAACTTTGCTGTGAGGGTGATGGAGCCCTAGAGTAGCCTGCCCAGAGAGGTTGTTGAGCCTCCTTCTCCTGGACACTGTGGTCCTAGGCAACCTGCTGTGAGTGACCCTGCCTTAGCAGAGGGGTTGGATAAGATGATCCCCAGAGGTCCCTTCCAATCTCTACCATGCTGGAATTCTCTGATCTTCACAGAGATCAAAACCAGAACTCAGAATCATAGTACCTCAGCTGAAACTCATTCAGTGAAAGACTTATTAATTTGAAACTTGATGATACAGGCAACAAGAATACACACACAGTGTCCCCAAGTTTGAAAATCCTTTGCACTAATTTTAGTCAAAAGTAAGGGAAAGAAAAATAATTAATGAGACATTTTAACAACACCATTTATCTTCTTCCTAAGGCTCTTTTATAAAGTGGTCTGTTTCAACAAAAAATGCTTCACTTTCAAAAGCTCTCTGCTGTCTCAGTATTAAACAGTTTGCCCTTCAATTGAAATCACAGTGCTTAAGATTTCTGAAGGTCAGGATGTCTATTTTCAGTCTTCAAAATGCAATTCCCTTTCCCCATCTTTTTTCTCCCCTTCCNATAAATCTCTTGCAAGTGTATTGGTCTACACTTCTGCTAATACCAATGATACAGAATACAAAAAAAAACAACCAACAATATGTACTATTAAATCAGTAATAAAGAAACAAAGAAAAGACATTAAAATGTGTTTTTTAAAGAATTCAGTAGACATGCAGCACTGTCTAGGGGAGTGAAACCATTCTGTGATTTGCAATAGCTTAGTTTTATTGAAATCATCACTGATTGGTACTCAAAGTCTTTTTTTTACACAACTTGTGTGGTATCAGAAGACACCAGGAAGAATACGTAAAGAGATGCAAAACAAACAAGATCATCAGTTGTTATTTGAGGAATGGCTTCCACTGAGCCCCACACACAGGAACAACCTTTGAGTAAGGCTTCAAAGCTGCCGACTCACAGCAGAGAAACGTGCACTAACATTTTTACATCTAAAGAGACACAAGAATTTGGACTGGTTCTACTTTTGGTTTCATATTTACCCACCTTCCCCAGATGCATTAAGAATGCTTTGCAGCTTCTTTGCTGTAGCTCCAGTTGCTCATCTGGGTTAAGTGGTAACGGACCCAATGTCCCCATCAACAGTAACCAGAAACCTCCCCCAGTGCACAGCCAGAGAGGTTTTAATCCCACTACAGCACATACAAGTGATTTTGAGGGTTACACACTGGTGAGCACCTCTAGATGCCACTTCCCACAGGACTCTCTCAGCCCTTCCCTTCCTTTGGACTCCTCTTAGCTTTGCCCTTCCTCTCTTTTGGAGAACAGCACAGTTATGATCCTCTTTCTTGACAACTTAACCCATCCTGCTATTTAAAGACATCTCTCTGTGGAAATATCTTGTTTGTCTCTCTCAGCCTCTCTTGTAACTGGAATTTTCTCCCATATAATGAAATCTGACTGGAGACAACACAGGTCCAAAGTTCACTCTCATACTTGAGATCTCTGCTATCCAATTTAAGTGCCTCTGTCATTATCTGCTGCTTAGCCGCAAATGAGTGAAGAGACAGCTTCATAAGCACATAGTCATCTGGTCAGCAGTTTTACAAAATCCTCATCAACTGTTTTAGTATTTGGGGAATTCCTCACACAAAAGTACTTAGGATCTCCACCCTTCTCTGTCCCCAGCATCAAAGAAGAATGACAGACAGACAACAGCCCTCAGAAATGGGTACACACATAGAGACAATGAAATCATCCTGGTGCGGACTTAACATGGGAGTAACAAAGTTCCTCACAGTAACAGGAATCTCAAACTAGCTGCCTTCCTTGTCCAAGAGAAAGCCTTTCATCTTGTTTGTTTTAGACTTCCCAGCACAAAAAAAAAGTCTTGCTTTCTTCATATTGTTAGGAAGCTAATTTAACTATAATTATTATTATCATCCTCTGAAGCACTCTCAAAATGAAAGACGTATCTGTTCTAGCACTCAGCATTAGATAAAGGACCAGGAAAAAAACCCTGAACTTTCTCTGGAGCAAAGAGAAGTTACCAAAGAGCGAAAATAAAAAGGAAGCTGAAAGATAACGTGGCCAAGGTGAAGACAGGTGCACAACAAGGGAGGAGCATGTCCTCTCCTTGCAGCATCCTCAGCAACCAGAGAGTTGTTTTTAACATGCACCATCCACACTGCTGCATCAGCAACAGATACAGAGACAACAAAAGGGGCTCGGTGCTGACCCACAGCTAAAACACTGCTGAGGGACAGGAGATGCTGACAAAAGCCAGGCAGGCTGCAGCCTTGGCAAGGAGATGGAAGGAGGCACAAGCAAAACAGAGATGAAGGATCCTACACTACAAAACTTTACTCATGGCTGACCAACCTCTGTAAACCACGACTCTGGTGAATGCAATCAGAGACACTACATTAATTATCAAAGTTCCTGCAGCAGGTCCAGAAAAGGGCAATGAGGCTGGCAAAGGGTCTGAAGAGCAGGTCTTGTGAAGAGTGACTAAAGGACCTGGGATAGTTTAGCATGATGAAAAGGAGGTAAAAGGGAGACCTTCTTGTTCTCTACATCTTCCTGAAAGGAGGTTGAAGCCAGGTGGGGGTTGGCTTCTTCTCCCTAGGAACAAACCATAAGACAGGAGGAAATGGCCTCAAATTGCACTAGGGAAGGTTTGGATTGAGTATCAGAAGAAATACCTTCACTGAATGGGTTCTCAAACACTGGAATAGGCTGCCCAAGGAGGGGGATGAATCTCCATCTTGGGAGGTATTTAAAAGACACAGAGATGTGGTGCTAAGGGAGATGGTTTAGCACCAGCCTTGGTAGAGAATGATTGGACTTGATGATCTCATAGATCTTTTCTAACTAAGATGATTCTATGATTCCACAATAAACATGATCAATATGCGCAGTCATGTAAATATACCATGACTGTATTGATGCAGACCAGCTAAAGAATTAAAGTTCTGCAGACACAAGGAAAAGCTAATCTAACACAACAGGCACCCTGTGTTAAGACTGACTGCACTGAAGTCATTCCAGTAATTGTGATAGCCTACAGGTATTATGGATATTGTCTTTGCAGCAGGCAAATCACACTGCAGTAAGATATCACTTTGACAAATCATGGTAACACTAAGGGAAGATATATTATCTTTTAAATGAGCCTCCTCTTCACACAAGACAGGTGACTCTGCCAGATGAATACACTTCTAAAAGCAACAGTCATTTTAAAGACAAATTACTCTGCTTTGTGGAGCTTCTCATTTGCTTGTTGCGACATAAAATATTTAGCAAATAGTTTATTGAGGGAAGCTTGAAAGATCAGAAACATGAGCCATCAAAATTTCATTGATAACAGAATCCCAAGATGATGGGAGTTAGATGGGGATCATCCAATCCAACCATTATGCTAAAAGAGTGTCACCCACAGCAGGTTGTCCAGGCTTATACTGTCCAGGTGGGTTTGGAATCTCTCCAGAGAAGGAGAATCCACAACTTCTCTGGGCAGCCTGCTCCAGGGCACCAGCACCCTCACAGCAAAAAGTTTCTTCTCATGTTTAGGTCAAACCTCCTATGCCTCAGTTTGTGCCCATTATCCCTTGTCCTGTCACTGAAGAGATTCTGGCCTCATCCTCTTTCCCTCACCCCCTTAGCTTTACTGAGTACTGAGAGAGCCCCTCCCTTAGGCTGCTCTTCTCCAGGATAAACAGTCCCAGGTCTCTCAGCCCTTCCTCCTCAGAGATGCTCCAGGACTCCCAGCATCTTTGCAGACTCTGTCGGACTCTGTCCAATAGTTCTCCCTGTTTCCAAGTAGAAACACACAGTTTAGATATCCCTGGATTAGAAAGCAACCGGCAAGAGAAAGTCTCTCTCTGGGGAAGCTATTTGCATTTTTTAAAACTGCTTTCTACCTCAGTTAATCATCACATAAACACTCATATCATACCACTGGGGCTATTCTATTAGGAAGTTTTTGGGACAGGACAGCCAGTGGAAATGGGCATGAGGTTTATGGGGAAGGCAGCTCTGCTGTTCTGCTTAGCTTTCAGCACTGCAGGTTACATAGTCCTTGCAGACAGGAATTCTTGCAAGGCTCTCACTAGCGTTAAAAGTAAAGAGAGGACTCTTTCCACATTTGCATGTTATCAAAATGAAAACCCAATTATGGGCAATCTTCTCACTTTCTCCTCCTCCCCAAAGACAAGGAAAAGTGATTATATAAAGATAGCACTGCCAGATAACAGTCTGGTCCTTTAGTGTGACTTGCCTAACTTAAGTTCAATGTGCTGCGATATTGCACAGTATAGAGGCAAAATTAATAGTATTTATACATATCCATGTGCCATTGTAGTAAATAAGAGAATTACAATTCCCAGAGAGGTTACACTTTAGCTTACACTTTCTGAATCAGTATTGACAGATGAGAGCTGCTGAAAAGACTAACACCTAGTAGCAGCAGACAGGGTATTCCACAGAAACTACTCTTCACTGTCTACAGGAGCATCCATTCTCCTCATGTGCTTCTTCCCTTGGAATTCAGCTCCCAAATCACAACTGCACTTCTTGAAGACAGATGCAAGGGGACAGGGTCTGAAGGAGCACAGCTCATCATAACTTTCTTTCAAAAGCTTGAATGCAATTCACCAGGGGCAAGGAGAAACTCCATTATTCCCACTACAGAGCCATAAATTCATAAGAACTGTAAGCAAAAATTATTTGCTCAGGGTCCCATATGGGACCACCACAAAACTGTGAGCTGAGCTCTGCCACTCACCGATTTCCAACCACCCAAAAGGTTCAGGCTTCCAGGTTCCACATTATCTCAGATGAGAACACCACCACCATTATCCTATGGGAATTGTCTATCAGTGTGTTCCCTCTTTGTCTTACATACAAAGAATCATAGAATCATTTTGGTTTGAAAAAACCTTTAAGAATATTGAACCCAAGCATTCTCTAACTCTGTGAAGTCTGTTGCTAAACCATGTCCCTCAGCACCACATCTCTGCCTCTTTTAAACACCTTCAGGGATGAGGATTCAATCCCCTCCCTGGGCAGCATGTTCCAGTGTTTGAGAACCCTTTCGGTGAACAAGTTTCTTCTAATATCCAACCTAAACCTCATCAGTAGGTAGGCTGCCTCTTGCAGAGACGATCTTACTTTGTAACTTCTTCAGGTTGCTGGATTTTGTAAACTAAGTGCAAAGTCAAAACTCCAGGTGTTTCCTTTAGACAACAGAAAGCAAGAAGTTCAAATTTAAGTATTTCTCAACAGAGAAGCTATCTACAGGTACTTTGCAGTCTTATCTATATTTCATAATGATACTCCATCAAGGAACACAAGCACTTTGCATTTAATTACAGGAAAAAGGGAAGATCTCATCTGCAAAACCTGAAAACAATAATGTGGGTTGTGTCTCCCACACAGTTCTTCCCCATTTTATTTCTTATTAAGTTCACAATAACTCAGAATTCTTATGGGGATTCATCCAGACAACGTATTGCTAAGCAATGTAAAGTACCAAGAAGAGCTTCAAAGCTCAAAGATACTGCATGAAAAGAAAATGAAATCAAACTACAATATGCAATCTAAGCACAAAGAGCTGAACTATTGTGGAAAACTGAATTAATTAAAACTCTTCTTTATTGCTATTTGTAACAATGTTCAAAAAGTTCAACCTAATATACTTCAACAGGACGCTGCTGATAAATAGCTTTTCATGCTTTTCCTATTGCAGAAATCAGCACACCTAAGCCCAGCATAAATCCAACCTTGGCAGGGCAAAAAGGAGACTGTCAGCTGGGTTAAGGACAAACTTGGCTCTTTATTCTGATTTGAGGTCAATTACAACATTCCATAGCAGAAAAAGAAATATGAAACTCTTGGTAGGACAGAGCCTATGTGGGACTGCAAAACCTGAGCTATGCAGAATCATCTCAAACCTGCCCAGTATTTCAATATGTGCAGGGTTACGTTTCCTCATCCTAAGGCCAAAGGATCTACATTGTCTCAGGAGCAGAAAAATAAGGCAGCAGACATCATGAAGACACCAGCATTTAGTCATCAATGGACACAGAGGGCAATGGGAGGTGATCTGGGTCACAGTAACTCCATGCAATGCTATAAGCTTGGGGAAAAGTGTCTGGAAAGCTGTCCAATAGAGAAAGACCTGAAGGTGATGGTCAGCAGCCAACTATGTGCCCAGGTGGTCAAGAAGGCAAACACCATCCTGTCCTGGATCAGTAAAGTGATTGTGCCCCTGTACTGTGCATGGATGAGATTCAGTTCTAGGGTAGTCACTCTAAGAAGGACATCAAAGTGCTGGTGCAAAGAACAGCAACAAAGCTGGTGAAGGGTCTGGAGAACAGGTCTGGTGAGGAGCAGCTGAAGGAACTGGGATTGTTCAGCCTGGAGAACAGGAGGCTGAGGGTACACCTTCTCTCCATGTGCAATTACCTGAGAAAAGGTTGGAGATAGGTGAGGGTCTCTTCTCCCTACTAATAAGTAATAGAATAAGAGGAAATGGCCTCAAGTTGAACCACAGGAGGTTTAGGTTGGATATTAGAGAAACTTCTTCACTGAAAGGGTTCTCAAGCATTGGAATAGGTTGCCCACGATGGTGCCTGAATCCTCATCCTTGGAGGTGTTCAAAAGACACAGAGATATGGTGCTGACGTACACGGTTAAGCACCAGACTTGGCAGAGTTAGATAATGGTTGGACTGGATAATCTTCAAGATCTTTTGCAGTCAAAATAATTTTATGATTTCTACTTTCAGCCCTTCCTGACAGTTCACAGGGTGAGAATAAACAGAAAATGGGAGGAATGCTAACTGATGTAAATAAATAAAGAGAAATACATTAAGCTGTAATACATTTCTTTAGAAACTATTTAGATTACATGAAAATCATTATGACTTAAATAACTAATCATCTGCAATAACTAAAATTTTAGAAGTCTATTTTAAGGAAGCTGAACCACAGAACTGAAGTGAGCAGCCAGGCAGCTCCTGCACATATAACTTTTTGAAGTAATAAAACCAGGTTATGAACAGAAGAGTTTCTTCTGCACACACATCGATTTTCAGTTTTAAATCCAGCTTATTCCATTTACTTCAGATCAATAACATATACTTGAAAGTTAAGAAACAAACTAAACATTTTAAACCCATGACATCTCATTTCCTTTTTTCACTCCACATAAAATCCAAGATCATAGAATCATTTCAGTTTGAAGAGACCTTAAAGATCAAGTCCAACCATTAACCCATCACTGCTAAATAACTATGTAGGACTTGATTTTTGTAGCCTTGAAGAACAGAGCTCATCTGCAGTCTGTGACCATGTGGTTACAGCCAGGTATTTCCAGACCTGAAAGCAGCACACCAGTGCCAGTGCAGCTCTCCTGCCATGCTGGTTCCCCTGCCATGGCAGCAATGAGCACAGTGTAATAATTTTAAACTGAAAGAGAGTAGATTTATATCAATAAGAAGAAATTCTTCATTCTGAGGGGTGAGGCAGTGGATCTGGTTGTTCAGAGAAGTTGTGGGTGCCTCCTCCCTGGAAGTGATAAGGCTAGGTTGGATAGGGCCTTGAGCAACCTTCCAACCCAAACCACTCTCTGAATGTCTGCTCATAAAGCTCTGTTGGATTCAGATGAAGCTAATGCAGATTCCTCTGTTCTTGCAGGACTACCAAAAAGCACTTAAAGCTTTTTAGGGGAGTACTTCTGTACAGAGTTAACTCACTATGACTAAAGTGCAAACCATGTTTTGATAATTTTCCTTATGATATCCCACACACAATATATTCAAATAATAAAGTACTTATACGGGTTGGGTTTTGCACCACTGAAACAAATTCTGATTTATAATTGAATTTCCAACCCCATCTTGGCAGAAATCATAAGGGGGAAAAAAAGTAAATCCCTTCACAAATAAGAAGCCACTTTATCATTTTCTAATACAGTAACACTTAAACATTAAGCACTGGATTAGATAGATATTCAGCTATGCAATTGCTTTCACATGCATACAACCTGGGCATGCAGTTAACAAAAGGAGCTTGAGAGTTTTTTGGTTTTTTTTTTTTTAATCATATATCCACACCTAGATGACAAGTAATCTGTCTTTGGGGAAAAAAAAAAAAAAAAAAAAAAAAAAAAAAAAACACCAAAAAAAAAAACACAAAACAAACAAAAAAAAAAAAAAAAANNNAAAAAAAAAAGGAAAAAAACTCCAAACAACAAAACCCCAAACAAACCAAAGAAAAAAAATCATCAAAACCCTAAAATTAAATCCAAACCAAGATTAAAATCAGTGACTTAAAACATTCCAAATTAAAAATCAACTTTTCTGCCTGCAGAATAACAGACACAGGGACGAGGTCATTTGGCAGAGCTAAGAGGTGTGTCCTTGCTGCACTCACACATACATAAAAATCCCACTATGAACTTTCCTTTCTCCTTCTTACCTCCCAAACTAACAGCTGAGCATGACAATGGCACTACACAGAACCCCTTTTTACATTTGCTGATGTCCATTTGCTTGCCTAGACCCAACCAGGATTTCACAATCCAGTCACATTCACATACTTTGTTTGAACAGAACAAACCTTTAAGATCATCCAGTCCAGCCATTCTCTAACTTTACCAAGCCCGGTGCTAAAACATGTCCTTCAGTACCACATTTCTGTATCTTCTCAAGACCTCCAGGGATGAGGAGGTAATCACTTCCCTGGGGAGCCTGTTCCAGTGTTTGAAAACCCTTTCACTGAAGAAGTTTATTCTAATAGCCAGTCTAAATCACATCCCTCAGCACCACATCAAGAGCCTGAAGGCCTAGAACTTCTCTGCCAAGGTGAAGTACATTCAAAGTAGTCCAACTGAAGGAAAGGAGCAGCTTTGATACACATTCAAAATATATAAGAAATATTAAGAAAGAATAAATAAAGCTAAAAACTGGTCTAGAGGTTACAGCAATCGATAGGGTAAGAGAAAACAGCCTCAAGCTGTGCCAGGGGAGGTTTAAGTTGGACATGAGGAAAAATTTCTTCCCCGTAAGAGTTGTCAAGCCCTGGAACAGGCTGCCCAGGGCAGTGGTGAAGTCCCCAACCCTAGAGGGACTGAATTCAGATGTGGTGCTGAGGGCCATGGTTCAGTGTGATCTGGCAGTGCTGGATTAATGGCTGGACTTGCAGGCCTCTTCCAACCAAAACAAATTTATAATTCCATGAAAAGCCATATGGAATGAATCTCATGTAGCAATGCTGCCTCCCCTGCCACCTCTAGCTACTGTCTAGTCATTTAATTAAAATTTTAAGGATAATTTACGTATTTACACACATACTTTTTCATACAGCTGTAATACAGCCAGAACACTTTGAGTAGAAAACAAAACAAAAATATAGCTTTATCTACTGCAGAATGCAAGCTGTCACAGCTGAATAAAGCCAGCCAGGGTACAGTAACCTCTGCCATCTGAGCTCCTCACTCCCTTCTCTTTGGCACAATGAGATGATAACTAGACAAAAGGTAGGCTGAAGTTTGCTAATTTTAGGCTTGTCTTTGCATCTACTTCCACTTTCCTTCTCCTATATACTCACGTGATGCTACTGAAAACTTCAGGTTTGCTTCTCTTTCCTTCTTTGTTGCTTTACATGCTCCCCAACTCCTGCAGATCCAGTTCTGGATTAACAGCTCTGCCTGCCTCATAAATACTGCTGATATCTTTGCCATTAAGCCCCGGAAAGGAAAGATCAAAGTCAGAACTGATGCACTTGGTCCATAGATTCATAGGATGGTTGGGGTTGGAAGGGATCTTAAAGATCATTTAGTTCCAACCCTACTGCCATGGGCACAGACACCTTCCACTAGACCAGGTCTTTTCCAACTGAAATGACTCTAAAAAAAATCAGAATTGACAAGGAAGAGGCAGGAAAAGGAGTATGGGGAAGAGAAAGAATGATCCAAGAGATGGGAAACTCCTCAAGCCTCTTGAGCTATGATACTCATTTCTGTAAGCACACAGAGTTTGCTTTTCCAGTTTTATTTCAGAGATGCTGTTAGAATCAGGGGAAGGGCTTAACGTCTCCAAGAAGACCAAAGTTAAGATAAATCAGAGTTTCAAAATAAACAAAGAAATATCTGTGAATAAAAGTACTCAACTTGCAAATGCTGAAAGGGAAGGTTTGGTGACTACCTCCTTATGAAATTTAGCAAAATGGAAGATCAAGAGCACCACTAAAAGGAAAGACTAAGAGGTTCTTAGTGGAAGAGTTTCACTACCAAGATAGAAAGCACATTAGAAATCTAAAGGTGCACTCAACTCACGCACAATCACACAGCTGTCTAGCTCCCAAGTCCATTTGAAGACAAAAATTAGCTCGTTTAGAACTTTTTTCTCTGCTCTGAATGCTAATAAGTCACTTCATAATGCCAAAGAAATCTCAAGGGATGCAGAGATAGAGATAGACAGAAATCAAACTTGTCCTGCTTTTGCATGCTCAAAATATTGCACAGCCTCCACTAGCTCCAAAAAGTGCAAGCTTATTTTTAATTCACCTCTTTAAAAAAATAATTCTCAAAAAGTAAATTGCAAAAGGAACAGCAAAATTCTCCTACTCAAGCATGTCCACATTAAAAAAGGCTTATCCAGTAAAACCTCTCCCTTCTGAAATCACAAACAGAACTGCTTCAGACCAAATGAACCCAGGGTTATTTTGGAAAGCTTGAACCATGGTAGTGTTTGGATATCAATAATATTTTCGAAGCAAGGAACAACCCTGAAAACAGAGACAGATCCTAAAGCTGCAGGAGTGGGAGGAGGGCTACACAGGAGCAGTGCTGTGAGGTTTTCATTCCCATGTTTGAATTTCATGGTTTATCTAAATTAACAATGAATCATTGCAGGAAATGAGTAAGTTTATTATTTTCCTGAGGAAAGTTATTTGGTTTATTTACCACTAAACCCAGCACTTAATTTGGTATCTCAACAGATTTCTTCATGATATAAGAACATTGACCACACATTTTTTTCTCCCTCTGTAAATATAACAGAACTACCATGTCATTAAAATAGAATATAAAATCCTGTATTAATCTATATTTTCTTTATATATTCTATATTCGCTACATTTCTACATGATACTATCCTACTTAGACACACTAAAAACATGAAAAATAAGAGAGAAAATACCTGAGACCTCAAATATCCCAATTAATCCCAAGAGTTTGTCTTCTGCCATGGTTTGTTCTTCCTTGAACATAACAGCATAATTACTTTGAAAGTATTTCTCTTCTCCAATTCCATGTCTCCTGATGGCATTTATTATCACCAGAACTACATCTTTTGGGGACATAACACTTTTACCCACAGCAGAAAAATAAACCAACTCAGAGTTACGGACGAGCCTACAACACTCAACCCACTCTTGATTGGCAAAAGTAAGTGTTGAAAACAGTAACTATCTTTTATTAGCTTGCCTGAAAAATACTTATTGTCTCTTGAGGAAGTAAACGTAAAGATTAAAAATAGAGTACTTTAAAAATAACGTGGAAAAAACAGAGTAAGACAAAATGTCTTTCAGGGGTAAGGGAGTAGATCTGATTAACTCCACTTCTACAAGTAACTGTGAGATATATGGAGAATTTCTGCATAAGGAGAGTACAAGTATTATCTGAAGTCATTAACTGGTAGGCAGGAATTAATACGTTTACAATTCAAGCCAAGTGATAAATATGCATAAAAATAAAAGAAAAGAGTCATTGCATCTCTGTGAATATTTTTTTTTTTGGGGGCGGGGGTGGGGTGCAGGGTATATTTGATTCTTAAATGGAAAAAAAAAATCCTTAAGTATTCTGCTTTGTCCATTGCTGGATTTTTGTTCCATCCAGAAATCTTCACCTTGTATTTTTTTGTGAGTAACAGAGAACCACCGAAAGTCACGTGACAGAAGGGACCTTGAAAGCTCTAATCCAACCCACCTGCCAGAGCAGGATCACCTACACCAGATCATACTGGAGTGCATCCAGGTGGGTCTTGAATATCTCCAGAGACAGAAACTCCACAACCACCCTGGGCAGCCTATTCCAGTGTACTTAAAATTACTTCATGTAGAA
>VWZI01019319.1:693188-741363 GCA_013396835.1 Psilopogon haemacephalus
GACCTTATTGTGGCCTTCCAGTATCTGAAGGGGGGCTACAGAAAAGCTGGGGAGGGACTTTTTAGGCTCTCAGGTAGTGACAGGACTAGGGGGAATGGAGCAAAGCTGGAGGTGGGCAGATTCAGATTGGACATGAGGAGGAAATTCTTCAGCATGAGAGTGGTGAGGCCCTGGCATGGGTTGCCCAGGGAGGTGGTTGGGGCCACATCCCTGGAGGTGTTTAAAGCCAGTCTGGATGAGGCTTTGGCTAGCCTGATCTAGGGCAGGGTGTCCCTGGGCATGGCAGGGGGGTTGGAACTATATGATCCTTGTGGTCCCTTCCAACCCTGAATGATTTTATAATTTTTAGGTCTCTGGCGAGACCTTCTTGTAGCCTTTCAATACTTCAAATATTTGTAAGAAAGACTTTCAACAGGGTCTCTAGTGATAGGACAAGGGGTGATGGTTTTCAACTGAAAGAGGGTAGATTTAGACTAGACATAAGGAAGAAATTCTTTGCAATGAGGGTGGTGAGACACTGGGACAGGCAGTGTTGAAGGCCAGGTTGGATTGACCTGATCTAGTTGAGGATGTCCTTGCTGAGAGCAAGGGTGCTCAACTGATGGTCCTCACAAGGTCACTTTCAACCTGAACTATTCTGTGATCCTGTGACAAGGTGACAGAGAAACTGCCTGGTGCAAAGGGGCCACAAAGTCTCAGATTCTTCTGAGAAGGCAGAGGGAAGATTTACAGGACTGAGGTTTATAAAGTCACAAAGGTGATGGATGAAATGAATGCACAGCTGTTACTCACAAATTTCACAGGATGAGAATCAGGAGGCAGCTGCTGAAGCTAACAGAAGATGAATTTCAAGCAAATATCAGAGGGTACTTTTAATTTAGGCACCTTTTATTTTTATACAGTGAGCAATGCAAGTTGTGATGACAGAAGTCATGGAGGCGGGTAGCAAAAACAGGTCCAGCAAGAGACTGCACAGATTCTGTGAGAAGATGGTCTGATGAATAATGTTGGAGACAAGAAGCAACCTTTCCAGCTCCCTGTCCAAAGAAATTCCTCATTAAGGCTTGGTCAGGAGGGAAAGCAAGCATACCAAAAAGGGAAGGATGTAGAAACACTCAAAATCTTAAGGTACTGTTTTGAAATCCTAGAAGCAAATCCAGGAAGCACCACAGTATTATTAAAAATATAATTATGTGGGCTTTTCTCTAGAAATTTCAGAGTTACAAACACACAGGACTTTGAGGAACAGTTAACCAATTGCAGCACCACCTCTTCCCAAAGCCTGCCTTCCATGGCCAAGAAAGATGAATCTACCACCAGTGCAGCCTTCATCCATTATCCACCTCTGCCTACAAACCCTGCTTGATGGACAGGACTGCATCTGCCTTCTGTTCCTCATAGCTGCTGCCTTCTCCTAGCCCAACATATATCCTCTCGCTGCTCAGAGTTCTTAGACTCTGCACTTCTGGAGATGTTCAAACTTGCCTGGATGTGTTCCTGTGTGACCTTCTCTAGGTGAACCTACCTTGGCAGGGAGGTTGGACTTGATCTCCAGAAGTCCCTTCCAATCCCTACTATTCTATGACTCTGTGATTCTCTTCCGTAACAGGGATTGGAGTTATTGGGCCTTACCCTGCTATTGACCGACACCACTCAGATTTAAAGCCTGTGTTAATTGAGTTCTTAAGTATTAGCAAAGTGCTGAACTTGTTTAAATACTCAAGGAAATCAAACTGTGGTGCAAATTCTGCTACAGAATCCTAACGACCATGTTTTTTACAGGGCAGTTCTATTTACTGTACTGTGTTTTAAAAAGCCAAAGACCTAGGATTAAGAAGGACTCCACTTAGCCTCTGCTGTCAATCATAAACTCATTTAACATCGTTATCAGCCTTCCCATATTTATTCTCAAACCGCTGCATAACACAACTTATTTAAATACCTGGTACTTTTGTGATTTTCAGATTTAAAAAATAACTTATTCTCTTCCTTTCTTAAGGTAAAACTTAGTTACATACATTTTCACACACAAATGAGCTAAATCTTTGCACACTCAGTCAAAAATTTAGCACAGTCTTGTTTGCAAATGCCTAAGTTTCTGGGTTGCATTATTAAGAAAAATAATTTAGGACTAATAAAAGCTTAAGATATTATTCCTCTATATAAACATTTTACATTAGTATTAGCAACAATAGAGATATGAGTTGCTAATGACCATAGTGTACCACTACTGTGGTACACTATGGTCAGTGAGTTTTACAGCATTTTCTAAGTAGTTTTCAGTTTTAAAATTACCATTTCAGTTTATGTAAACATTGTTTGACTATTGAAGTTTGTTATGATAGTCTGAAAGCCACATAGTTTAAATGTTCACGTCACAAAGAAATAAACAGTAGATACAATTACATATTTATAGAAATCCCAGGCAAGACCTTGTTATTTAATTACTCAACAAAGCTCGTGAAGGGTCTAGAGAACAAATCTTAAGATGAGCGGCTGAGGGATCAGGAGTTGTTTATTCTGGAGGAGAATAAGGTTGAGAAGAGACCTTATTGCTCTCTACAACTCCCTGAAAACAGGCTGGAGAGAAGGGAGCTGTGGTCTTTTCTCCCTAGTATCAGGTGATAGGGGATGGCCTAAAATTATCCTTGGGGAGGTTTAAGTTGGATATTAGGAAAAAACTTCTTTCCTGCAAAAGTGTTCAGGCATTGGAACAGGCTGCCCAGGGAGGTGGTGGAGTCACCATCCCTGGAGGTGTTCAAGTCATCACTTGGTGACATGGTTTCATGGCCATGGTGATGCTATGTTGATGGTAGGACTCAATGATCTTGAAGATCTTCTCCAACCAAAACAGTTCTGTGATTTTATGATTCTGCAGAAAGAAGTTGTGAGAGAAAGGCCAATTTGACCAAGACCATACAAATGTTTACCCTTCCCAGAGCAACAAAAGGCAAAATTATCTCATTTAAAGTGAAATTTCTTCTTTAAGTGAAATTATAATATGTAGGGCTCATCACATTCATACTGCTAGACCTTTTCAACGTTTTCATCATTAAACAAGGGGGTAGAAGCTCTTAACTGCAAACCAGAGGTTTGGGGTTCTCAAAATGTTGCGACATGACTCTTCAGATCTATTCTCATTGTTGTCATCATTCCTATGACCCATATAGAAATAATAGAGAGCAATGAATAACTGATGATAAGTTATTATGCATATTATATAATTTAAATAAATAAATAAATAAATAAATGAAAAAGATCAATAGGACAAGAGAGAATTAACTGAATACTAAGGAGGATACATTTAGACTGGATATTAGAAGGAGATTCTTTGCAGTGAGGGTGAGGAGACACTGGAACAGGATGCCCCCTTCCTGGAGTTGTTCAAGGCCAGGTTGGATGAGGCCTTGAGCAGCATGGTATAGTGAAAGGTATCCATGCTCATCGTAAGGGGTTGGACCTAGACGATCTTTAAAACCCTTTCCACCCCAAGCCATTCTATGAAGTAATGAATTTTATTTTGTTGCCTTTCTATAGATTTGGAAACTACACTGATGAGTTCATTTCTGAACATTACAACAAAACCACCTAATTTTCTTTTAGACCCAGAGCACTGGTATAAATTGTATGTCCAGTTTACTGCTATTTGTGCTGTTTATTTCTCTCTTAGATAATTTTTTATGATTTTCATTTTCTATTTCTTTCATGCATTTTATTTTAGCTTTTTGTTTGCTTGTTGGGTTTGGGTTTTTTTTCTGTTAAGTACCAGGCATTAGCATTGAACTGCTGTCTGGGCTTCTCACTCTGAAGTAATGTATAAAAGCACATAAAAGCCTGTATTTTTAAGCTATATTCAAACTGGAAATACTTCAATATTTCAATCCAGAAAACCTTGCTGAGGATTTAGGAGTCCTCATTACCTGATAACATTTAATAGTTCTCCAGTTTGACAGAAAAGTAGCATTACATTTTCCTTCTAATGAAATCAATGTGGTATAAATAATATATTATTCCACCAAAAATCAAGCATGAAGCAGATTTAGGTATCCCCATTACATATGGTTTTCTTCAATCCATAACTTGAATCCTAAGATGAGTTCATGCTCATTCAAGACTCTCTTACTCTGTTAGAGGCTTAAATCTGAAGGCAATCAAAAGTACGATCAAATTTAAGTTTTTTTTTCAGACAGAACAGTATTTTTCCCTTTGCCATAAAGCAGTTGAAGACACAGGCCTGGGATTTGAAAAGGTAATGAAATAAAGATGAGAAACCAAAATGTTACCAAAGTTGGCATCATATTCCTTAAAAAAAAAAATATTTAAAAATCACTCACAATTACAGTTTCTTCAGAAATCTTAATAAAAATGTAATTCCACATTTGGTCTTACTGAACAAATCAAACATGGTGATTTATTATTCAGAGGGGCACAGAAGATTTCTGAGATGCAAAAGGAAGGGCTATAAAAGCACAAATCATCAGTAATGACGACAAGCTAAACTGCCTTTCAAATATGAACAAAATGCAGCCATTTAGGGTATCATACATCATGGTCTCTCAGCCCCTCATTTATTTCTTCACTGTACAGGCTGCATGATAATTTAACCAGGGCAGAATTCTGCCATCTATTGAGAACATCTTTATCACACAAGTGATTCCATAGCTCATAGACACCACAAAAGACCAGTTCATTATCCACTTCCTTAGAAGAACAGACATACATTTCCAATCGTTAGTTCAGTTCCCTTACCAAAAAAAAAAAATTGTATCCTGAAAATGAACATTTCTGAAATGCAAGCACAGTGAAAATATTAAACAAATAACCCACAACACTCCAAAACAATCTAGCCTCCTCCATCTTATCTAAATAAAATTAGGACTTATTTCCTAGTGTGAATGATAAACTAACATCTACAGCAATCTGGGTTCCTAATGAGACAAGCATTCAACTGGAACTCAAAATCTCAGCCTTTGCTGGTGAGACCTGCTGCTACATTTTTCTTCCAGTGATCTGTATAAAGGGAAATTAAGAGAGAGGTCTAAATCCTGCTCATATTTACACCAACGAAGTACAGAAATAACTATCCTAGCTAATGTGGTTACTCAGCATTTTCCCTCTTAGAGCAGAAACCCCATAAATAGCAGTTCATCCCATCAGTTATTTAATATTTTATCTGCATACAGGTATACACAATCTTAAATCCAGTTTATCTTCAAAATGCTCCTCTAAGTTCACAGATGTGCAATTATTCACAATTACAGATAAAGAACAGACACAAACATAGCCTGAAGTGAATTCTCCAAGCTCATGGAAAAAAAAAAAAAATCAATCATGGAACAATACACTAAATTAAAGATCTCAAACTTCTGCCTAACATGACTCCAAGAGACTTTATTTCTTTGCCATCATAGCCAGGCAGATTACATCTTTCCTCAAAGCAAAGAGAACCTCTAAGGATTATATTGCATGAGTACCTGTTTGAAATTCAAACCAAGTTTGCATTCACCTCAGCTGGAGGACAGGAGCATATTTAACATTCCTTCGGTTTTTCTTCCAATGGCATGTTCGGGTAAATAAATAAATAAATAAATAAATAGGCAGAGTAGAATGCCAGGCAGCTACCTTATAAAGATATGAAAATAACAATTTAGTTAATGTCAATGAAGAATGAACATATTTGCTTCTAACAGGTATCACAGAATCCCAGCATAGTGGGGGTACGAAGGGACTTCTGGAGATGACCTAGGCCAACCCCACGGCTCAAGTAGGTTGCCCGGGATCACAATGTCCAGGTGGGTTTGGAATCTCTCCAGAGAAGACTCCATAACCTCTCTGGGCAGGCTGCTCCAGGTCTCCAGCACCCTCACAGCAAAGTTTCTCCTCCTGTTCAGATGGAACCTGCTGTCACTGAGCACCAGTGAAAAGAGTCTGTCCCCATCCTCTTGCCCCTCACCCTTTAACTTTTGCTAAGCATTGAGAAGATCCCTTCTCAGTCTGTCCATCTCCAGGCTCAAAAGCCCCAAGTCCCTTAGCCTTCTCTCCTCAGAAAGATGCTCCAGACCCCTGGATTCTCTACACAAGGTCCCTGTCTCTCCTGAAAGAGCAGCCCAGAACTGGATCCACTACTCTAGATATGGTCTCACTAGGGCAGGGAAAAGGGGGAAAAGAACCTCCCTCAACCTGCTGGCCACACTTTTAATGCACCCAGTGTAAGATACAATGATAGCATTGATCCCAAATGTCTACAGAGAAGAAAACACACAACATTGTCCAAACCTCCATGCTTTGCATCAAATAAACTTCACTTTTCTTCCACCTAAAAAGGAGATGGTAAGGTTCTGCCACAAATTAGGCTAGTCTTAATCAGTGACATATATCCTTAGTAACCTAGCTGAGGTATTTAGTGTCAGCACTTAAATCACTCCTCTAATAAAGGTTATTTAATCTATATCCAGCAACAGGCCCTGCAGGTAAGGCGCTTGACTCACGGCATGCACCACCAACAGCCCACTATTCACCCAGTGCACATGGCACCAGCATTTCTCTTGGCTTTTCCCTTCTAATACGACCTGAACTCCCTCCTGAATCTGCACTTCAGCACACATTTCAAACTAGGCTAAGTTTAAATACCAGCTTTCATGCTGATTTTGAAAATTACTTTGGTGTTGGTTATCATCTTCCCCACACTGGTGTGAGCTGAAATACCTGGCAGGTAGCTCGAACTCTGGCTGTCACATGTTTTTTTCTGAGCTGGATTTGAGCTTGTTTCCTCAAAGAGTGACAAGAACTTCACAGACTGTTCCAGAAAATTACATTTTAGCATTACACTATAGGATCCACATGTTCTAGTGGAGCACAAGCATACCAAACACCTGCTCAACACACACATCTGCCCCAGGCACAGTATTCGCTGTGAGCGCTCCTCTAGCCAAAACCCCTGGTAGCTGTAAGGAGCAGGAGCAGGATGTGCCCCAGCACTGCCAGCCAGTTAAGGTACCAGTATCTCAGTCATTCAGCCATGGCCTGCCTCCACACAGTCTCCCAGAAGCTACATAAAATGTGTATCTGGCCAGATTCTTTCAGTGATGCCCAGCAACAGTACAAGGGGCAAGGGGCTCAAACCAGAACCCAGCAGGTTCCAGTGAACATAAGAAACTTCTCTGCTCTGACGGTGCTCGAACCCTGGAGCAGGCTGCCCAGAGAGGTTATGGATTATCCTTCTGTGGAGAGATTCCAACACCCCTGGATATTGTGATCCTGGGTGAACTGCTGTAGGTGCCCCTGCTTTAGCAGAGGGGTTGGACTAGATCTCCAATCCCCACCACGCTGGAATTGTGTGATAAGAACAAAATATAAAGTAAAACCTGAAGTCTGTAATGCCAAAGTGGCCAAGATGATTACTGTTTACAAATACACCTAGATGTCTCCCCACATTTAGTATGAAATTAGGAATATGGAAGAAGAGCTGATGCCTTACTGCACTTCTATGGAGAACACCACCAAAAAAATTATCTCATTGCTTTCATCAGAACCTGATAATTTCACCAGCAGTCCAAGGTAGGACTTTTATCCAGACACCAGCATGTGTTACAGCAACAAACCTCCACTTGTCTGACAAACATCTGAAGACAAAGGCAGTCTGGGAAGGTAGGACACTCCCTTAGAGAGAAATGAATTTGTGATTAAAAAAAGAACTTGTTTCGTCTCTCTTTGCCTCTTTCCAAGTTGAAGTCGGATAGGTCTCTCTCCCTTTTCAGGCATTGTTTGGACAATACATTTCATTACACAACAGTTAGGGTCAGAATTTTGTAAAGGCTGAAAAAAACAGGCAATAGGGTGATTGAAGCATTTCCATTTTCCTAGTGTTTTTACGTCTAATATGCTTTTACAGCAACACGAACAATCAGAAACCATGATTTACAATATGCCTGTATATACATCAAGAGCAGTTCCAAAAGCATAGAACAAGCAGGAATATGCTCCACAACCGGGAACTCCTTCCTTATTCTCTAAAAGTCCACCCAAAAATGCTGTATAATTCCTAGCTTAATAAATGGGGCATATGCATAATACCCCATTTGTCAGCTTGAGCACCACAGCCTCTAAATACAATTACAGAGAAGATAATAATGTTATTTTAACTGCTGCTTCTGTGAGAGAGTTTCCTTCCAAGTCACTAAAGCTACTGAGCAGTAGTATTTTCTTGTTAGCAGTCATGGTCTGCACAACCTGGGATGTAGTCCGCACAGCTCATGAAAAACACCCATCATCTCCTACCAGTTACCTGTTTGTTTCTACTGAAGTACCATATTTTAAATATAGTCAGCACACTATGTCATTTCACCCGTGTCTGTATATAGGCTGCAGCCAAGACTGAATTTTTATTGGCATAGATAAAACCTCAGTGGTCCTGTGTTTTCCTTCAACACTGCTGGAAAGGACTGAAAGCAACAAAAAAAGTGTGGTGCTTGCTGTATTAACAAGCAAGTTGATATTTAAGTTATTCCAACTCATTTCTTTGGGAGGGGAAAAAAATGGTAAGAAACACAGAGAAATCATAAACTGTGATCAGAACTGTGCCATCAGCTCACTCCTTGCAGGACTGTGGGGAATATGAGAAGAGAGATGCAGAAAGCATGCCCTTGGCACCCTCTTTTAGTGATCAGCACACAGGACAAGCAGAATACCTGGACAGGTAGCATACATGGAGAACTACTTAGCTGCCCTCTGCTGACTGTCTGATTTGCTGAACACTCCTCTGATCCAGTCCTACAACGCTAAACTGCAATTTAGCCAGCAAAGATTTCCTTGAATTCATCTCCACACTTCCACACTGATGTTTACGTGACAGCTGGGTCCGTAAGGATTTCTGTACCTGCTGTCAGGCTCTATCAGAAAGGATAGCAAAGCTGGCAGAGAGAAGCTGCTCCAGCCGCAGCAGCATGCATTCATTGCTGCAATGGTCTGCTCCAGCTAATTAACTCCAAAAAGATGTCCAGGATTTCAGCCAGTATTTCTGCTGCATCGTGCTGTGGAGATGCACGAACTTGCTTAAGGTTTAGCTGAGGTGTCTTGCCCTGTTCTGGCACAGCGTGGAGCACAATCAGCAGTGGGGCATTTCACACTGAGGCTTATCCAGCTGGTCTGATGTACCACTTCAAATCAGGAGGCTCTAGAGTAAGTCCAAAGATCAATAATCCTCATCAGAGCTACGGACAGCAGAAACAGTGCCACTACTGACAAACTGGATGGTCTGTAACTGGTGGCAACTGGACTAAACGACTTCCATGATGCAGTGAAAAGATGTTGTTTAAACAGTAATACTACTGAAATCCTCAGGAGAAGGGTCTGATGTGCCACTTTCAAACTCAGACCAATTCTCTTGCCTCATAATGACATCTTCTGTCTGTCAGATGGGTCTGACTGAATACACATGACCCATTTAGCTTCTAAATTCAATGAAAAATATCTCTGAAACACCCTCTAAAAAATAACAAAGTGGTTTAAAGGATGAGGTTTAAGAACATCGCTGTGCTTGTCAGTTCTTGCTCCTCTATCAAGCCATTTCACTTTCAACTTACATCAGTTTTATTTGAGGTTCAAAAGCAAAGGGGAGCAAATCCATTCTGTATCCTAAACACTTCTCCAAAGAAAATGCAGCCGTATAGCTTTAAACAAGCGCTTTGGTGAAATCCCAAATGTATCAGCATCACCCACTCTGCATCTGCTCCAGCGTTGCTGGTTTAAGTAACGCAACTGGAAAACCAGGGTGGCTTGGCTATGACCAGCAACGCACGCACTGCCTGTCAATAAATATGTTATTACTGAATTTAGGGGGGGAATGGTAACGATAACAGAATTTTAGCCAGGCAATAACGTCGCAAATCCCGTACTTCTCACATTTCGCAGCATGCCCTGAGCAGCCTAGATCACCTCCCTACTCGTCTGCGCTTCTCACAGCCACCCCTCACCCCGGTTCTGCTCGGTGTGGGGGTCTCCTCCCTCCTTTCTTCCCCTCGCTTTCTCCCTCCACCGAGGCGTCTCCCTGCCTCCGGCCTGGCCCGGCCCCCGGCTCCTCCCCACCGCCCCGACACGCTCCCTCCCTCCCGGCTGGGGGACACCCGCCGGTCCCGCTCAACAAGTTCCCCCCCCCGCCTTAGGTACCTGGCCGAGAGGACACCCCCTCACACACACACACATACCCCTTTCCCAAAACAGACCCCAGCCGCCAGCCCCCTCCTCCGCCCCTTGAAGCCGGGCGCCGCAGCCGATGAGGGCAGCGGGGGAAGCGTGTGGCGGAGGCGGCGGAGGCGGCTGCCTCTAGCGAACGCTCGGGCGGCCGCAGCTGAGCGCCCGGCCGCGGGAAGGAGAGCGGCCAACCGGCGCTGGGACCGAGAAGACCGGCCTCCAGATAAAGAGACATCGATCGGCTGCGGGATTGAGACGAGCCGTGGCTGGAGAGACACCAGCTGGCCGCGGGACTGAGGCGACCGGCCGGTCGCTGGAGTGAGGGGACCGGCGGCGGGACTGAGGGGACCGACCGACGGCGTGGCGGGCAGATGCGCGACCGGCGCGGACCCTCTGAGGGCCGGCCAGCTCAGCCCGGCAAAGGGAGGGAGATGCAGCGTACGGGGAGCGCCCAAATCACCACTTCTCTGTGAGGAAGCATAAGGTAAGCTCCATCAGCTGCCATCAGCCCCCCCACCCCCCACCCCGGTACCCTTGCCCTCGGCTTCTTCCTCCTCCCTGTGCGGTGGCGAGAAGACCCCAAAATACCCAGTTCTCTCTCTTTTCCCGGGGAAAACTTCGTAGGGATGAGCATAAAGCGTGGCGCTCAGCGCCAGCGGGAAGCGTTATGCAATAGTGTAGCTGCCTGCCTGAGAACAGCGATCGCATTCAATAACTTTAATGACAGATAAGGGAGAGAAGATCTGTCCACGTCCAAACCCCTACTTTCTTCTAGAAAAAAAATACCTGCCTTTCTTCTAACGCTGCCTTTTCTGGTGCTGCTTAGGAGGCGAGAGTTGGGGATGGAGAATTTGTGGATGATGCACAAAGTGCTTTTAGTTTTTTCACATGATTGATGGTGAGGAACTACTGCTGGCTTATTAACTTCACCTCTGGGAAGTCCAAACGCAGCACTAATGAAGTGCCTGTGCACCACGGTGGCCGTGGAAATACACTGGATGTGCTCATCCACCAACTTGCTATATAGCACTTGATTAAAACCCACAGGAAACCAAAAGCCCTCGTCTGCAACTATTCTGTGACCTGTTATTTTTGAGAAGTGGTTCTCCTGATTTAACACATCACGCCAGCCCCAAGTCCCTCCATCACCATAAGCAGACACATTTAGATTGGAGATGCCCCGAAAATGCAGTAGGCAGATGGGACAGAAGGTAGCATGGATCCAGCACTAAAGTCATAGTCCTGGACCTTGCATCTTGCACTGCAAGATTCCCGCTTTGTATTCCCATCTTGCCTTCTTACCGCTAGTAAAAATCCTCTCTCTGTGACCTCAATGCCTCTACTTCATCATGTGTTTACACAGAGTTACAGCAAGGGAGAGGGATGCAGGACTGCAGATAGCTAGATCTGGTTGGGGGAGGCAGAGGGGGTGGTGAGCCCTAGCAAAATAGGGACATCTTGAAAGCAGAGAATGTGTCTGCTGATGTCACCATCTCCCAAGGGCTCTGTCCCAAAGGGCAGGTATCCCTCACTGCCAAGAGTCAAAATAGGTGGAGGAGCAGTCTCATTTGACCTTGTGTGTCTAAAGCAGCTAAAATCCCGCAAGACCATCATAGAGGTTAGGATTTAACTCATTGGGTTCTCTGGTTGGGAAGTTTGGAAAGACCTGTGTTTTTCCTACTTCTGGGAATCATCATTTTTCTGCTGGACAGCTGTAAGAAAAGACAAACCAGTAACAGTTGGTCATACCTAATATAAACTGGGAAATTATTCACTTTGCTTAAGTGTTTTGTGGTGATTCCTTATTGCTTGTATTCACTGTGCTGGTGGGGATGCTGCATCTAGCAAGGTTAAAATCGAGCTGCTAGACAAAAAACTACTAGCAAAAAAAGAATCATAATAATTTAACAAATAATAATTGCATGATATGTAACTGCCCTAGCCATGTACTCAGGATAATTTAATGTAACACTTCAAGCAACCACATCTACAGCAGAAAGATGACAAGCACAAAGTAACATTCCTTTACTTTTGGGGTGAAGCCTATTGGTGTCCTACCAGCTTCTCACTCCTTTACTTCAATAACACTGTTCTCATCAAGTACAAATGACACTTCTAAGTTAAAAGCTGGATGTTCTGGGGTTTTTTTGTCCCTAGCATTCTAAATGCATATGAGTAGCTCAGTTGAAAATACCTCAGTGGTTCAGATATTACTAATTTATCATCTGGAGGTTTATGTTCCGCTATAGAGCACTGGCATTGCAATAAAAATACATAATGTATATTGCTGATCCAAATACACTGAACAGTTGCAAGATTAAATTACTGCCCTAGAGTTTAAGGTACTGTTGCATTTAAAGCCTGCACAGAATGAGCTCAGGGAGGAAGGCTGAGACTAAATTGGCATTTTTGTGTGTGTGTGTGTGTGTGTGTTGTCGTTGGTAAGGACGTCATGATGCCCTTGATGAAAAATACATCCTCTTTAGGACTCCATCATTATTAACGCTGGGTATTTTTAACAATATGCTCAAAATAATCTGATCTAAAATGAAAGCACTGCCTTTCTCCCAGACTGACACATTAAAAAAAAAAAAACAAAAACAGCTGGGCAGCAGCATCACAAAAGAAAGTGTTAGTTACTTATCAAGAAGGACAGCACTTAACATTCAATGCACCCTTCTACTAATTAAGCTCACAAACAAGTAGCTCATAAGATCATTGCTGTGTTTCTGTTCTTCCCCCCTACCCCCCCCAGCCACAGTTAACTGTTTCACTGACAAGCACTTGGACATGAGAGGCACAGCACATATAATCCATTAGGAGAGAAAAAGAGTAGCTAAGTTCAGCAGAGATTAACGTATAGAAAGAAAATATAGCTAAGAAGCCCAAGAGTCTGCCGAAGTGCCAAGTGATGGAGCGCATGTTGGCTCCCTGCCATGCACTACCAGAAACTGAACACTGCTATCACCACAACACACCCTCACGTTCTTTGGGAAATCAAACACAATCACAGATCATACAAAATGACAGTGAGAGAATTCTCAGTGGTCTGGAGAATTTAAAATCAAACACAGCAATACCAATCCTTTGCAGGGATCCAAGTGGAAGTGAAAACCAGGGACACCTATTAACTTGCCAAAAATCTGTGCTAAAATGTAAAGAAAGATACCTCTATGAAGCTGTTATGGTATCTCAATGCAGATCCTTATCCAACAGCAGTCATTTCAGGCAGGAAGAATTGAGGATGTGTAGTCACATAATTAACGCACACTAGAGTGTTTAAGAACATAACAAAAATCCACATGCTTGTTTAAACTAGCTACTAAAAAGGTCTTAGATTCTGTTTTATGGCAGCTACTAGTTAAGGAACTGCTGAAAACTGGTACAAGACCTTAAAAAACATACAGATTTATAGACTGGTTTAGGTTGAAAAGGACCTTCAAGATCATCTAGTTACAACACCTCTGGCATGTAAGCAACAAAACTAGTTTATGGCATGATGCTCCCTTATATTTCTATTAATCAGACTTTAAATTAAATAGGCTTTAAGAAAATGAGATCATATTTTAAGGCAAAAAAAACCCCTCAGAGTGGCAAACTTAGTGGGAGCTCCATATTTAGCCTCCTGAAAAATCAGTGCTTGACTTTATTCTGATTAGAAAATACTGTTTAACCTATGAACAGACAAAGGTACAACTTGCTAGGTACTGATATTCAGTTTTACATTATTATTGCCCACACAGAATGTGATTCAGACCATGCTGCTGTTTTAGAGGCACATCCCCACTTTGAAGTCTATTTAATACAGTTTTAGTACATCCAGGCAGAAAACAGCCTCTCTGCTGATCCCTTAATACTCCCAAAAAGAGTTCAACTTGCTTATACATTTGCAGAGCACAGTGTCATGGTGATCAGTGCCTGAAAAACTCATCTGCTTTCCCAGTTACAGGACCACAAGTCTCACAGGCAAAGCAAATTGGTTGTAGAAATAACAATTCTGCGATCAAACAGCAGCTCTTTGTGTCTTCCACTTCACCTGTCTTATTGGTTTTTTTAGTCCCACTTCAGTGGCAAAAGACACCAGGCCTGAATTTACTCTAGTAATAGTTTTTTCTTTTTAGTGTTTTAGGGATTTCAATACAGAGCAGTGTATAAGAATAAGGAAAATCTTCACAGTAAGAATTAAACAGATGGATTTAAAAGCCTTGAAACTGAAGGCCCTCAAGTTCTATGAGATCTGGGTGCAGATCTGAACTTGTTCATTATTACAAGAGAAGATTTTTTTTTTTGGTCTTTACAGGAAAGCGCAGGAACTCTACCACAAAGCAGATCCTGTGGTGCCTGTGCATTGCCGATCACCTGGCCTCAGACTCGGCCCAGATCAAAAAGAAATGTGTTAAACATCTCATCCAAACCTATGTAGTTACGGTCAGAAATATCTGAGGCCACAGCAACTAAAAAAGACAGACTGCACACACTTGCTCACAATGTGCTCATGTACATACTACAAACTCAACTGTATGGCTCAGTCATGATGAAATTCTGTGGAAATGTCTGAAATGAAACCTTAGTTGTAACTTTCGATGCAATAAACTACAATCAGTAAAATAATATTTCAATACTATGAAGCAAAACAAACTAAAATTTTCACCCATAGTCCAGTACTTAATGTCCAGGGAAGCAAAATGGAGTAATCAGCCAGTGACACACCACAAGAAACATATTGCTACAGGACTACATAGAGTCATAGAATGCTCCAGTCTGGAAGGAGATCAATCTTAAATTCCTCAATGCACTGGCTTTTCCTGCAGGAACACTACTGGTTTGACTTCCAAAATCCTCATCTAACCAGTGTCATTAAACAAGCTATAAATAGAGTTAGAAAGTAGACCAAAGAACTTTAATCACAGGGCCTTTGCACTTGATTAAAAAAGATCTGAAGATACAGGCCATGGCCTGGCATGCAGACTACTTTCTACAGCAAACAAGCTTTGTGGAGACGCTCTGCAAACTAAACTTTTTTTCTCTAGATGTTGTCTGCCACAGGTCTGGGGGTCCTTTTTCAGCATCATGTTTGTGTGCTGACGAATGCTTTCTCCTGTATCAATTTCTACCTGGACATCCTGTTCCTTTGGTTGCAAAGCTCAATTTTGCTGCCCATCTCCAGAGAAACCATTAAGTTCTTTTTTTAGCAGTCTATCCACTTCGAAGATCTTTTTCTCTAGCTGTATTTACATTTACCTCCATTTTACCTGGTACAGGGATTCCTTATTCTTTGGACTGAAATAATACTGGCAAAATCCCCAACTTAAATCCTGTTTATGACACCCATGGGGAAGACACACAAGTGGTTTGTGTTATTTTTGCCTGTCCATGATTGCTATAGCATGTCTGTAAATAAAGCCCACATAGTTACAAAATTAAACCATTTTAAAAAACAAAAGCAAGGAAGATCATTCCATATGGTCTCAGTGAGGAGTAAGTATCAGTAGGTTAACACAGGAGGATTTGCTTGGTTTGTGCAAACCTTCCCTGCCTGTTTTATGCTCACCCTTCCTCACCTCTTCATTTTCTTTTAACCACCAGGAGAAATGCAGACACCAAGTCAATGATTCAGTAAAAAAACGTCTGACACAGAGACAAAGCTTAAAGCTGTAAAACCTTTGCTGTATTGCTAAAAAATCCAGCAAATCTTTCAAGCAGTTAAAAATAGTTACTTTGTATTTAGACCCCACTTTGACCACAATTTCAAGAACTATACAACTTAAATACTTCCCTTCCACTTCCACAGTGCCCTAAGCCCCAGGACTAAAAAAGCCTTGTTAAATTTCAGTGAGACACACCAAACCAAACACAGGTTTGAAAGCTCACCACTGTGACCACAGCATGGACTCAGATATTCCAGACTATCTTTAAATAGGGTAAGCTGGGTATCAGTAAAAGCTCAGCTTCACCACAGCGAACCTGCTTTGTGCTTCACAGAAAAATCACAGCAGCCAACACTCTCCTGACAGAGTTGTGATGTTGTGGCTTGGGATATATTGGTGAGGTCAAAGCTGATGTAAGTTATACAGCCCAACCTTGGTGTAGAAGACTTAAAATACTGAAGCAAAGGCTCTATGATGCTCAGTACAAAACCACTTAATCAGGTGTTTAAATTGAGGATTGTATTTTAATGTCAGTAAGATGAAAAGTACTTTGAGTTTGGATAGAGACTTCCTGCTTTCCTTGGGAGAGTTAGGAAGATGAGACAATTCAGTGAAATCACTAATATATGTGTATTTATATATGAATAAGAAATAAAAATCCACAGCAAGCCCAGTCTCTCCTACAAAACATCAGTAATTGGTTGTTCATGCCCATTCTGTTCTTGCATTTGTTATTCCCTATTGCAAATACAATGAGAAACCAACGAAGAGACAGCCACAAGTAAAGAAATTTCACTTGCGGATCAGTTTAATATATTTTTTGTGTATCAAGGCCATCAGCAAATAAAACACAGCAATATCTCTGAGGAGCTGACAAAGAGACAGATTAAACATCCCAGTGCTGAAGAGAGGAACACAGTAGAAATTATGCTTGAACTGCCTGGTAAGCCAAATAATGCTGTAGACTTGAGCCTAAAGTTGCTGAACTCAAGATGAATCTGGGTCTTTTAGGTAGTCTTAGCTGAGCAAGTTGGTGAGAATGTAACACCACATAAAGCCACACTAGATGTGATACAAACTATCTATCTAGTGGAGCTTTGATGCCTAGACTGTTATCAGGGAATTCTGGTTAATAGTTGGGGAGTTCTCAGCCACAATCCTACAGCTTCCAACAAACTGAGCAGACAAAAGGCGCATAGGAATATTCATAAGAGAATCTCTAATTATTATTTTAATACATTTCCTAGTCATCCGTATCACAAATAACTCATCCCGAAACACCATCGCCAGAATACTGTTTTCAGCGTCTTACTGCACATTGTCCTACAACCATGAAACCTGGACACAATATATTCAGCATCTCCATACCATGTTTCCACACTCATCACTTACTTCCCCTCTTTATTCTCCATGTGGACCATAAACATTTTCCCATGTCACCTGGAATAAGCCTTTGCATCGATACTACCCATCAGCTGTCAGCCTTCTCCCAGAGTTTGATGAGAACTTGAGATTCTAGGAGTTCATATTTAAGATCACTTCCCCTCACGTCAGTTTGACTCTTCCTTCACATGACTTATTTCCGAAGCATCTCCGAAACAGCTTTTATACAAGTCTTGTAGTGTTAAGAACTGTTAGTCACTAGCACTTAAATCACAGCTTTTAGCCTTACTAACATGACCCTTCTTAAATAACTAATGCTCATTTTTGTACAAGCCTTTGCTACATCAGAAATCAAATACATTTCTGCATTTCTCTTGCCTTTCACCACTCAGGTCTAATTGCACCTTGAGAATTTACAATTACAGCACAGCCACAACCAAAACCTGCTTGAAAGTATCCTTCTCGGGAGAGATTCCAAACCTGGCTGAACACTGTGAGCCTGGGCAACCTGCTGTGGGTGGCCCTGCTTTAGCAGTGGGGTTGGACTGGATGATCTCCAGAGGTTCCTTCCAACCTTTACCATTCTGTGAAAGCAGAAACTTCATCAGAAGGTGGAATTGCATGACTTTTACTTCCTGGTGACTGCTGACAGTGCTGAGATGCAAATCCAAATCTCCTAGTCTCATATTATTCACCAATTAGTATCCTGCTTATGTTGTCAGATTTTAGACCTAAATTACTCAGTGCTGTTGAGCAGCATTCCACACCCTTCCAAGGCCTGTCTGCCTGTAACCCTAATCCAAGGAGAAAGATCTGACAATATTCTGATGCCTTACAACCACTGACCTCAAGGAAGTCATTCATGTCCGTCATCTCCCATTTGTAGTAACCTCCAGCACACGCTACAAATCACAATTTCCATATAGTGAGATCCTTTGCATTGCCAAGGGAATGGACTCATATGCATACATTGCACCCAATCACACCATGGTGCCTTTCTATTACCTACACAGCAAAACTAAAGTTGCAAGAGCAAAGTATGGAGTTGGAACCTACTTATCTCACTTTTTACACTGCCAAACATTTGAAAAGCTACACTGAAAGAGAAAGCAAGTAGCAGTTGATATAGATGCTTACAGTCTGGCCCCCAGCATTGAGATCACTGTCTTTGGAGGTCTGGTCTGACAGTCTGCAAACCTGTTGGTGGAAGCTAAAGAAAAAAAACATATCTTTTTTTTTTTTTTAATCCCTGTCACTTCCTGTTAGTTTGCAGTTTGCGTTTTGGTTTTGGGGTTTTTTTCATTTGTTTGTTTTTAACACCCACAAAAACTATTAATTAAAAGTTAGTATTCAACAATAACACAGATAAAGAAATGTCTTTAAAATCTTGTTTTCAACAGCTTGCTACTTAAATTATTTAACGGGAGGTCCCATAAAAATGAAAAAGCCTTCCAGAGCAAGCAGGCTGGCTTCTGGACTTCTGGAAGACAGCACAGTATAGGCAGAATTATTTGAGATTCTCCTAGCAACACATCCTCAGCAGCATCCTTGCACTGCAAGTTAGCAGCTGTAACACTGACAAAGAGTTGCATGGATTTACATGGTAAAATAATGCTAATAAACCTTTTAATCCAGAGTTCCACACAGTCTTAGATGCATGGCACGAGAAGAAAAACATTAGTCTTTTAGTAGTCATGTTATTCTATCCAGTACACTAAATCCCAATGTTATAGTGTCAAACCCCTGCTAGGAATTGTCAGGGAGTATCTTTTGACACTGCTTTTTTTCCAATACGAAATTAATAATTATTAATTATTGTTTTTAATGCAAGCAGAAATCTCCTTTTAGTGTTACTGTTGGCTGCACAAACATATTGTGGAAAATTAACCCTTACTGTACAGAATTTCATCACACTGAACTAATTCCTTTTAACTTTATGCAAGCAACAATATATGAAGCAATAAAAATTAAGTATTATTAAAATTTGTGTTCAGAACATGTAGCAGACATACCAAGCTTAGACAAAACAGCAAATACCAGCTTGTGCCTTCAGGGAAATGCTTTTGTTTTATAAGGAAAATTGTAAATAGATTCCTGTTTTATCTAAAATTCTCCAGGCTTATTAAATCATACCATTTATTTGTTGCCACTTAGTTCTACAACTAAAGCTCACAAGAGCATTTAAAGGCATTATCTATCTCTGCCATTAGCTAAGAGATCATTTTTTATATATCTTTCTTACCAAACCTCCTAATGCACATGAGGAAAAACAAAAACAAAAAAAAAAACCAAACCAAACCAACCAACCAACAACAAAGCAAATGCCATATGATTATGTCAAAAGAAGCCTTTCAAGGCTTCGGACTAGATCCAGAGAAGATTTTTTCTTACACTGAAGGTGGTGAAACACTGACAAAGTTGCTCAGAGAGTTGGTAGATGTCCCATCCCTGGAACCATTCCAGGTCAGGCTTCATGGGGCTTCTGAGCAACCTGGTGTAGTTGACAGTGTCTCTGCTCACTGCATGTGGGGTCAGACTAGGTAAGCATTAAAAGTCCCTTCCAACCCAAACCATTCTAGTATCTGTGAAGGTAATTATGACTCTGTCATATGCCACCACTGAAACCAGATGATCATTGTACTAGGAACCACCAAACATTGTTAGTTTCCATTTCTAAACAAAACACAATCTCAGAATCACAGAACCAATCACAGACCACAGCTGGGTTTAGCAGGAAAAGGTTTCAGTGAGTAGATTTTATTTCAGTTTGTGGAACCTCTTAATTTTTTTTTTTTCAGTGAAAACCTAACCCACACTTCAAGCACTGTCTTTTTTGCTAGGGAACTCACAGGAGCCTTCTCTTCTATGCCCAGTCATAGCACAGGTGAGAAATCTCTCAAGCATCTCCAGCCCGCAGGCTGGCAAGCACTAACACAGGCTAATGGCAGTAATGCTCTGTAATTCATTGAAGTGGTGCAAACTTCTCCAAACAGGAAGGTTATAAGAGCAGGGCAAGTCACTCTCTATATGGTAAAATACGGAATAAAGGCAGCAATAAGAATTAATGCAGTATTGGGCAATAAATAAGTTCAAGAGAGAGACAATTCAAGCGTGATGCCTAAGGGTTTCAAAACAGATGGAAAAAAAAAAAAAAAAGCCCACCCACAAATAACAAAACCCCCTAGTTTTACATTTACCATCACTGCTAACTCTATTACTCTATGTGAATAATTCAGATAAGAGGAAGACATACTGCTCCAAAACATAATTTTATATCAATAGATGGGATGGAGAGAGGGTCTAATAATAGTGGTCAGCAATGCTTTTTACACCATATAAATTGGCCATATCTGCACCCTTGAATTTATCCAAAGTAATATTTTAGCCTCGTGCCTGTGTATTAAAAAGCTATTAAAATGTTCATATTAAAATTAGTATTTAATAAAACATTTGTAAACCTGGAAAGTTTCTGCAAAAAATAATCTAAAGTTGGCTAAAATCATTAAATCATTTTGGTTGTAAAAGACCTTCAAAATTAAGTCCTCTAGCTCTACCAAGACTGTAGCTAAAACATGTCCCTCAGCACCACATCTTAGTATCTGTTACACACCTCCCTGGGCAGCCTGTTTCAGTGTTTGAGAACCCTTTCAGTGAAAAAGTTTCTTCTAATTTGTAAGCTGAACCTCCCTTGGTGCTACTTGAGGCCATATCCTCTCATGCTATCACTTGGGAGAACAGACTCATCCTCTCCTCACTACCACCTTCTTCCAAGATTTCCCCTCAAGCTCCTCTTCACCAGACTAAACAATCCCAGTTCCCTCATCTGCTTCTCACCAGACCTGTTTCCCAGACCCTTCCTCAGCTTTGTTGCCCCTCTCTGGACCTGTTCCAGCACTTCAGTGTCTGTCATCCATATTTTCACATGTTGTTACCAGTAGCTTTTTGTTTACTGAACACAGCTTACTAATATTTAGGTCACAACTATATGATTATGTGGTCAGCTAATTAAACAAATTAATTCATTTTAAAAGACTGAAAATACTCCTAAATTAACAAAGTCAAAACGTCTGAAAGTCAAACAAATAACACCAAATTAGGAGTCTGCTTAAACTCAACAGTAAGAAAAACACAGACTACCTGTCAAATATCCTCAGGTTGCTATCATTGCTTTAACAAGTGGTATATTTAGAATTAACATAGAATAGGATTCTATATTATATTTGTTTCTATGAACTAAATCCAAGTTTCTTGTTACAAATGTATTATATCCTACATAAACACTTACAAGATGACTTGCAGACATGAAATGGGTTTTGAAAAACACGCATTATTAAATTTTATGATACTATTTATACATATAAAAATGGCATATGAGGCAGCAGAGATTTCTCAGGGGGAATCATAGCCTTGATATATTCAGATGCCACAAGATGTTGCAGATTATTGAGGAGCCTTCCTCCACATTGTAATTTTTTTGTCCATTCCTTACATTATTTCTCCTTTAAGCTATTCCATACTTGCACAAAGAACTTGTGTACTCTTAGTATGTGCACAGAAGTGTCTCTCTAAATCCTTCATTTGGTCTGTATTTTCAGACTCAAATCTCTGCCTTTTGTCTGTGTTTGGGATTTGGGAAACTTAACTGCTCTGCTTATGAACAGATTTAGTCTTAAACTGACAGCAATAAAATGTACATGATAAGGTAAATTAGAATGTAAGCTACAATTCCCCTTTTCCTTTGTTAACAAATTAGTCTGGAAATTCAACACCATAATTCACCTTGCACTACAGTGGCGGCCCTCAAAGCAACCTGATGTCCTTGCCAACTGCAGGGGCATTGGACTAATGACCTTTAAACACCCTTTCCACCCAAACCAGTCTGTGACTTTCTGATTTTATGAAATTTTGGATTAAACTGAAGGTCCTTCAAAGATTTACTTAAGCACCTCAGCTTTACCTCCTGACAAAGACCTGAACAGCTGTTGGGAACCTCCTGCTCCTCAGAATTGAAGTGTGAAACACATACATTTGGTCTCCTTCCTAGAAATGCCAAGTGCATTGCTGAACTGAGAGGAAAATATCTGGACAGCATAAATAAAAGGAAAACTGAAAATTAAGGACTTACCTTAATTAAATAAAATATGCTATTGAGAACCTGAAGTAATAAAGAAGGTGGTTTCCATAGCTTACCCTGGAGATTTTCTTCTAACTTAAGGCTTCTCTGTGCATCACCTTTTCATTTTTATTATTTAATAGTTTATTTCCATATTCAAACATAAGAAAACACTGCTTAAGGGTAATCAGCTAGAAGGTTATAAACAAATCAAGGCTAAAAATTGAAAATTAAGCTCTGTGGTTACTTAAATATTTAGCTTAGCGAATCACCTCATGCAATCAAAGTTGGTTTGGGGTAGCTACAAACAAAAAGTTTATTATTTGTATTTAATTGGCATCTGTTAACTACAATTCAAAGCCAGAGTCTTTATTAGCTCCTTGACAGAGTGATCCAAACACTCTGCTGAGAAACACCATCTTGGTAGTTTATTGAAGTATCAAAAAAACCTGCAGCTTCTATTGTGTTTCATAGCCACATATTTTATGTATGCCAGAAAACACTTGTGTTTGTGTTCCAGAAATCAACTGAGAGCTGAGACACAGGCAGCAGAACTACAGAGGAGTAGTGCAGGGAAAGGAATCACATTACTACAAGATGTCTGTCCCAGGCTGGCATCCCCCATTCCCCTGGAAAGCAGAATCAATGTCAGCACTAACTTTAGCAGGACAAGGCAGACCTCTAGCATTGTCTGATCTCAAGTGCAGGTTGAAGAATTAAGCAAGGTCTCCCATGTGACAATGTTGTAAATGCTATCACCCAAATTGGAGTCAACACCTCATCCAAAAAGAAAAATTAAACAAACAAAAAGCATTATATAAACCCTTCCACGTTTAAATATTTAACTCACAATCAACTGTTTGCTCAACCATTCCTTCATCACAAATGTGCACATCTAGGTCTCCTTAGAGACGCTGAGATGTAAGCAAGGCTTTTAAAAAAAGCAGGAGAGTTTTTTAGTGGTTGTCATTCCTAATCACAGATTTCTATAAAATTATTAGTCCAAGTTACCAGCAGGAAGAGGAAACTCTAAAACAGCTATATCAATCAGGTCTGTGCAATTGGGAAAGGGAGACAAGCAATTTGTGAAGAATCCATTTATTGGCTATTAAAGACAGGCTTAAAATTAACTGCATCACAGAATCCAGGACCCTATTTATCTATTTCTGTTCTGTGAGATACCACCAGACTCCTGGCTTCATCTGGGTTACGGACTTCACTAATTGCAGCCATTAAGTCATTCTGAACAGACTCAGTGATTCTGCAGCCCCAAAGATTATGGGATTCAAGTGGTATCCGAAATAATCTGAAAACTGAGACCAGTCAGAGGTGCAGTAATAAAATATGAAACCAATACTTCAAGTAAATAGTATGTTAGTGGATCCTATTGTCAAGTAAGTAAGCACCAGGAGACTTGGCCTGACAGCTCTGAGCTATCCTAAGAGATGTTTGGGAGAAATGACTTCCAAATCCAATGAACAATTTCCAAAGTATCTTCTATGGGTAAAAATGTGTGCCCCTATTTTCAGACCTGTCATGGGAGAGTTCTGCGCCCCAGATATAGATTGGGACCTGCTGACACACCTGTTCAGAGGGATTGGAGCATCTCTCTGATAAGGAGAGTGACCAAGAGACCTGGGGCTGCTTTAGCCTAGGGGAGAGCAGACAGAGAGATGTTCTCAATAATTCAAGGGAGAGGTTGCGAGGATGTTCCTGGACCCTTTTCAAAGCTGCCCAGTGACTGGACATGGAGATGTGAATGCAAACTAGAAAACAGGAGGTTTCACTTGAACATAAAGAGAAACTTCTGGTATGAGGGTCCTGGAGCCCTGGAGCAGGCTGCCCAGGGAGGCTGCATGGAGTCTCCTTCTCCAGAGAGATTTTAAACCCACCTGGACATTGTGATCCCAGGCAGCCTTCTGTGGGTGACTCTGCTTTAGCATGGGGGTTGAACTAGAAAGTTCCAGAGGCCCCTTCCAACCCCCAACATTCTGCGATGTATGTCCCGCTGCAGGCTACTGGGTCAGGTTTGTATCTTATACAGCATTACAAAATTCCATCCCTAGATAAACAGAGATACGGACAGATGGATGGATGTCTGTATTTCCTACCATCACTATCTCAGGAAGCTGTGAGAGAGTAGGGCTCCATATGCAAAATGTCTCTCAAATAAAGGCATCACTTCACTTGGCAAACACTGCTATAATTAAAATACAGAATTGTGGTGGTTGGAAGTGGCCTCTGGAGATCATGTAGTCTACCTACTCTGTGACAGCCCAAACCCACCAATACAGGATAGCAATATTCACTACAAATATCAACTGACCCCTTATTTAGAGAACAAAAAAATATCCCTATGTTGCCTAGTTGTTTCCCATCACAAGAATCAGTCTGATTTTACACATAACATGTTACAGGCAGAGGGATAACTGAGCTTGCCCTTACCCCAGATGGGCACAAAGTACAAAATACCACTGTACTAAACTACTCTGATTCAATTTTGCCATCACATTTCCCTCTAGCACTTCCATTTTCCCCCAAAGGGTTGTTTTTTTCACCCTGGTATCAGATACTAGGCCTGTATGCATATGTATCTTTTGAAAACTAGCATCTATCAGACTCCATTATTTGATCCTTTTTGCCCTGAATCTTCCCTCTTTTTGCTTTCTGCTATAGACTTTCTCCTACATCACATGAATGCAGACAGAAACTTCCCCCCTGCTAAAATTATTGCTGCTCACTGAGACTGAAAATTCAGAGAAAAAGGCAAACTAGACAGTTTCTAGAATATTGCAGTTACTTATTTGCAAATTATTTGGGCCAGAAAACTAAAACATGAAATGAAAAAATAATACATTAAGTAGTGACACACTTGCATAAAGATCTTTTGAAAGCAATTTGATAACCCAGAAGTCCAAACTTGCATCACACTGATTGTGTGCCACCCACATTTGTGTGCCTTAACAGCTTTTGGAAAAGGTTGCTATTACTTTTAAAAACCCATACACATTCAATTTTCCACAGAAAGTATCTGTTGTGTTTTCCTAAATTAAAATTTAATATAGACTAGACGGAGAGATTCACTCCTTGTGCTACTGAATGGACTTGTAAAACACAAGCTGTTGTTGCACTCTTCAAGAGCTCCACCGATTATACTTTTACTTAATAGACAAAAGAATTTTAATTAAAAATGTATTTCAAATACCATACCTGAAAGTGCCTTTACTCATTTTACTTTGTGCTCGAGTCTCTCTGAGGGTACATTTCTAAACATTTGGATTAAATGACAATTTGGTAATTCAGTAAAATCTCAGCATTAGGGAGAAATTTATGCAATAGGAGCAGAAAAACGACAACCTCAAATGAGGTGTAAAAACCAGGTCTTAACTACACAGTTACTCCAGATCCCCTAGATCTGTGCAACGACTGAACTGGTGGGTTTTCTGCCCTGTGGTGTGTCAAGAACTTGGCATCTTTTCGTCCTTGAGGAGGTGCTGATATGTCAGTGGCAGATTAGGTAATTTCTGTGAATCATCACAGGGTTTTGGTGGGGTTTTGTTTTTGTTTTTTTTTTTCTTTTTAGTGTTTTAGGATCCTTTGAGATGAGAAGCTCTATTAAAAAGGCATATTACTGCTCCTAGCAAAGGATAGGTTGTTTTGCATTTGAAGCAAAACCGTAACTGATGCAGTGCTGATTTCTTCTACTAGCTTCAATAGTTCATAAATGTTGTGCATGCAGCAATGCTAATCGGTCACTAAGAATAATCTTTACTCAGGTCTTAGGTTCAGGTATAAGGTGGGCATGGTCTGTGTTTGTTGGGTTTTTTTTTTTAATTTCAAAAATCCAAGTAATGCTACATCTAATTAGTAATTATGTCTTGCAAGGATGCAGAGTACCTCACGCAGATTACACATGCACGTATAAGCAAGCACACAGTCAAAAATAATGTTGGTTTGACACTCCTTGCTACTAAACATTTGCATTACAGGAGCATTAAAGGTGGTCAGTGCTCTCAACTTCTCTCTATTACTACAAAGACATTTGTTTTCTATTTTCAAGTAAATTCAGGTGACATAGAATCATGGAATTGTTTTGGTTGGAAGAGACCTTTAAGATCATTGAGTCCAAACTTTAACCTAACACCACCACAACCATTACACCACATCCCAAAGTGCCATGCATTTCTTGAACTCCACCACCTCCCTGGACAGCCTGTTTTGACTTGCTTTCTGAGACCCCATATTCTTCCCTTGCAGTGAAGTCTGAGTGCTGAGGTGGCATCCTTGGCATAACAGCCATGGTGCTGGTACTCTGGAAAGGGGTCTGGAAGAAACTTCTAGTGCCAAAAAAACCCAGGGTGAGTTCCACTCCTCTCTGAGGAGCAGGTGTTGAAGTGAGACAAAGAAATGCTTAGCAACATCTAAACAGTGAGGGCCAAGAGCATGGGTCCAAACTCTTTTCAGTGGTGCCCAGTGACAAGACAAGGAGTAATTGGCACAAACTGCAACACAGGAAGTTCTGCATAAACATGAAGAAATTTATTTTCTCTGAGGGTGATGGAGCCCTGCAGCAGGCTGTCCAGAGAGGCTGTGGAGTCTCCTTCTCTGGAGAGATTCCAGACCCTCCTGGACATTGTGATCCCAGGCAACTTACTCTGCTTTACCAGGAGAGTGGGACTAGATGATCTCCAGAAGTCCCTTCCAACTCTCAACATGCTGGGATTCTGTGATTAAACAGCAAAACCTATTTTCTAGCAAAGCATCAAAACCTAAAATGAAGGATTCAGACTTAATAGCAAAAAGGTTGCAAATGGCACACATTTCAGTCTAAGCAGAGGAAATTTGCTCCAACACCACAAACTTTGTGGGGAGGGAGGGGAAGGGGAAAACAGAATTTCTGTGGTAACAGGAGGCTTTTTGAACTGCTCTTTTCTAATGCAGGCATCATGGTGAGTAAGGAGCCCAGCAAATGCTTACTCACCACCTCAGAAAGTGAAGTTGAGCCAGCTGCTTCACTGGCGCTGGAGATGAAATATGCCCTGGATCCCAATCGGCAGATAAAGAAACGAAATAAAGCCCTGCAGGTGAGATTTAAAGACATCTGCGAGGCCCAGAACGAGCAGAGGGACAAACAGCTGGCCACCACACAGGACCCCGACAAGAAAGAAGCCAAGGCTATCTCCTACAAAACAGCCTATCGCAAGTACATGACGGTGCCTGCCCGGAGGTCAATACCTAATGTCACCAAGAGCACAGGAGTTCAGACTTCACCCGATCTCAAGAAGTGTTACCAGACCTTTCCTCTAGACCGGAAAAAAGGGAATATTCTTAAAAGCGCCTCAACTGTCGACACCTTCAAGGGTGAAAACAACGGGTTTCTCATCGACGCGAAGGACAAAGAGGGCGGCAGCTCAGAGGAGGCCTTCCAGTGGAGCAGGAAGGCTGGCAGCCTGCAGACGGCCGAGTTCATTTCCCACATCAACGAGCGCGCCAATGTGGCGGCTCGTGACAACGGGGCCGAGGCCTGGAAAAGCAGCGATTTGCACAGTTCTCCCAAAGAGCTGCCTCCTCCTTCCCTCGCAAACTCATCCAACCCCTCTTTGGAGGAGCTGGCCACTGCCCGGCCGCCCAGCCGAGTGAGACAGGTGGTGGAGCGGCCGGGGAGCGAGGAGATCACCCAGCCCCTCCACGGGAGGGTCTTCAAGACTGAAGTGGCCACCGTTTATTTACCGACGTCTGGCTCACACGCCTCGCAGCCTGACTTAGCAAACCTCACAGCTGAGCCCGACTGGTCACCGTGCTCAACAGCTGAGGAGGACAAAAAGAGGACAGTGCACGTGAACGGTGTCCAGTCCCAGGTGGGAGATGCTCAAGCCTGCTCATCACGCGTGCAGTGCCAAGCCACCGAATGTAACGAGCAGACCCTTCAGCTCAAGGTTTCACCCATGGAGGAGAACCAGCCTTGCCAGACGGCCGTCACAGTGAGCGAGGAATGCCAACAAATCGTGCCTCACACAGAAGTTGTGGACTTGAAAGCGCAGCTTCAGATGATGGAAAATTTGATCAGCTCTAGTCAGGAAACCATAAAAGTGTTGTTGGGTGTTATACAGGAACTAGAGAAAGGAGAAGCTCACAGAGAAGGGTGAGTAGAAGCTTTTTCAGTAAGTTGGTTTAACAGGCTCTTGTACTAAGTCCTGCCCTTGAATTTGCTGATGTAAATCTCCACCCACCACCATGCCTTTCTGTGCAAGTGCCTCTCGTGGTCTAAGTTTTGCTACTTTAGAGGTGAGACCAAGACAAATCTACCAGTAGTATTTGCAGATTTCATATCTGCTTGTCCTCGGATGTAATTATTTAATGAAGGACCTCTTCTTGTATATTTTCTAATGAGCCACTCTCCAAATGAGATTAGCAAGGATGCATTCACATCAGCAACTTGTACTAACACTGATACCTCACATGGCATGAAAAGCAGCAGAAAAACCTTAATTCTGTAAGAGATTTACCTTTTTAAGATTAAGGGATATTATGGCATCTATTAATAATTCCATTAACAGCACATAAATCTCATCTGGTTTACTTCCACTTTCTGAATTTTTAATGATATTTCTTTCAGAAGGAAAGTATATGAAAACTTTGCATTTCAAAGTCTTCTTTACAGCATTCACATTGACACACGGCAAACTTAAGAAGAAAGACAAGTTTGTTTATCCCTAACTTAAATCAACCCTAAAGGCATTACAAATAATAGTTACTACAAAGATACCTTTAGTCTTTAACCTAGACAGTTCAATCCATCTTACATTACCTCAACAAGCAGTTTTCAGTCTTACTTGTCTTAGTTCAATTATCTTTAGTCAGTGAAAAATACCTCCAAATATGTGTGATGTTTCATGTGTTTTTCAGTACTTCCCTAATTAAATCACACTTTCTCAGAAGAAAACTGGATTTTAAAACTAGAAATCAGGAGCTCACGCTGCTTGATGCAGCACTTTTGAGTAAAAAAGCTAGGTCTCCAGTTTTGCAATTCAACTCTTCCACTAGGAATGCAAAGATCACCTTGTTAATTCTAAAAATTCAAAGTGTTTTTCATTTAAAAATCATCATAGCTGTTGGACAATGCTGTCAACATCGCCCTAGCATTTTTATTTTATTTTACAGCTGGTTATAGTATTTTTAGAATAGCTTGTCAAATCTTGGATCTTCAGACTGGGAAACTTCTTGATCTAGCTGAAGGCAGCATTAGCTTACTGATTTATGGTGTGTTTTTTAAATTATTATTCAGAAAATTTTTTAAAAATTATTATTTAGAAAAAAAAAGTATTCCTCTGACTTTCTTAACTTAGAGAAACTTCAGGAGAATTAGAAAGAAGTGGCATGCCACTTGTCAAATTAAAACTATAGAGAAACATTTCACCGTAACTCATCATCTGATGGAGAGCCCCGTGTGTGTGAACACACACACCTACCCACAGTCAGCTGCTATAAAAAAACAGTGCTTCCTCCATACATCTTTTCCCAAAGATAGCAGAGCAACAGGTGCAGCAAATTAATATTTTTTTGTTACCCTACCATTGGCAAACCCATTCAAGACAAGGAGAACATCCCCACCCTCAGCACCATTGATGATTGCTCACATCTTCACATAAACCTCCTGTATGTCAGCTTGACAAAACTGTAGCCTGTATTAGCCCTAAAACTGTGGAACTACCTATAAATCCCATATATACTCAGAAGCCTCCCCTACATTAGTCAAGTGGAAGACTTGGCTTGACAGAGTGCTGGGCCATCTCATTTCAACCAGAAAGGTTGACCCTCAGGTCCCTACCAACCTGGCATTCTATGACTCTGTAAATACAAGTTCTTCAGAATGTTTCTACTGCCTGTTACATTCACAGACTTGTGCATAAGAGTCTGCAAGACTACATTACATTTAACCAAAAGGAGCCTATTTATTAGCACTCCTTCACTTTGTTCCCACAGGCTGGCCAGCTGTGTTTAGATGACTACCTAAAGATACATTATGACACATTTTGAAGTCTTTTCAAACAAAAGATACAGTACACATTTGGAAATGATGTGTTCTGATACGTGGAAGAGCCTATTAAAACATTTTACTGGTTCTTTGACATAAACACCAAAATCATAGCCAGTGGCAGTTACACCACTGGTCAAGGCTAAGTATAAAAATTGGAACCAAAGTTACCTACAAGTTAAGGTCAGATTTCAGATAGGGAAGTTGTTTTTAAAAAGACAGGAAAAGGTGCTACCTTCAAACTTACTGAGAGCAGAACCAGGATTCTACTTGGAGCTGCTTTCAGCTACTCTTCCATATGCTCTAGGTATGTCCCACATACTCCCCCTCACTCCAGCTAAATACAATAGATGTAGAGACGGGAAACGGAAAGAGGGGAGATGCACACTTGCTGTTGTAGGAATTCTTATACTCCTGATCTCTTTCATTTTCTAGCACCTGGGCGATTTTAAAGGAGACTGAACAAGGAAACTGAAGCTGTCTTTATCCCTATGTCCCTCAGACAATTATTTCAATAATAGGTTACCCCATTCTCTTATGAGCATAATTCTTACTAGTTACTGCATTTCTTCAGCATTTTTCCAACCAAGATCCACCACTGTGTATAGGAACTGCTACATACCTCCCCAGTTTTAGCATCTCAATCTTCTTTTAATTTTTCCTTCTCCTTTTTTCCTTTTATACCAGGTGTCTAGGCTAGTTTATAACACAAATTCAAAAACAGTAGTATTACTGTGTCCTGTGCTTATTGTAGCACACACAAGCCCTCTACCTGCTAAAATAAAAACCAATGTTTTGTGTTTATGGTACTTCCCTAGCTTTCTTATGTGTATTAAATTCTGTACAATAACATCCATCAGGAAACAGAACACAAATAAGGCATTGCTGGTAAATAACAACAACAACAAAACAAAGCAAAACCCAAACCCACAGCTAAATCTCTTAATCAGATTTTTCTCCCTTCAAGAAAATCAGTGTTCTTTAAGTGCTGTTTAAGTGCCATGGGACTAGTGCTCAGTGGATTCATTTTCACTAATATGCTGTAGGTCTTGAACTGCTATTACTGCAATTCATCACTAAATGAGTCTATGCCAGCAAAATTGTATCAGCATCTCTGAAGATGGTAGTATCATCCTTTGGGTGAATATCATCTACGTGTACTTTTCAAAATGTCAGTACTACATTATCTGCAATTAGCAAGCACATACAGCATTCAGCTTCACTGGAAAGAGAAGGGAAACTGCTGGAGGAGGAAAAGAAACACAGAATAACTCCAGAGCCCAGGGCTCATGTTTCTTAGCTGAATCTCAGACTTTGAGGGTGCAGCATGGCCTCTTTCTTACACTGACATGAGATCAGGCCCTTTTCATCGGTCACAAAATGCAAAATTTGGGCAGTCAGGAAACACAGCCTAGTTTTAATGTGTTAAATCTATCTAAATAACACGTGATAGATTTGCAGATGTGGGTAGAAATCATTATCACCAGCCTCCTGTGATCACCTCAGTATCAAAGGAAATTATTAAAACTATTTCTTATGTGCATCCTTATTTACTAAATCTTTGGCAAGATGGAAACGATACCTAACTATTTGGAGACTTCTACAAAAAAATTAATTGCATCACGGCAAAAGGCAGTCAGTGATGTTTGGGTTAAGTTGTGCATGAATGAAATCAACAGAGCTACAGCTTCAGTTAAGACTCCTAGCTCAAAGTTGGAAAAAAAAAAACCCCAACAACCCACTGAATATTTCATGACGCAAGGTGCACCTTTACAACACAAACCGAGTTTTATGCTCCAAATGATGTTTGCCATCCCTTCCAGTTAACTATTAGTAATCTGTATCAACCAGAGAGGCACTTGTCTGTAATTTAGATACAGTGCATTCAACTGAGCTAGCCCAATTTTGCTCTGCGTGGAGCCTCACTATAAGGCTGACATGACTGAAAGCAAAATGCAAGTCACTAATTCCCAAACCTGGCTAACAAGTATCTATGAAACATAAACCAGAAGATGAATAGATAATCAAAAATGTTTTGCTGCTGGAGAAAACTGATGACCTGCCCTTTAAATGCTTCCTCTCCAAGTAACAGCAATCTGGGCACTTCTCATTATACAACAAATCAGCCATTTTAATAAACAAAGTACTCAATTTGCCATACAAAGATAAGTCACAGCATTTTGACTCTGACAGGCCAAATGCTACACGTCAGACAAGAGTTAAATGAACCTGTTTCAGAGATAATTTATTTTCATTTATTAGTCAACAGTGATTGAGAAATTTTAAAGAGCTCTCCGCAAATGTTCACAAAACAAGCAGTTCCAGTCTCCTTCAAAGAGGCTTTGAAAGAATATATTCTCATGGATGGAATTTAAATGTCAATTCGCAATGAATAAGGATATTTATGTCTCTTGTTATCATTCCTAAGCAGAAAACAAAAGTGTGTCTGGGTGGATGTTGCACCAAAGAAGAGAACTTCACCTCGGCAAAGATGGCATCCTCATCCCAGTACTTTTGTCTTTAAAATACTGCAAGCAATCATCCTCAAGGTCACAAGAGATGATCATAAACTTATCATCCTCAGTCAAGAAAGCGAAAGTCAGGTAGCCAAAGCAATTATTGTCCAGATTGTTTGTTTTTCTCCTTCTCAGAAGCTACTTCAAATCCAGTCAGCTATTCAGCTCAGACGAGGGAGACAGAGCAAAGAAAAGGTAGCAACAACCTCTGCTGCCTCTCTCAATCCATCTACACACACAAGCCAATACTCTAAAAATCTGAGGAATTCCTTCTTTGAATGAAAGAGAAAAGAAAGCTCAAATTCACAAGAATACAGCCTGTGAAAGCAGAACTGCTAGAACTACTGTGCTAGCTGCAGAAACAACATGACATGGTTTCGCTTGGGATTTCCCCCCCTCCTTGGTTTTGCTTTTCAATTACAGATGTGGCAAAGGAAAGAAAATCGTTCCTAAGAGCAAATCTGGAAGTGGAGGAAAGCAATAAACAGATAAGCTTAACAGAAGAATACAGCTGCACTGTAAATAAATATATGAAAACCAGAACGACTCCAACAAATTCCATCTGTGGTACACAAACTGTATCACCTACTGAGTGCCATCAGGTTTTAAGAGCCTGTAACAGGAGTCCTTTGGAACAAGAGTATGATGACAAGCTTAATTTTAACTCTGTCATCTTTACACACATCCATTGCCTGTCCTTTGGAGAAGTCACGTTCATCCTGTTAACTCTACCTGAGACCACCTCCTGAAATTCCTACCTTTTTGCCATCACCATCACTGTACTTCAGAGTACACATCATTTACAGATCATTCCTGAATACAACAAAATACCTTGGAAACTGTAATGATTCACTTTTCTGAAGTAGAGACAAAATCTTTTTGGGTGCATCTTCCTTAGTCACAGAAAAGAATTTTTTCACCAGGGAATGAATGGTTAGCTACTTTTTAATTCTAATCCATACATCCCATTTTCTCACTGTTCCCACAAAGATCAGTCTTAGACTGAAGCATTCCACTTACTGCAGTAGCAGGTTTTATTTTCTAGTTGCAACAACAGAACACTCTTCTCTTCCTTTTCTTACAGCCATTTGTACAGCTGCTCCCTCTCATTTTCTAAGTAGAGAGTTAATTCTAATTACTAATAGCTGAGCTGTCAGGCTTCGTTGCTTCCCAAAAGGTGTATGTGTCACACTAAACCCTGAGCCACATCCAAGCAAAACACATTCCATGATCACTGATGCTTTTCCATCAGGTCACTAAAGCAGTTCTAAGACAAATTTGTCACATGTGTACCGGTGACATCCCCTCACCCTGTGCTCACTTCCCAGTCAGCCATCACTCAGATGCTCACTTAGTCTTCCATGAAAGCAGGGTAAGTATTAAGACACCATAAAAGTCCATTTACCTGCCCTGACTGTAAGTTATCTGGTTTTCCAAGCCATAAAACAACAGTCCAGCCTTCTCCCTTTGGTATTCCCTGCAAGCACACATCAAGCAGACACAGCAGCACAGAACACTACTCACAGCTCCACATACCTTGTCACTACACCAATTTCATTATATGCCAAAACTCTGTATTTTCTACTGCAGACTATTTCAATCCCTGCTGTCAGTCCGAATGACCACCTCTCAGTGCTCTTGCTTAAAATTCTCAGTACCTTGAAAGGTCATTACTGAGAATCATTCTAAGGTTTAACTTCGTATTACAGAATCCCAGAGTGGTGACAGTTGGAAGGGACCTCTGGAGATCACCCAGTCCAATCCCCCTGCTAAAGCAGGGTCATCCACAGCAGGTTACCCGGGACCACAATATCGGCAGGTCTGGAATCTCTCCGGAGAATGAGACTCTGCATCCTCTGTGGGAAGCCTGTTCCAGGGATCCCAGACCCTCACAGAAAAAAGGTTTTTCTTCCTGTTCAGGTGGAATCTTCTGGGTTCAGGTTTGTGCCTGTTGCCACTTACACAGTCTCTGACCACCAGACAAGAGTCTGACCCCATGCTCTTGCCTCCCCATACAGATGCTATTCAACACTGAGTATACTGATCTCCTCTCACTCAGGTTGCCCTTCTCCAGGCTAAACAGCCCCATGACTCTCAACCTTTCCTCCTCACAGAGATGCTCCAGTGCCCTCAGCATCTTTGAGGCCTCAGCTGGATTCTCTCCAGTAGTTCCCTGTCTGTCTTGTACTGGGGAGCCCTGATCTGCACCCAGTACTCTAGATGTGGCCTCACTAGGGCAAAGTTTAGGGAGCAGAAGACCCTCTCTCAACCTGCTGGCTACACTTTTCTTAATGCACCCTAGAGGACCATATTTTTTTCTGAACGAGACAGTAAAATTCAGTCTGGAGTCAGGTCTGCAAGGGCAGGTAACATGAATGTTTCACAGCACAGTATTTCACAGACCTTCAAAACTTAATGAGATTTATAATTTGGATAGGACTTTTCATTAGATTTGCTCAAATTCATTCTGTTGCTCATAACCAAAGCTTCAGATCAAACTGTCAAAAGTGGACAAAAAGGGCAAAATTTTCACAGTAAACAGGTATTCCTGGAACAGATGTTGCGGAGATTCAGAGTACCTGGATACATTTAAGATGAAGAGCACCGTGTTAAATAACCCTGCTGTCACAGCTAACTTCTAGCTATTATACAGCCTTTGTTAGGAATACAGTGGTAGGAGCTTTTCAGCAAGCAAGAAGATTAGGAAGGAAGGTGAAAAGTGGGCTGTTAGCAACAACCAGGATGTGGAATAAACACAAAACAAGTGAAAAAATTCATTATCTTCTAAAAATTAATTCACCTTAATCTGCTTTCTCAGAAGCTGATATTTATTCTGAGTCTCAAAAAATATATTTTGTTAGTATATGCCAGCTATTTATTTGCATATAATGTACAGCTACAATTCAAAGGAAAAGTATTTTAAGTATTCTGAAAAATTATTTGATTTAGATCTAGTTGGTATTCAACGGACTTTAAAAACAAGATGAAATATTCACTGCCAGACTTCCTTGTTCCAGCAGGGTTCAGCAGGCTTTGAAGGGAAATTAAGGTTCAAGACTTTTCCATCAGATTGGCTGCAGTGCCACAAAGGCCAAGAAAAGCAAAATTGCACAATTTAAATCTGGAAACGCTGGTGAGTTCTTTGAAGGAACAATTAAAGTGTAAGCAGAACATGTTGGTGCTAAATACATCCATATGAATTCCCACAGATGATAAGAGAAGCTTTCCCAACTGTCACCAAGCTGTCCAAATGACATATCTGCAAAGAGAGCTTTGCTGCGAAAGCAGCCTTTTCAAGAGGATGCTATTTAGGGCCTAAATTACCAGTTTTCACTTTACACAATTAGAATAATCCTTTAATAACTGCATTTTGACTGCCAGTCCTATCATAAGTCAGAAACAGAGCAAAGAACCAGGTACCTTTCCATTGTAAAAGCAAGGCAAAAATCATCTTTCTAGTCTCACTTTTCTCACTGCTGTTCGTTCACCAAGCAATTAATCCCAGACTTCTAATTGACACTCCATGCTTCCACAAAGATAAGCACATAGGATGGGCAATATTAGTTTAAAAAACCTTGTCTCTTCAGAGTTATTTTGTTCTTAAACTGCTGAGGCTTCCAGCTGCCTCAGGGTCCAGAATTAAGGCAAGCGGTGCCCAGTAACAGGGCAAGGGGCAAGAGGCACAAAATGGAACATAGTAAGTTCCACCTAAATGTAAGGAAAATAATTCTTTGCTTTGAGGGTGCCAAAGCCCTGGAGCAGACTGCCCAAGAAGTTGTAGTCTCCTTCTCTGGAGACATTCCAAACCTACCTGGACATTGCAATCCTTGGCAACCTGCTGTGGGTGACCCTGCTTGGGCTGGACTAGGTGATCTCCAGAGGCTCCTTCCAATTCCTACCATTCTGCAACATATTCTAGGAAGCGAATGCAAGCACAAGCTGGAGATGATGAAGAATTGAGCTGGATTCAAATGTCTGTGGACTCAGTAACTGGAGAAAAATATCTTTTAGGCTCCATGGCCTGTGTCTGCTTGTTCTCTCTGCATGCTACTTCAAGTGTCACTGCTGGCTTTTTCAATTGCAGATCTAGGAACTGTTCCCACCTCAGGCCTTGATAAAACTAAAGTGGTCTAAACTGTTCTGTAGCTCATAATGGCTTCATTATGAGCTTGGCAAATAGAGAGGAATGTTGAAGACAGATGAGTGAATAGATAACTAAGTTCAGATATGCAGAGGAATCCAGCACAGACATGAGCATGGCTTTGCCGTCTACAAGCAGCAGTAGATTACTCTTCCCCATATTATAAGCAAACACTCTAAAAAGCAACAGTGTAATAGAATGCTTAAGTGAATTTGGGACAATTCTGAGCTTTCTACAACAGTTTATTTTGCTGGTTTGGTTTTGCATCTCCTGGAGGAGCAGCATATGGGTGGCTGTGTCACAGGTCAACCAAGAAAGAGCACTGCCATTCCAAGGGAAGCTGGGAACCTCTCCAAACATGCCCAGCTGTGCTTAGCCTTCTTTTACTACCATGATGATGGTGCATTAAAAAAACAGAAGAGGACAGACTGCACTGCACTGGGTATACTACAATGTTTTTTCTTTTGGCTTCATACCTTGAGAAGACATGATAGAAGCAATGCAAGTTCTGGTAACTCATCAGCAGGAAAGACTGGATTGTAGAGATAAGCAGACATATTTGGACCTAAAAAAGGCATGGCTTAAGTTGTTTCCTCGGTAAATGTGAGATTTGATTACTTCATTGTCACCCATGCAAAAAAAAATAAAAATCCCAGGAATGGGATCTAAATATCTGTGTATGAAGATCAAGCAAACGCCAAGCTGCTGCTCTAAAGATCATCCTGCAATGCAGTAAAATCTTAAACTACCATTATTTTTTTCACAGATCCATAGAATGGTTTGAATTTGAAGGGACCTTGAAGATCATCTAATTCCAAACCCTCAGGCACTGGCCAGGACACCTTCTACTAGACCAGGTTGCTCAAGGCCCCATCCAGCCTGGCCTTGAACACCTTCAGGGAGGGGGCATCCATAACCTCCCTTGAGCAGTTCCAGTGTCTCACCACCCTTACTGTAAAGAAATTCTTCCTACTATTCCGTTTAAATGTACCCTCCTCCAGCTTGAATACATTTCATCGCATCTTACCATAGTCTAAGGGAATGAGGAAACAGAAATTACTGACGCCTGCAAAGAGTTACTCTAGCTGCAACAGAAAAAGGGTTCAGCACTTCCAGGGTCCTTCCTGCTGTTTTTTTCACCACACAGTTCCCTGTCCTTGCAAGAATCACACAATCAGCAAGACCAGTGGTCAGCAATCATAGTCTGTCTGCTTCACTTTATGCTCCTACATCATATCCAGCTTTTTGGTTTGCATCTAGGATGGCTGATGCAATTATTATTGTAAGCTGGTGAGGCTTATATATGTAACACAAACAGCTGAGCTTCACTGAAACCTCTATCACTTTGAAACGATGAAAAACCACCTAAGTCTTCCTCTGTCTCCTACCTTCCTTCCTGTTCGAAAACAAGGCCCGTTAGCAGCCACCTTCATTTAAAAGTCAAGCAAAATGCAAAGCGCTGCCATTTAATCCAGTTATTTGCCCAGGAACACAGGACTAGCTGGTACCTGTGAAACACCCTTTAGTCTGATGGCTTGAGAAGGTTTCATTTGCATTACAAGTGCAGCTGTGAATCTCTGTGCTCTGCTTGATGAAGGGCCACGGTTAGCCACAGTGCAAGGAGTTGAATAATCACTTAAGGAATAGCAATAGGGAGGTGTGATGGCACAAGCTGCAGGTGGGGATTTTTGCCAGATGACTACACCACTGAACACATCACCTCCTAGCTAGTTACCCAGACTACGTGCTGAAGAAATTAATTCGAACATTAGGTAGATTTGAGGGTGGAAGAGGAATAGGAAACTCAAAAGAGCAATGTAATATGCTCCAAAGCTGCAGCAAAAGGATGAGTGTAGCAGGCCTGACAATGAGCTGTGGGTTCAGGAGGCTCAGGGCACCTGAGTAAAGATGCTCTAAGGTGAGAAGCAAGTCAAAGTAGAGAGATTTAGAGTAAAAAGGGTAAAGAGATAGACCTAATCTTACTGTAACTACTGGAGTATACTCTCTGATAACCCACTGAAGTGTTTGGCCTAAGAATTACACACTCAGCTGGAGAAAACAAATTCCCTAAATTATTATTAATACAAAAACTTGACATTTTAATTATCCTCCTGATTCTTCTGATGAGACAAGAGAGAGACAAACATTCAAGACAGACACCAGACGTTGTACACACCTAATTCCTGTAAGATTTTGTGATTTCTCTTGAAAAACATTTTAATTCTCTCCATTCTCAGGGGTGTGTTGTTTTGGTTTTTTTTTTTAATCACTAGACAGCCCTATTAAAATATGTATTTTTTATAAAGCATTTCGCTCCCTAACTAACCTGAGTGTAATATAAAATGTATTTATGGGGTGAAAGCACTTCGATTGCTGTCTTGGGAGTCATGCCATACGCCCACAGTGCAAATACCTCAAAAAGAAAATTAGTCATCTACTTCCAACTGTCAGGATTCAGTAAAAGACAGCAAACTACTGTCTTGGAAACACTCTGAAAAATTTCACCATTGAGCTTCTGTACATTTCAAAGTATTTTCAGAAACAAAATGAACAAGACAGATGAGGGGGGGAAGGGAAAAGTGAAAAACGATTCTGCTGTTATTATGAAGCATCAGGATTTCTGCTTTCATCCTCTGCCATCAGTTAAAAAACTCTTCAAAAATGAGTTAGTGAATTTGTGCAATGTTTCTTTTGCCCTTTCTTTTCTCCTCTGTGTGTGCAATTTAAGACCTACTCGCACCCAGCACCACAGCTAGGGTCTTCTCCACTATTTTGATGGTCATAGTGACCAATTAGTATGGACTGTTAGACACTGGAATCACTTCCCAAGGGAAGCAGTGAATCAATTTTAAAACTCTGCACTGGTTAGTTTTAAGACTCAGTCTGACAGGTTGCTGGACCAGCTGATTTCGACTACGCTGTCATCTAGAAAGGTTGGACCAGATGATCTTTAGAGTTGCTGCCAGCTTGGCATTCTATGTGACTGATCCTCAATCCCTCCAACCATTCCCAGGCTGTGGGTAGCCTCCTATGCTTCCTGCAACCAGGGGGCTGTCATCTTCCTCAGAGAGGGGAAAACTGTAGCACGTGAGGATTAACTAAACCTCACTCAATAACTACATTCAAAATCAGACCCTGGGCAGCCCAATCTAGTGGGAAGTGTCCCTGCTGACTGCAGACGGGATGACCTTTGAGGGTGCCTTCCAACCCAGTGCAAGCTGTGAATGTGTAACGTCAACCCAATGATACTGGTGGTAGCCAGGAATCTAATCAGAGAGTATTTTGAGTTTGAAGGGACCTTAAAGAGCATCCAGTTTCAACCCCCTGCAGGGATACCTCCCACTAGACCAGGACGCTCAAGGCCCCATCCAACCTGGCCTTGAACACTTCTAGGTGATGGGGCATCCACAGGTCTTTTTGGCAACCTCTTCCAGTGCCTCGCCACTCTCACTGTGAAGAATGTCTTCCTTATATCTAACCTAAATCTACCAGTTTTGAGTTTGAAACCATTGCCCCATAAGTTAAGACAAAAAGGATGCATCCAAGTCCTCAGTGCCTCTGGCACTTTAACATTCAAATTAGGAACTTAGAGCTGGCATTGCTTAGACCTGTACAGCTCTCAGTGATGACTTTCCAGCTCCCAACATACCCCAGAAGCAAGTGGCTTGTGCTCAAGCACCATAGCAAAGGATTTATGTATGCGTGCTCCAGAGCTCAGGCTTTGCTGGAGCTGCTCAATACACTGACAGTTCCCATAAAAGCTGAGCTGATAACTTCAGACCAGCATGGGGAAGAACCACCATGATGGCAAATCCTGACTTTGAGTCCACATGATGTTGCTGAGATGTCAGTCAGCAGCATCCAGACAGGTGGAACTGTCAGTGCTGGAGATACAAGACAGCTTGACAGCTGCACAGCCCTTCTTGGGTCTCTGCAAAGAGCTGCAGAGGAGTTCCAACAAGCTTGCTTCTACTCCTAACTGATATAATCAATCTGTTGCAAATATAACTAAGCTCAACCTCACCTGAAGCACCTCTTCCTCCAGCTGCTCTGAGTAGTCTAAGGACTTCTTCTCCACTGTCTGGAGCTAACCCCTAAAAGGTCTCACATAAAGGAGAACAACAACCAGTGGCCCATGTTTACTGGAAGACATCCAAGGATGCTCCCAGGGTTTTCCAGGGAACCAAATAAGTAATGCAAACAAACACCAGGGAATTTAGAAGAAGCTTTGATTAAAGCCAAGCAGGGGGAAAAAAACAACAAAAAAACCCACCAACTCCAAATCCAACAACTAAACCTAACACACCTCTGAAATGCATGAACCACTGGAATGTTTCCATCCAATTGCAGACATCCAACAAAAAGCTAACAGCACTATTAGTGCTCACAGCACTATTCCTGATGTCTGTTCAGTAGTACTGCCATTATCTATAAAGAAAGCTGCTAATTAGCCATTACAAATGTCATGAGAACACAACAGCAGTAAGGCTAAAGCAATTTTTCTACTGGTCTACAGGACAAATGAATTTTCAGAGCATCCTGACAGGAACAAAGAACGGACCTGAGATGTTTCATACCTGTACATGCCTGGAAGTTTGATGGCAGAATATAAGCTTTTCAAAGAACCAGAGACAGATTTTCATCCAAAGGAAACATGCCTTTGTCAATACAGATGCATTTCAGAGAATGGTAGAGTCTGTAAGGGGCCTCCAGAGATCACAGAACCATTGAATGGTACAACTCAGAAGGGACCTCTGGAGATCATCCAGTCCAATCTCCCTGCTAAACGAGAGTTACCCAAAGCAGGTTGCCTAGGATCATAGCATCCATGAATCCATCCAGAGGAGATGCCACAGCCTCTCTGGGTAGCCTGCTTCAGGGCTTCAGCATCCTCACGCTAATGAAGCTTTTCTTCACTTTCAAGTAGAACCTCCTGTGTTCCTGTTTGTGTCCATTGTCCTATAACTGGGTACCACTGAAAAAAGTCTGGGCCCATCCTCTTGACCCCCTCTCTTCAGCTACTGATTAGCATTGAGAAGATGCCATCTCAGTCTTCTCCAGGCTTAATAGCGTTTCCTCCTCACAGAGATGCTCCAGTTTCCTCAGCATCTTGTACCATCAGCTGGACTCTCTCCAGTAGTTCTCTGTCTCTCTTGAACTAGAGAGCCTAGGACTGGACACAACACTCCAGATGTGGCCTCATTAAGGCAGAACATTGTGGCAGGAGAACTTCAACCTGCTGACCACACTCGTTCATGCACTCTGGGAGGTTGTTTGCCACCTTGAATTTGAAGGCACATTGCTGACTCATGGTAAACTTGCTGTCCACCAGCACTCCCAATTACTTCATGGAGCTACCTTCCAGCAGGTCACACCTCATCTGTACTGGAGCAGGGGATGATTCCTCCCCAGGTACACTTGCCTTTTAACTCTACACTTGCCCTTATTGAACTTCATCAGGTTCCACTCCACCCAACTCTCCATCCTGTAGAGGTCTTGCTGAATAGCAGCAGAGCCTGAAAGGGAGTCAGCCTCTCCTCCAAGTTCTATATTTTCATGAGGGTTCCCATTAATCTGGAAGGTCAGATTTCTCCTAGGTTGGACTATATGACTAAGCAGGATTTATTTCAACCCGTAAACCATACAAAAATGATGTTCTTGCATTTCACACAGCTAGCCGTGGCTTATTCAAGTCATAAGAACAACTAAACCACATGTGACAAACCAAAGTCATCTTAGTCTGCCAAAAGGCAAATTCTGCTTAAAGCAAATCTGGATGATTTTCTCATAAAGCACAGTTATTAACAATATTAGTAACATCTTAGAATAGGAAAGAAAAGGTTTGAGAACCTCTCCACCAGACTACCTACTTTTAAGCCATTATTCTGTAGAGACAGATAACATTAGTGTGCTTAACAAGTTCTGCTATAAATAGTCCCAACAGGACCTGGCTACGAGTGGAAATGCCACACCCCTTCATACAAAGACTTGAGGAGAACCATAGTCTACACCTGCTTCCTAAGCTATTCAGCATGGCCAGAATTGCCACTTCAAAACCACTTCAAAGGCTGACTACCTTCTTAAGATAATTTGCATTACTATATTTTAATAAAAATGTCAACAAAAAGAAAATTATTGAAGGCTGTTTATCCTCCTTGTTGGCAATAATACATCAAAAGTGTGATGAACATCAATATCATCTGAAGAGAGTATCCATCAGAGCACAGCCACTTCTGTAAAATCATGCCATTAAGTAACTCAATTAACTTGAAGTATTCCCTACATCCCTGCAGATATGAGAAGACATCCAGATATAACAGATCTACCCTTTGTGAGATTTTTTTTCCCCTTTATTTTATTAGATATGTGTCCAGGAGAGATGAATTAGCACCTCTTCAGAAGCAACTTACTGCACAAAATCAGCACAGATGCATTAAGAAGAGTGCAGCAATCACATTGAGAGAGGTTCTCCTCCCTCTCTACTCTGCCTTAGTAATGCCAGATCTGGAGTACTCAGCCCAGTTCTGGGTTCCCCAGTTCAAGCAAGACAGGGAACTACTGGAGAGAGTCCAGCAGAGGCTACAAATATGCTGAGGGCACCAGAGCATCTCTGAGAGGAGGAAAGGCTGAGAGACTTAGGGCTGTTTAGCCTGGAGAAGAGCAGCCTGAGAGGACATTGGGATCTGGGGCAGCCTGCTCTGAGTGAACCTGCTTTAGTGGGGAGGTTGGACTAGGTAATCTCCAGATGTTCCTTCCAATCCCCCATGAATCTCTGATACAGAGATGTAAGCTTCTCTCTATGAGATCAATTGGGTCTCTAATTTGTACGAGTAAGAAACCTACTCAAATGCAAAGAATTTGATGTTACAGTTGGTATTTTCCCAAAAGGCCTCAAGCAGGTGCATGAATTCTGCATTTCACAGGGATTTAGAGGGTGTAATTCCCTTACACCGCTCTGAAAATTGCAGCTTATTATTAGTTACTGCCAGTCTATGTCAGCAGAATGGCTGCTCTTCATTAGAATATTTTAATACTTAGAAGTGTTAATTGAGGTTAAGCTCAGGTTGTGCCAAGAATTCTAAAAGAAGCATAGTAAAAGGAAAACATCCTGAAAATAATATGCAATGTAGACGGCAAGCATAAGTGCAAAACTTGATATGGAGATGAGACCTCCTTCCCAAGGTGACACCACCAATTAGCTGCAAACATAGCAATGAAACTAACCTGCATCCATCCTGTCTCCAGAACCTAACCATACAGCTCCACAAAATCCATGACACTACCAGTGCTCATCTGTGCATATCCATGCAATACAGAAGGCACAAGATGGAAGGTATCAAAGACTGAAGCTGTTGGAGACATGACTTGTTACTGGATATAAAAATACATGTTATATGCTGAAATAGTACAGAAGACAGTAATAATGTGAATACCAAGGTAGCCGGTTGAACACACAAGAAAGTCAGGAAGGGACTTTTTACAAGGACTTCTTGCAACATGATGACAGGCCAGGTTTGATGGGTCATTAAGCAACTTGGCCTAGTGGAAGGGGGAGTTGGAGCTAGATGACCTTCCAAGTCCCTTCCAACTCAAACCATTCTATGATTCTATTAATCTGAGCATTCAGTTCCCTTCTTGCAGATCAGCAGCAATTCCATCAAACCGGAAATAAGCAGTGCCAGATTTACTTTGTTATGCTGACATGATTTAGATTTTTTTTTTTCAGAAGTTTACACTTCCTTATCTATTTTCTTTATTCTTTTCAGAAAACAGAGAAGACAACCAACCAACCCACCCCCACAGAAATACCAAAAACCAAGCCAAAAGAAGCCCACCAAAAAAAAAAAAAAAAAGTAGCACAGGTTCTATCCAGTTACCCACAAAGCAACCTAATTAAACCAATATTCTTCCATCTACAAAATAAATTTGTTTTCCAGCTATAAACTAGAGTATTTTTCTTACTATGATCAGTGAGGGGAGGGAAAAAAAAAAAAAAAAAGAGTTACTGAGTGGTAGAGGAAGGGGGCTAGATGTGGTAGGATCTTGTTCATGGAAGTCAGCAGTAGAGAAAGCAAAAATGCCAAACGGTGTCTTCCAACCACACCTGACACCTTAGAATCCTTGAAAGTTTTAGGTTGAAAGAGACCTTTTAAAGTCATTTAGTCAACCCTTCCCTCTAGTCCCACATCTGCAACTGGAGCAGGTTGCTCTGAGCTCCAAGCAACCTGACCAGGAATAGTTCCAGGGATGGGGCATCTATCACCCCTCTGGGCAATCTCTGCCAATGCCTTACTCCCCTCAGCATAAAACATTTCTTCCATCTCTCTATTCTGCATCACCCTTGTTTAGTATAAAACCACCCCGCCATGTCCTACCACAGCAGGCTCTGCTGTAAAGATTGTCCTCATCTCTCTTACAGACTTAATGCAAGCAGATTCCAAGTGCTGTATGTTTTACAAGATCTGACGTGAGCAATCCACACTGTAGCATAAACATGCCAAACTTCACATCAAACAGCCCACAGGAGTACCCAAGGCACACAAGAAGGGAGGCCCACAGGAGTACCCAAGACACACAGGATGAGGCCAGGAGACATAGATGACAACCAAAAGCGTAAAATCAACATTCAGAATGTACTTAAAACATAACTAGATCTCCATTTCAGACTGATGGACTTTCTTCCTCCTGTGAGTGATCAGGCAATTTAGAGTACATCCACAGCTTCAGAGTGGAGCTGAGGTGCCCCAGGTTACACCCCAGACAGGTAAGCACAACCTCATGGTTGAAACTTCTCAAAGAAAGGATGAAAAAAGGGAGAGACTGAAGCAAGTTATAAAATGTGATGCATCTTAAACAGATGAGGCATTCCCAAAATCAGGATGTTCAGATTGGTATAATGAGTTGCAAAGTTTACCACTGAGATTATGTGAAGTACATTGCCCAGGAGAATCATAGCTCAGGGGAATTCCTGACTCCCAGGCATCTCAATCAACTTTGGATGTAATCCAGATCAAAACCAACTTTTGTTTCTCTACAAAGAACACAAATTTTCTGTAGGAGTCTTGGTTTGTGTGAAAAATACCATCTTTTACAGGCTCATAGAAAGATCTGGGTTGGAAAAGTCCTCCAAAGGTCATCTAGTCCAACTCCCTCTGCAGTCAGTGGGGCCATTCTCAACTAGATCATGTTGCCCAGAGCCCTGTTGAGCCACACTTTGAATATCCCCAGGGATGGGGCCCCAACACCTCCATGGGCAATCAGTTCCAGTGTTCCACTACCCTTATTGTAAAGAATCTGTTCCTAACATCCATTCTAAATCTGCTCTTCTCTATTTTGAAGCTGTTAAGCATTTACTCTTGCAGAAAATTACCAGCTGGTTTACCAATGAAAGAGAGATTGAGTGGTCTCTACCTTGAGTTCTTCTGCACTGGACTACCCTTAAAACTATTTTTGAAGGGGAGGAGGAAAAAGTAACTTGTGTAAAATTTTCCATTTCACAAGGGAAATATAATGACCCAGAGCTCTGGTCTCCTCAATCCATTGTCCAGGCTGTGCTCACTAACTGCTTCTGGTAGTTAAAAGCTCTTTTTTTTTCAGTAAGTCTTCACTGCAAATCAATCTCTTAGCCCAAGATTTATGTGAAACACCAAATAAGATCTTTGCTGGCATGAAGTAGATGAATTCCATGCAAGTGTTTATGTAGATAATTATGTGAAAACAAGAAACTGAAAGTCCAAAGCCCTGAGGTATCAACAACAGAATTCTTTCATGAAGAGTTTAATTTATACAGAAATAATTGAATTTGCACTGTACTAACACTCAGATAACACAGGCCTGGCTAAAGAGCTATCAAGCTGCCTTCTGAAAACCAAAGACTGTGACACCACATAGTGTTCTCAGAGCTGACAAATCTAGCCAAGTGGGTGGTTCAAAAGAAGGCACCGTTACTAAATTAATAGTTTGACAGGAAAAAATCATCACTGAAAAGCTGAACTTACTCTATATGAAAAATGATGCTTTAAGAAAATGCTATGAGGACAGGCTGAAGGAGCTAGGATTGTTCAGAATGGACAAGAGAAGGCACTTTACAGCTTCCTTCCAATACCTGAAGGGAACCTACAGAAAAGCTGGAGGACAAGGGGGAATGTTTTTAAACTGAAGGAGTGTAGTTTCAGACTGGATCTTAGGAAGAAGTTCTTCAGCATATGGGTGGTGAGTCTCTGGAATGGATTGTCCAGAGTGGTTGTGGATGAACACTCCCTAGAGCTGTTCAAGGCCAGGATGGATGAGGCCTTGAGTCACGAAGTCTACTTGAGAGGTCCTCCTGCCCATGGCAAGGGAGTTGGAACTAGATGACCTTGAAGGTCCCTTTTAATTAAACCATTCTATGAAACCACATATCTCTGTTTGGCTGGTGTAAGCATACAGACAGGGAAATCATAGAATCATAGAATAGTTTAGGTTGGAAGAGACCTCAAAGATCATCCAGTTCCAACCCCCCGCCATAGGCAGGGACACCTCCCACTAGAACAGGACACTCAAGACCTCATCCAGCCTGGCCTTGAACACCTCCAGGGAGGGAGCAGACACAACCTCCCTGGGCAACCTGTTCCAGTGTCTTGCCAACCTCATTGTGAAGAACTTCCTCCTAACATCCCATGCAAATCTCCCCTCTGCCAGTTTGAACCCATTCCCCCTCATCCTGTCATTACAACACCTTGTAAATAGTCCCTCCCCAGTTTTCCTGTAGACCTCCTTCAGATACTGGAAGGCTACTATAAGGTCTCCTCAAAGCCTTCTCTTCTCCAGGCTGAAAAGCCCCAACTCTCTCAGCCTGTCCTCATAGCAGAGGTGCTCCAACCCTATGATCATCTTCTGGACTCTCTCCAACAGTTCCATGTCCTTCTTGTGTTGGGGACTTCAGAACTGCACACAGTACTCCAGGTGGGGTCTGATGAGAGCAAAGGGAGAGAATCCCCTCCCTTGCCCTGCTGGCAACACATCTCTTAATGCAGCCCAGGACACAGTTGCTGTCTGGGCTGCACATACACTCTGTTGGCTCGTGTTGAGCTTCTCATCTACCCAGACCCCCAGGTCCTTTTCCTCAGGGCTCCTCTCCAGCCACTCGCCACCCAGCCTGTATTTGTGCTT
>VWZI01019319.1:743233-754071 GCA_013396835.1 Psilopogon haemacephalus
CTCCCCTGCCTGTCCCTCCTGAAGAGTCTATACCCATCTATCCCTATGCTCCAATCATGAGATCCATCCCATCATGTCTCAGTGATACCAATGACATCATAACCCTGGAGACTTGCACATATTTGTAATTCCTCCTGTTTGTTCCCCATGGTCCTTGCATTAGTATAGAGGCATTTCAGTTGTGCCTCTATTGGAGCTGACTTACTCACTGCTTTTCCTTTATCCTGTTCTTTGAGCATGCTTTCCTCGGTCAGTATTTGGACTTGTCTATGCTCAGACATGTCTTTATCTACTAGCTTATCTCTACCCCTCATGCCATTACTACCACATGAATTACCACTTGAAGTTTCCCTCTTGGCAGATAAAACCTGAATTGGATATGACCTACCTATCTGATTTTTAATACTGCAATATATTCATTTGGGTGTTTAATCCTGTATGACTCTTGCTGAGGTGTTTCCAAATTGCATACCAGATTGAGCAGGCTATGATGACAACATGCCACCACTGCAGATTTCTCCTGGGGGCTCCCATTTATCTCTCCTCTTCTCCACTCAGTTTTCAGCACAGACAGAAATATTCCTCACCTTTCCCCAGTTCCACAGTGAAAGCCACGGCTCTCAACACCCCAGTAGGGGGGGAAATAAAAACAAAGACTTGCCAAGATTCCTTGTAAACATAAGCTGGGCACCTTGCTTCCACAACTATACCTGCTTGTAGAGCTGGCTCTTCTAGGGCAAATCTCTCAAAGCACCTGGTACATCCCAAAAATACAATCAACCATTTTCCTCAGGAGCTCTACAATGAAGCTGTCACTGTCACTCTTTGTCACAAGGCTCATTTCACAGCAATCCAGGGTAACAGGGACAGGCATTAGCAGGATAAATAACTGGGATACTACATCTTGCTTTCGTAAACACTGGCCTTTGAAAAACTTATTAAACTCTCTTTCATATTAAATTATTTCTTAAGGAGCAGAGAGGCAGACAGAAAAACCTTGCAGCACTGCATGGAAACAGGAGAGAGTGGCACAAGAGAGAGAGTCCACGAGCTAGATAATTGACTGTATTTAACCAGTAGTTTTCACGTGTACAAAGATGAATGAAAATGTCACAACTGGAAACTAATCAGAAAAAGAAACAAAAAACAATCCAGTCTAGCACCCAGTGCAGTCCTTATGACTTTACCTATAAAGAGGCACTCAAATGACTGTGCTACATTCCTCTGAAGCTGATTATTAACAACCCTTCATGTCCTTAGTAAATAAAGCCCTTCATCAACTGATCTGCACACATTAAACATTATTTTTCTTAAGAGCTTTTAGTATTTGATCAATATGGTGGAAAAAGACAAAATATAATCAAATTTTATGAGCCCAAGTTTAATAGTGTGGTGACGATATGAATGTCAACTTCCAAAAGACTTTAAAAGCAGAGTTGAACAACAAACAGTATTATGCTGTTAGAGAGCATAAAAGTCTCACCAAATATAAATCAGTACTGGGGTTATTTTCAAATATTTAAATAGTCTTTATTAAAGAATTTCTGCTTTGTAGTACTTTGGCACATGAGGCTTCTCTGTGATGTTAAAAATTAGCCATCTAGGTAATTTGAGTCTGAATAAAAAGCATTAGAGGCCAAGATATCAATATGCAAATCCAGTGTTCCAGCTATCTTCTAACAACAGCTAGAACTCTACTTTGCATTTCGCTTTCAGAAAAATGAAGATATGTATTTTAAAAGAAGTAGACTCGCCCTCTTATGAAGTGCTTCCTGTGCTACACCCATGCCAAGACACTGTACCCACAGAGCACTCTACAGGACACCACACCATAATTAATCATAGTGGAAGTAAAAAAAAGTCACCTCTGAAGACAAACTTGCACTCGTAAACCTCAGGTTCACTCTCTGCCTTCAACTTCAGACAAATTTCTTCTTAAAAGTTTAAGTTTATATATAATAAACAAGTGAGGCAATAAACTTTTTCATAGATACTCAAATCTTTAAGATAGAAAAGTAACATGGAAAAAAAGATGGTAATTTTCAAAGCAAACACTATGTTCACTACGATAAATAAATAACTTGCAGCATTCTGGAAATGATGATTTCTTTGTATTGGGGTCAGGCACATTCAGTAGTTTCTGTGTCATTTTTCCCATTGATACTTCTTAAGTTTCATACTTTGTCACATCATCACGCCAGCTCTTTTCTCTAAATTCTGGGTTTTTCATTGTTCTTACCTTATCAGGAAAGCAGAGAAAAAACAGAGGGACAAGGAAGCAAAGGCAGCTGAGGGCAGGAAGGGTGAAGAGATGCTCCTCATAAGCAAAGGCAACAATGAATTATTTGAGGTCAGTTTGTTGAACTGCTTAGGTAAGGAAGGTCACAGGCTTCAGAAGAATTCTCTTCAGTAATCCTGACCAGATCTATTTTTCCACACCTTCACAAGTCCATATCTGAAGTATTTCCCTGTTTCTATTAAAAGAACTGTGAAGAAGCTCTGTAGATACCAGGTATTTAACACAAATTGATAAAAGAGTCTCAGTTTCTGATTTTACATAAAGTATTAGCACATGGATATCAACTTAGGAATTTTCATTTTAAGCTCACCTGCATGCAAAAAACATTTGCACTGACAGGCAGCTCTGCACTTCTTAATTCATGCTAATAACATTTCTGTGCAAAACAGTATTTCTGCACCTTGTAGAAAAACTTATTTTCATTCAAGTTGACTAGAGACAATGCATAGGTAAATCAAGAGAGACTGCTGTACTAGACTTCAAGCCAGAGTGTGACAAAGGACAGCTGTAGGTTAGATGCGTACAAGAAAGATTATCTAAATAGCATTTTCTTCCTTTTAAAACATAATCTCCACAACGGATCTTCCCAGCTCATTGCTGAGGGACAACATTTCTAAATAGATGCCATTTTCCACTTACTGTGTTCTACACGTCCAGCAGTAACTAGGAACAGCTTCATCCATTTGAGAGCAGAAAAAATACAGCAAACCATCACTGCCACATCAGCTTTAAGTAAAAAGACATTCATGCAGCTTAATTTCCTTATTGTATTCCCTTTTAATTTACAGAAGTGTAATGGAACTAAATCTCTTATTTTCTCCTTGCAGTCATTAAAGGCTCATTTTCCAAAACAACTTCATTTTCCAATTGTTCAGTGAAGTTGAATATGCTATTTCTGATAGTTTTCCTAGAGCATTCAATATTACAATTAAAAAAGAATCCTAAATTCTGATGTCTATGAAAATTACTGTAGTAGGCAAAATATGTTAACACAAATTACTTTTTAATGACCTGGTGTTCTTGTCTTTGTAGGCTTTCATATCGGACCGGTCAAGACACGGCTAATTGTGACACATGCAGGAACAGTGCATGCATTATCTACAGGTAGGTTAAAACCACTCACATTCCCACTTTTTTCCTGCATCAATGTAATGATTTATCTACTAGTGAAGGATCATTAGCCTTGATTTGTCAATTATATGAAGGCAATTTAACCACAACGTAAATTTAACTTCACTAAATTAACAAAATACAACAGACACTTAGAACCACGTTTACAATTTTCAGATCAAAACTGTATGGTTATGGTCAGTACTTCTGCTGCAGATCCTGGATGTGAAGTGCTGCAAGGTGTAAGCTTCATTTTAAGAGAGCTGAAAATAATTAAGAATTTTCTGTTCAACAAGTCAGCATCTTTTGAATTGATTTTTATAGCAATAGCTTTTGTACTTGGGGAATGGTTTTGAGAGAGTGACTTGAAGATCTGAAAGAACCAAATTCAGTCTATATTAATCAGCACAATAGCAGAAGTTCTTCACAGTGAGGGTTGTGAGACACTGGAACAGGTGGCCCACAAAGGTAGTTGAGACCCCTTCTCTGGAGATATTTAAGGTTAATGCTTGACAAGGCTCTGAACAATCCAATTTAGTGGAGGATGTCCTTGCCCACTGCAGGGGAAATTGGACTAGAGGACATCTGGAGGTCACTTCCAACCCACACCATTCTGTAAGCTTATGACCTTCAAGGTCCCTTCCAACCCAAACCATTCTATGACACAGAGTTTTATGTATTGTTGGATAAGTAAAGATTTAAAAAATATAGGATAAATGGCACCACTAACTTATTGAAATTAGTTGAAGTCTTAATGCAACACACCAGTGAAGATTTGCTGTACATGTTGGTCACACCACCTCCCTGCAACACTTGGGGGAATGTGGATGAAACTATCTGGTAGAGAAAAACCTGCCAGCTGGACGAGTCAGCATGTGCCCAGGTAGCCAAGGATGCCAACAGCAACCTGGCCTAGATCAAGAATAGTGTGGCCAGCAAAAGCAGGGAAGTGATTGTGTCCCTGTACTGGGCACTGGTAAGGCCACACCTTGAGTACTGGGTGTCAAGCAAGACACTGAGGTGCCAGAGCAGATGCCAGAGAAGGGCAATAGATTGGAACAGTCTGGAGAACAGGTCTAGTGAGAAACAGCTGAGGAAACTAGGGTTGTTAAGAAAAGGAGGCTGAGGGGAAACCACCTACCTCTCTACAACTCCCTGAAAAGAGGTCGGAGTCAGGTTGGGGTCAGTCTCATCTCCCAAATCACAAGTGACAGGACAAGGGGAGATGGCCTCAAGTTGCACAAGGGGAGGTTTAGGTTGGATTCTAAGAGTTTATTCAATTTACAAAGAGCTGCTAAGGTGCAGTGCTCTGTAAGGTGAATGTAGGTTTGCCTGTTACTGTCAAACATTAAAAAATTACAAACTGCTTTAAGGTTCTGTTAAAGATTGTTAGCACATTTCTATCAGGGACACTATTTTTGTGTCATTAACTAAAAAAAAAAAAAACAAAAGAGAGATAGAAATGTTTTCTTTAAAATTTCTATTCAGAAGATTTAAAATTAAAGAACCTTTCTCTTACACTCACTGCAAATGACTTCAGAAATGCAGATTTCAAATGTTTCCCTATTGACAGACAGACAGACAGGTCAAGCTCTCCCCTATTTCCCACCAGAATAGCCATTTGGACTGAACCTGTCAGTGCTGGGCACTTGCCTACAGCAATGTTACCAGGAGAAGTTTAAGCAAAAATCATCTCAGTTTTCTGACAGATTAGGAGAATATATGCTGCAGGCAAGAAGACTCGAGCCAGAAGACACTGCAGAATAGGGGAGCTATGAGAAGGCAGAGTTATGAAACCAGGGGAATATAAAAGAAATTCACTGATAAAACTGCCCTAAACCAGACTGCCTTGTAGCAGAGCTTCGGCTCCTCCACAGCTGGGGTTGTTTAGTCTGGAGAAAAGGAGTCTCAGGGGATACCTTCTTGCTCTCTACAACTCCCTGAAAGGAGGTTGCAGTGAGGTGGGTGTTGGTCTCATCTCCCAGCTAACATGTGATAGAACAAGAAAGTACAAAAACAGATAAAAGCCCAACTCCATAGCAATGGAGTCAGCTTTTTCAGTCAGTAAAAAAGTATTCAGCATTATGTATTTTTAGTAATTCAGTTATTTCCAGGCAGTATTTTAAAGAGTGGTAGAAAAAAAAAAAGTGATTAAGTAGTAAAAATAAACAACTATTTTATCAAACATCACTCTATGTCCTATGTTAATCTGTTCCATTAGCATCAGTATATAATCAACCAGAATCACAAAACAGATCCAAACCCATCTTCTACAAACTAAGAGACAAACTTACAAAAAGACAGATTTTGACACGTCTCTTTCAAAATTAGATTCACCACTGACAATTTTAAGGATATACTGTATTTAAATTGACTTTGTCCACACAAAGTCCAGCAAAATCTTGCTATTAAAAAAATCATATTAATATGCAGAAACTGTCCCAATTCTATAACACCCAAAACCCACATGGACTAAAGCTTCACAGCCTGTTTTATTCTCTGATTATCTTTTAGTGCAACTGCGCTTTTCATTCCTGTTTTAATTCTCATGCCATGTGAAATTCAATCCTTGAACAGAAATCTATATGAGAAAATTAGTCTTCTGTTTAATATTTAGTGTATTATTCTAAGGGCTTTATGGTGAATTATATCTTTGAAGAAGCATCTTGAGGAATTAATGCTAGACTTCCCTTCAGTCACAAAGGTCAGAAGTACTCAATAGCTTTTACAAGGTTCCTTGAGCTTCTGGAACTAAACATTTTTACTGGATCAAATCCCTGGCCAGTTTCTGCATAGGAGAAACAAATCAATACTACACTATATTAGCTGTTAGAAAAATTACTCAAAGTCTCAATTCTTAATTTGGCTACCTTTTCCTCCATTAAAACTTTGGATTATGCCAGGTTTCAATATTCAATTTTGCCTTTGATACTGAAGTCCCTCTAAGGCACCTTCGCAATAGAAAATAAATTTCATAGGTTCTACTAATACAACACTCAACACAGCAGTGGTGAACAGAACAGGTTAAAATCATGGTGATGCAAGGGTTTTTCGGTTTTCTTTGTAAACCCATCCAATAAGTTGGATATTAGAAAATTTTCTTCACTGAAAGAGTTGTGAAGCCCTGGAACAGGCTGCCCAGGGAAGTGGTTGAAGCATCATCCTTGAAGAGAATGAAAATCTGTGTAGGTATGGTGCTGAGGGACACTTTTTAGTGGTGACCTGTCAGTGCTGGATTAATGGTTGGACTTGAGGATCTTAAAGGGTTTTTTTCCACTGTAAATGACTTTCCAATTCCATGCTAAGGAAGCAGCACAGAGCCCACATGGTAGTAGTTCCCTTATAAAGGTTAGATACAATGATAATTATTAATATGGCAACACAAAGTGAAAGTAAGTAGATCTAAATCCCTAAGATAACAACAGAATAGCAAAAGCAAGTGACTAAATGATGAGAATAGTAATCATCTTTCTTTCCTATCCATGTTAATTAATTTACATTCTTCTTATCTCTGACAGTAAGATGCTTGTTACTAAAAGTGAGTCTTAATAGCTTGGTACCACTGACAAAGATTTGTGATTTTCAGGTAGAAATAGGAAATTTAACAGAGATTGCTTTAAGTGTATTAAGCTAATTTTCAAGTGACTATGGCTTATCTGGATACCCTTCTTCAAGACAGTGCACACACTAATGCCATGTCATCCAATTCACATGACCCAGAAGGGGAGTCTGATTTTCTTTAATTCCTGCATCACCTGGCCTGCTTAAGTGCAGGAGCTAAGATGCTTAACAAATACTTGAAAGATTTGAGCTTTAAGGCTACAGACTAGGTAATAAAAAGATAAGCAGAATGGGTGTCCACTGGAACGAGAAAGGGTGAGGTTGGGTAGAAGGAAAAGTTTTCCCCTTGAGGCAGAAAACAGAGGGACAGTCTGCCCATAATCTGTTCAGGCTCCATCCTTGGAGATTGCAAGAGATTAAATGGATAAAGCCCTCATCTACCTGGCCCTGCACCTGAATTATTCTGCTTCAGTGCTCTTACAAGTAACCAACATATCCAATCATTAGCATTTAATAGTCTTCAGATGATTCACATTAGCAACATGTGACCATGCTGGAAAAGAAGAAAACCCATCCCCATCTCTGAGCTTGTTGCTAGATACCCTCCCACAGCCCATATGCTTTAAACAAATGCTTATGACTCCTCAAACTCTGTTGTCAATCTCTTACACAGCAACAAAATTAGAAAAAGTTCTTCACTGTCAACACAAAAAAAAACCAACCAAAAAACAACCAAAACCCTTGGTAACATATATTCTCAAAACCACTAAAAAACAATGAAGCTAAATTAAAAAAAAAAAAAAAAAAACAACACACCAACCCCTAAATCACAGATTCAGATCACAGCAATATAGAATCATAAAGTGTCAGGTTGGAAGGGACCTCAGGGATTCACAGACTTCATCAGGTTGGAGGGGACTCTCAGAGGTCATCTTGTTCAACTCCCTGCAGTCAGCAGAGACGCTTTCAACTAGATCAGGCTGCTCAGGTTCACATCAAATCTGATCTTGGATGCCTCCACAGACAGGGCCTCAACCATGTTCCTGTGCAAACTGTTCCAGTATTTCACCACTTCCATTGTGAAGAACTTCCATCTTATGTCCAACCTAAGTCCACCCAGCTCCAGTTTCAAACCATTGCCCTTCATCCTATCACAACAAGCCCTTGAAAACAGTCCCTCTCCAGCCTTCCTGCAGATCACCTTCAGTTATTGGAATGAAGTTATAGTCTCCCCAGCATCATGTGGTCCAGCCTTTCATGGCAAAATAGGATTAGCCAAAAGAAGAAACCTAAGCAAGTTAGCCATCTTGCATGCAGAGTGGACAATGTGACTCTACATCACCCCCTTTATGATAGGATGGGTCCTGTGTACATAATTACAGCCCCTGCTGAAAGCTCTGGATTTCACCCACAAACATTATGCCACACCCCCCAAAGCACCTCTGAGATGTTCTGAAGGCCTCCAAACATAGCGGCGGTCCAAAGAAACCCTATGTTGATCAGTGTCACTGCACTATGTGTGCTCAATTAGTAAGTCAGGCAGTTTTTCACTCCTCTCTCTGAGGATTTCATGCACCAAGCCCGCAGTCCTTTGCTGACTAGCAGCTATTCAACACATGTTGCTTCCCTTTCTTTCCTGACCATGACTCAAACTCCACACGGAAAATAATTTTTGTTCCCAGTTTGTCCTGGAGCGCTCCTGATGACAGCACACAAGTCTTGTTTTCCAAACACAATTAACTCCATCTCACAAACACAAAAAAGAAAAGGCTGGGAGAACACAAAGCCCAAACCAAAACAAACAGAGAAACCCCACAGAGATTCTGCTGACTTCGATTCCAAAATTAAGTTGTGTATAGTTTTCAAGGTAGCATTCAACTGTCACCCTCTGCCTTTCTGTGACACTTTCCCTCACCCACTAGAAATTCAACTTCTACAGCACATCAGTGGTTCTTCCTAGGGACATAATTAGATCGTGATTCACATTTCAACCTGGCTTTTCAGTTCAGAGCACAACCATGCTGTGCAATAAATAACACCAAGATCTGGGAAATGGGAAAGGAAGGAAGAGTGATAACCAAAAAAAAAAAAAAAAAGTCTAATTTTCAGGTCTCTTTGCACTTGTATCATTCCCTAACAGAAACTAAAGTTACAGAAAATACAGGTTCAGGATCCACAACTCTAGGACTCAGTCAAGCACAAACTAATGTAAGTCAGAGCTGCAGCTGCAAAGAGCTTTTCATCCATCCTGGACTTGACATTGCTCATTGTGAGGGAACTGCAGATATTCTAATTTACAAAGTTCTTGCCTTTGCTTAACAAGCTCAAAAACAAAATTCTCAAAGGTCTGTTATGTGATTTTTAGTTGGCCATATTTTCATGGGAATGACATCTGTGCCAACACTGATACACAGACAACTGCCTTTAAACAAGGTCTATCTACTACACCTTGAAGTACATAGCTGCTTTGGGGAGAAAACACAGAAAAAGATAGAAAGGTTATCATAGGCAACATTTTCCTGTTGACAACTGTTTATAAAAACAGCTAAGTATTTGTAATGGAGTTTCATGCACAAGAAGAATTTGATAGGCATCAAACATGAAAAAACTCCAACCTAAAATATTGTGAACCTTTAGTATGTCCTAATCAGATGTGTCAGAGAAATACCTGTGAAATTAGTATTCTGTAATATTTACACTGGTCTTTTTTTTTTTTTTTTTTTTTGTAAGGCCTTATACACAATTGAAAAATATTATTTCATCTAAATAAAATAACTTCTGAAACCTGTAATTATAATCTCTACCATACTAGAAGAACATATAGTCCTCACTAATTAAATTTAGGGAATTATCATGGGGATATTTAAAGCAGAGACAAATGCAGGCAAAGTTTGAAACTGAAAAGAGCCAAGTAACAGAGAGAATGTTTCAAGAAAATGTCATTTTGAGTGGAATCCTATAAATACTTAGGATACCAAAATAGCACTAAGCACAACAAAACTGGCTGAGCTATGACAGGTGACGAAATGAAGTTCATGAAGGCAAGAACTGGAAAGATCTGCAGCTCTGCAATACAAACAGGCCACTGTTGCTGAATTCAGAATCACAGCATGGGTTGGGTTGGAATACTTTCAAAACCATCTGGTTCCAAAACCCTTGCCATTGGCAGGTATACCTCCTTCTATGATCAGGCTGCTGAAGGTTCCATCCAACCTGGCTTTGAACACTTAACAGGCTTAAAGCCTCCACAACTTCTCAAGGCATCCTGTGTCAGCATCTCACCATGCTCACAGAGAATTTCTTCCTTGTATCTCATCTAAATCCAATCTCTTAAAGTTTGGAACCATTATCCTTTGTCTATCACTATGCTCATTTCTGAAAAGTCCCTCTCCAAGTACCTTTCAAGTACTGGAATGCTGCTGTAAGGCCTCTCCAGAGCCTTTTCTTCTCCAGGCTGGACAACCCCAACTCTCTCAGCCTCGCTTTACAACAGAGGAGTTGCAACCCTCCTAACACTGCTGTGGCCTCCTCTGGCCGCATTCCAACAAGTCCCTCTCTCTCTCTCTCTCTCTCTCTCTCTCTCTCGTGCTAAGGACTACAGAGCTGGCCCCAGCACTGCAGATGTGGTCTCAGCAGAACAGAGGGACAGAATCCCCTCCCTCCACCTGCTGCCCATGCTGCTGGAGATCAGCCTAGAACACTATGAGGTCTGGCCTGTGACCGCACATTGCCAATTCACATCCAGCTTCTCACCCACCAGCATCCCCAGTATGAAAGTATTCTATGTTTTCTATGAAGTTAAACACACAAAACCCCAAAAAGTCAGCTATAGCTGATTCAAAAAAAAAAAAAAAAAAAAAAAAAAAAA
>VWZI01019319.1:762598-790507 GCA_013396835.1 Psilopogon haemacephalus
TGGTCTATCTTACTTCAAGATAATTGTTTTTTTGCAGTCAAGTAATAAAAATAGAATTTTTTGTCTAGAAAGTCTAACATTTAAGGAAGCTTAAAAGAAAGTATCTGCAAAGTCAGAAAATACTATTGAGAACATGAACATAAGGCAGCAGTGTGCCCAGGTGGCCAGCAGAGCCAATGGCATCCCGGCAAGGATCAGGAACAGTGTGGCCAACAGGACAAGTGAGGTTATTCTGACCCTGTACTTGGCACTGGTCAGGCCACACCTTGAGTCCTGTGTCCAGTTCTGGTCCCCTCAATTCAAGAGAGATGTTGAGGTACTGGAACATGTCCAGAGAAAGGCAATGAAGCTGGTGAGGGCCCTGGAGCTCTATGAGGGAGAAGCTGAGGAAGCTGGGGTTGTTTAGCCTGGAGAAGAGGAGGCTCAGGGGTGACCTCATTGCTGTCTACAACTACCTAAAGAGAAGTAGCCAGGTGAAGGTTGGTCTCTCCTCCCAGACAACCAGCAACAGAAGGAGAGGACACAGTCTCAAGTTGTGTCAGGGTAGGTATAGGCTGGATATTAAGAGGAAGTTCTTCACAGAGAGAGTGATTTGCCATTGGAATGGGCTGTCCAGAGAGGTGGTGAAGTCACCATCTCTGGAGATGTTAAAGAAAAGACTGGATGGGGCACTTAGTGCCATTGGATAGGGCTGGGTAATAGGCTGGACTAGATGATCTTGGAGATCTCTTCCAACCTGGCTGATTCTATGATTCCATGAGAATGCTTCCAGTCTGACCAATACCAGAGAAAAGGCACCTCCTTTAATTAATCATAGTTAACTGGCAATTTAATGCCTAATAGTCAGAAACTTTGGCACAGATGTGAGACACAGCCTTGAAGAATACCAAAAAACACACAACTGAAGCACAGCAGGCATCAGGTAAGAGTTACCAAAATAATTTCCTGAATTAAGGTGAAATGTTTGTAAATCCTACAGTGAAGCAACCACATTTAAAGAGATGACTGTCCCATGCAGAGAAGGCTGGTCACTGGTACTACAACTCATCCATCTTTCACTGCTTTTCCAAAGGAAACTGATGCAGTATCAGTTGTTCAGTATAAGTCAAAGCCGAATCCATAAAGTATTTCATTATTACATGTTTAATAGCCTCCAATTACAACATGTTTTCCTAAAATACGAAATTTAGTGGCTCCTGTTGCTATTACATCAGCTCATCTAGCAACTTCATATTCTCCTGAAGATTTATGTTCACCAACATAAGATCACATTATGTTAAAATATCCTACTTCTGCCATCTATTCCAAGAGAACTGTATTTTCATTTGACTGCTTAAATTCCTGACAATCATAGAATGATGGAATCGTTAAGAATGGAAGATGCTCCAAGATCAAGTCCAATCATTAACCCAACACTGCCAACTCCACCATTAAACCATTCCCTTAAGTGTCACATCTAGAAGTTTTTTTAACACTTCCAGAGATGGCTAGTTCACCACTTTCCTGGGCGGCCTAGAACCAAGGTCTGACTACTTTTACAGTGAAGAAATTGTTCCCAATATCCAACTTAAACCTTTACTAGTGCAACCTGAGGCCATTTTCTCCACTGATCACCTAGACCTCTGGCCACTCTGAAAACATCACCTCTCACTGATTTACCACACAGTCAAAACCAACAAGAAAGCCATGCAAACATCAGACTCAGAATGATATTTAAAAAAAAATAGGAAGGAAGGAAGGAAGGAAGGAAGGAAGGAAGGAAGGAAACAAAGAAACCAATTATTACAATGTAAGTGAAAACAACTTCTACAAAACCATTGTCTTGGATCCTTACCCCTACAGATCCCAAAGTTCACACATCGCTAATGCCACAGGAGTTCCAATTAGGATAGAGCTTTACAATAACGAAAGTAAATTTAAATAATCTTAACACCATAGGGGGGAATTAGAAATCTACATTTCTCTATTGCCACTTAAGATAAAAGAGGTCTTGTCTCAAACAATGACTGTTTTTTCTGCTTCAGCTGTTTAAGGCAGGATCCTCAGAATGAAGCTAACAGCTGGTAAGCCTTACTGGAGATCTACTACTTGTATACAGGAATAAATGCCAATTTATCTATATTTTTTATTCCAACGGCCTGTAAATATTTTGCAATATTTACAGTGTATTTCAATTCAGTTTTAGATGGAGATGACACAGTTAAGTAGTTCTTCAAGGTCAAGATGCACCAACTTTAGTACAGCACTGTAGCTATCTTTATATCAGACAATGCCTTATGTTCTGTGGCTTACTTCATTTGACTTCATTGTTACTTAAAGGATTTTTAAAAAGCATAGCATATTTTAAAAATTATTTCTAATCACCCTTTAAGAATAATCCTCTAGTGTAAGTTCCAGGCAAAACTATACTAGTACTGACCAAAAAAAAAAAAAAAAACAAAACAAACAAACAAGCCACATAATTCCAACCTGATTTTGACCCAAGAGGGGTCAATTTATGCTTGTTAATTGTTATCACTTCCACTTTATTCTTCCTGCTTTGCTGACACCACAAAAATAATTTACTGGTTCAGTAGAGGAAAATCCTTTCCCCAGAATAAATAAATTTATTGGTTGATTACAGGAGGATCATTTCCCCAAGAGACTAGATTTTAAGGTAGGAGTAAGTAACCCATGAAAATACCAGAGTCCTATTAATGCTCATGACATAATTACAGAGTGTGCAGGCAGAGTGATTTCAAGCTGTATTCATGATCAGTGGATATTTTTAATATAGCTACACTTAATTAAAATAGGTACAAGAGAAGTTTTCAAATACAACTTGATAAATGCAAAAGGAGTAATTAACATTTTAAAATACCACTGAAATCATACTCATCAAAACAATAATTAATTCACATCCTAACCATAACTGAAGAAGTTTCCTGTACATCTTACAAGACTACATCTTCTGTGCAACTGGAAGAAGAAGGGAAGCTTGGCTAAGGAGTTCTTCAGTATGAGGAGAGTGAGATTCAGGAAGAGGCTGCCCAGGAAGGCTGTGGATGCTTCCTCCCCAGGGTGTTCAAGGCCAGGCTGGATGACGCCTTGAGCAGCCAAGTTTACATGAAAAGAGCAGAGAGGTTGGAGTAGACCATCTTTAAGGTCCCTTCCACCCCAAGCTATTCTATGATACTGTTGTACAGAAACTAAAGATATTTATGTTGCATATTATTAACAATTTGTGTAGTAACACACAAAGTAACAGCATATAAACTATTACTGCATCACAGCACTAGAATATTCCATAAAAATCTCTACTCAAAACCATTTTGTGCTCCAACAGTGGATCCACCATGATTGTTTTCTTACAAGTCTTTTTAAATCAAAGCAATTTAAAAAAAAAATTCTTTCAAGTCAAAACAACAAAATTGGAAGGTTAAAAAAAAAAGTTAGTGGATGATGCACTAAAGCTAAAAACACAGCATGTTTGCTGACACAGGCACATCTAGAAAATGCAACAGCAAAGTAAGATGTCCCAAGAACAGAAACCTCCTAACAAATCAAACATCCCCATGTCTAATTACATGGAGAAATATGAAAAAATAAGATTTTTTTTTAAAAAAGGAAGAAGACTGAGCTATGACTACCAAATAAAACCAGGTATCTAATCAAAGTGAACCAAAACTATGTAGAACAGGACCAGCTACTTAGATGAGAAATCTGGTCCACACCGACCAGTATTTCATATGTTCATCACCAAATACAGACATCTAAGAGAGAATATAATGTAAAAGCAAGCCCAAAGTGAGACTTCAAAACCACACCAAGATCTGTTCCCATTTTAGATGTCAATAGACCTCACTTTTTTATTTAGATCAATGACAAAGGCAACGAATTCAGATGTCAGGCTTTAAAAATCACAGTTCTATGCCAGCAAAGTAGAGCAACCTGAAGCTACTACATCAGTCTTTCCTCTTGATTGTTAAAAAAAAATAATGTGGGGCTTTGTTGTATTTCTCAATCATTCCAACATTGCCATTTATCTTGGTTTTGCCAGTTATAGTCAAAAGGGCAAGTAAATGCTTGTAGAGTCAATCAATTCCTAATGCAGTGACAAACATTCAAGTCATTCATTTCTACACTTTTCAGCCAACTAATTCCAGCTCCTGCCTCATTTTTGTTACTATAAACATCCGGCTAAATTACTTGGCCACCAACATTTTCTATGTATTTTTTTTCCTCCCCCTGTAAACCACAAAAAAAAAAAAAATCTATAAGGGACTGCTTCAGAGCTTACTGAATACAGAGACAGCTATAGAAGGTTTTGATTGTTTTGGGTCACTGGGAATTTAAGTTCTATTACAGTCAGGTTCAAAAAAATGTGACAGAGATATTTAAGTTCACGTCAAGAGACACTTACTATGAGCTCCGAATCACGTCCCATGGAAATGACTGTTCTGTTTACTGTCCTCAGTAGCTTCTCCATGATTATCTGGACATGGCGTTGTGTTGGCCCCTAAAGAACAAGAATAAGTTAATGGTAACTATATACAGCCACCAGTGAAACTGAACTCTTCATGCTTGCCTTTAAATCAGCCTGTCTTGTCGAAGTTAAATAAAACATCACTCACTGCTGTGGATCAAAAGCAAAATTTAGTCTCCTATTTTAACACACACCATGCAAAGACTTTTTTATTAATACGTGTTACTGATAAATTAAGATGTCCTCTCACAATTCTTTAAATGAAAATCAAGTCCCTGGAAATAGAGCAAAGCCTAAGACATTTAAATACCTAATGATGTAATTTTCCTAAGTCATTTTTTCCAACATGAAAAGCACACAGGCATTAATCAATGATGGTTTTAAACTAAAATAATGTAGACTACAGATAGGGAAGAAATATTTTACAATGAGGGTGGTGAAACAATGACCCAGCTTGCCCAGAGATGTCCCATTCCTGGAAATGTTTCAGGTGAGGTTGTCTGGCGCTCCGAGCAACCTGCTCTAGTTGCAGATGTCCCTGGTGACTGCAGAGGGGTTGGACTAGACAACCCTTAAGGGCCCCTTCCAACTTAAGACATTCTACAATTCTATGACTATTACTGGGTTATGTATAATTAGCAAGACAGACTCACATGTATGAATATTTTATTGGCATATTTGAAGAATGTTCTATCCGTACATAAACATGCACATAATGCTCCAGCAGAAATTTTTCTCCTCACTAAAGACACATCTGTCTTTGGGATATATATTACAGTTGTGGTACAAAGAGCATCTGCACTGAAGACAATCTATCTTAGCACTCTCCTCTCTTTGCTGTGAGTGCCAACAGCCCAAGGAAGGTCCTCCTGTTCTTCTACTCTGACTTAATGATACCACATTTGGAGTGTTATGTCCAGTCCTGGGCTCCCCAGTTCAAGAGAGACAAGAAACTACTGGAAAGTCCAGCAGAGGATAGGAAAATACCAAGAAGAAAGGACATCTCTGTGAGATAGACTGAGACACCTGGGACCATTCGGCCTGGAGAATCACAGAGGGTCAGAGGCTGGAAGAGACTTCAAAAGATCATCCAGTCTTAACCCTCTTCCAGAGCACCATCACCTACCTACACCAGATCACACAGGAACGCATCCAGGTGGGTTTTGAATATCTCCAGAGAGGCACACTCCACAACACCCTTGGGCAGTCTGTTCCAGTGTTCTGTCATCCTCACAGGGAAAAAAATCCTCCACATGTTTACTTGAAACTTCCTATGCCTCAGCTTCCACCCATTGTCTCTTGTCCTGTTGTTAGGCATCACCAAGCAGACCTTGGCTGTCTCCTCCTGGCACTCACCCTTTACATATTTATAAACATTGACAAGGTCACCTCTCAGGCTCCTCTCCTCCAAGCTAAAGAGCCCCAGCTCCCTCAGCCTCTCCTTGCAAGAGAGATGTTCCGTTCCATTCCATTAATCATCTTTGTGGCTCTGTGCTGGACACTCTCAAGCAGTTCTGTGTCCCTCTTAAACTGAGGGGCCCAGAACTGAACACAGTACTCCAGATGCTGCCTCAGCAGGCCAGAGTAGAGGGCAGAAGAACCACCCCCTTTTAATACACCCCAGAAGGGCATTGGCCCTCCTGACCACAAGAGCACATTGCTAGCTCACGGTCAACCTCCCATCCATCAGGACCCCCAGATCCTTTTCCGCTTTGCTGCCTTCCAGCAGGTCAGTCCCCAGCCTATACTGATACCTGGAGTTGTTCTTTCCCAGATGCAAGACTCTACACTTGCCCTTGTTCAATATCATTCAATTTGTCCCTGCCCAGCCCTCCAGCCTGTCCAAGTATCACTGAATGGCAGCACAGCCTTCTAGTGTGGCAGCCACTCCACCCAGTTTGGTGCCATCACCAAACTTGACAGTGCACTCTGTGCCCTCATCCAGGTCGTTGGTGAATATATTGTACAGAACTGGTCCCAGTACTGACCCCAGTGGGACCCCACCAGTTACAGGCCTCCAACCAGACTCCATCCCATTGACCACAACTCTCTGACTTCTTTCCTTCAACAAGTTCCCAATCCACCTCACTATCTGATCATTCAGACCACACTGCCTCAGTTTAGCTGCAAGGATGCTGTGGGAGACAGTGTCAGATGCTTTACTGAAAGCAAGATAAACCACATCCACTGCTCTACCATCATTTATCTATGTGGTTATCCACCTCATAACAGGCTATCAGGATGGTCAAACATGATGTTCCCTTGATAAAACCATGTTGACTGCTCCTAATGACCCTCTTGTCCTTGAAACACCTAAGGAAAGCACCAAGGATAATCTGCTCCATTACCCTTCTGGGAACGGAGGTGAGGCTGACTGGCCTTTAGTTGCCTGGGTCTTCCTTCTTACCTTTTTTGAAAATTGGAGTGACCTTTGCCCTCCTCCAGTCCCAACACACCTCTCCTGTCTGCCATGACTTATTGAAGATCGTGGAGAGTGGTCTGGCAATGACCTGTGCCAGCTCCTTCAGCACCTGTGGGTGGATGCCATCGGGACCTATGGACTTATGAATGTTCAGATTACTCAACTGTTCCTTAACCCAGTCCTCATCAACCAGGGAAGACTCATTTGTTATGATTTCTTCTGGTGCCTCAGGTGTCAGGGGCTCCTGAGGACAATCTCCAGCAATATAGAGACAAAAAAGGCATTCAGTAACTCTGCCTTCTTTGTGTCCTCTGTCACCAGAGCACCCTCCTCATTCAGCAGAGGGCCTACAGTGCCTCTAATGTTAGCTTTTCCTGCAATTTATTTGAAGAAGCCCTTTCTGTTACCCTTAGACTCTCTTACAAGGTTGAGTTCCAACAAGGCCTTAGCCCTCCTAGTTGCCACCCTACATCCTCTGACAACAGTCCTATACTCCTCCCAGGTGGCCAATCCCTCCTTCTATGATCTGTAGACTCTATTCTTCCGCTTAAGTTTGCTTAGCAGTTCCTTCCTTAACCATGTAGGTCTCCAGGGTCCCTTTTTCAATTTCCCACTTGCTGGGATGCACTGATCTTGAGCTTAGAAGAAGAGGTCCTTAAATGTTAATTAACTATCATGGGCCCCTCTGCCTTCTAGGACCCTGTCCCATGAGATTTCACCCAGCAATTGCTTGAAAAGGCCAAAGTTGCCCCTCCTGAAATCCAGGGTTGTAGTCCTGCTTGATATCCTGTTCCTACTAGGCAAGATCTTGAACTCTACCATCTCACAATCACCTAAGGCCAAGGCTGCCCTCAACCTTCACTGCTTCAATCAGACCTTCCTTGTTGGTGAGGAGAAGATCCAGCTCCCCTCCTAGTTGGCTCCTCTGTCATTTGCATCAAGGATTTACCATCGATGCATTGGAGGAACTTCCTGAACTCTGGCTGACTGGCTGAGTAGCCCTTCCAGCAAGTATCTGGATAGTTAAAATTCCCCATGAGAACCAGGGTATGTGATTGCGAGGCTGCTGTTAGCTGCCTGTAGAAGGCTTCATCAACTTTCTGATCCTGGTCAGGTGGCCTGTAATAAACACTCACAACTGTATCACCCATGCTAGCCTGTACCTTAATTTGCACCCACAAGCTCTCAACTCACCTCTCATCCCCCTCTGGACAGAACTCAAGACAATCTAGTTGCTCCCTCACATAAAGAGAAGAGCACCTGAGAGGGGATCTCAATGCTTGTATCTAAAGAGTGGACATCAGAAGGATGGATTAAGACTCTTGTTAGTGGTGTCCAGTAACGGGACAAAGGGGAACATGGACAAACTGGAACACAGGAGGTTCCACCTAAATAAAAGGAAAAAATTATTTCCTTTGAGGGTGCCAGAGCACCGCATCAGAGAAGTTGTAGAGGCATGTTCTCTGGAGAGATTCTAAACCCACCAGGACACTGTGATCCTGGGAAACCTGCTCTGAATGATCCTGCTTTAGCAGGTGATTTGGACTAGACCATCTCTTGAGGTCCCTTACAGACCCCATGATGATGGGATTCCGTGATCCCCCTGCTCCATCCGTAAACAAGTATCTACTTTCTGCAGCTGCTAACGAACAGCAGTGCATAGCAGTTCCCAGCTCCTGCAGTCCTGCTTGAGATGGGCTCAGTCCAGGAAATAATGGACATGCAAGTCCAAGGGGAGAAATGCAGACAGCAGAACAAAAAGCAGCCAATGAGAATTAAAATTCTTTTTTTTCTTTTTTTTAAACAAACCCGCACTCTGAAGCGGTCACACGGAACCACTTTCAAAAACCCAAATCAGAACCCAAACCACAGTTAAATAAGATACAGCTATGATGCGAGTACCTGACCCCTGAGATCCTTTCCAACTAAATTAGTGTATGAGTCTGCTTGAGACTGAAGGCTCAGGCAGAAGCCTCACCCGCTCAAACTTCTTTAAGAAAGTATCTTATCACTGCAGCTTTCCAGAAAAGCACCAATATCTGCATATTTGTGTGAACTCAAGGGAAGGCAGAAAGGGACTATTATGCAAGATACACATCTGTGGAGCAGCCCAGGGCTCTGCTCAGGTTCTTACACAACTCTTTCATACCTCCACATTTGAAATACATCAGACAGCTGCACTACTTATAATATTCATGCAGATGCCACCATTTGCCAGCTCAGGTTCTCTCTTTTTGAGGTGGAGAACTCAACTGTCTTGAAACAGCACTTCAGTTTTAACAATCTTTAAATGGCACTCCAGAAAGCTAAGCCAGTTTGCCGTGTTGACAAAAGTATGTGGTTTTACATATATACACATTATTATTAGGCATTATGAGGCCACATCTTGAGTACTGGGTTCAGTTTTGGGTCCCTTGCTACAAAAACAACAATGAGGTGCTAGGGTGTGTCCAGTGAAGGACAAAGCAGCTGGTGAAGGGTCTAGAGAACAAGTCCTGGGAGAAGCAGCTAATGCAGTTGGAGGTGTTCAGCCTGAAGAAAAGGAGGCTGAAGGGAGACCTTACTCTCTACAATTCCCTGAAAGGAGGTTGGAGTGAGGAGGAGGCTGGTCTCTTTTTCCTAGTAATAAGCAACAGAACAAGACGAAATGGCCTCAGCTTGCACTGGGGCAGGTTTAGGTTGGATATTAGAAGAAAACTCTTCACTGAAAGGGATTTTGAACACTGGAACAGGCTGCCCAGGGAGGTGATTGAATCCCCATCCCTGGAGGTGTTTCAAAAAGGCAGAGATGTGGTGCTGAGGGACGTGGTTTAGTACCAGACTTGGTAGAGTTAAGTAATGTTTGGACTCAATAATCTTAAAGGTCTTTTCCAACCAAAAGAATTATATGATAAATTATTATAAATATTAGGATAATATATTATGTGTTTATGCATATATCTCTGTGCATGTGTAACTGCATATACCTTTTCAAGCTGTCATAGCAAGCCATTGTCTGTACAAATCCAACATGTGTTTCCCAAAACACTCACAAAAATAAGTTTTAAATGAGAATTTTCCACCTGGCAGAAGCAAGACACAATGTAAGAGAACAGCTGAACTCCCTATATCCTCACTATCTAACCAATGCCTGGAGTAGTGTTACAGAAGTCCCATACTGAATGTGCCTCAAAACCAGTAAGAAGCACCCTGAGATGTTATGAGATCACACAACATCTCCTCCTCACAGGATATCTAAAAAGAAGACATGAGACAGGTTCAGAAAAGTAATACAAGGAAAAAGTAACCTAAGCTACTCATTAAATTCATTCTACTACAATATATATTTTTTAAAGTTCTAGTCATCACAGAACCATAAGGTACTAACCACATCTTTCTTGTAAAGCACCTCCAGGATGTTACTCAGCAACTGGCAACAAGCCTCCAAATCTTCTTGTCTTTCCAAGTGATACTTCAGCTGATCTGTCATTGTTGGCAGCAAGATTTCCCTGCAGTCTGCACACAAAACACAAGGTTACACACACAGCTTTAAATAACTTCACAACTATGCCCAAACAGACAATTTCCTTCAGTGCTTACACGAAATTAAACACACAAAAAATACAGGAAAAGAAGAAAGATTCCAGATTGCCAGTCATCTGATTTTTAACCAAAATCATAAAAGCCTGACAAAGTTATAAGCACAGAAAAATGAAGGGTTAGGGTAAGAATGGGTAAACACTACTCTCCCACTACTCTCCCTTCTCAATGATGTCAGCTGCCTCTAATTAAAAGCCTCAATTAGCTGGAACTATCCAGCACCATCACACAGCACAACACAAACCACGTTGTAGAGACTCAGCTTCAATCTGACTGGTTGAGTGCTCACAAGATGTATTCAACTCCTTAATCTTACCTGTACTGGTTACCAATGGAGCACTTCTGACTTAGAATCATAGAATCAGTCAGGGTTGGAAGGGACCACAAGGGTCATCCAACTCCAACCTCCCTGCCATGCCCAGGGACACCCTACCCTAGATCAGACTGGCCTCATCCAGCATGGCCTTAAATACCTCCAGGGATGGAGCCTCAACCACTTCCCTGAGCAACCCATTCCAGGGTCTCACCACTCTCATAGGGAAGAACTTCCTCCTCATGTCCAGTCTGAATCTCCCCACCTCCAGCTTTGCCCCATTCCCCCTAGTCCTGTCACTACCTGACAGTCTAAAATGTCCCTCCCCAGCTTTTTTGTAGGCCCCCTTCAGATACTGGAAGGCCACAATAAGGTCACCTGGGAGCCTCTTCTTCTTCAGACTGAACAGCCCCAACTCTTTCAGTCTGTCTTCATAGCAGAGGTGCTCCAGCCCTCTGATCATCCTTGTGGCCCTTCTCTAGACATGCTCCAGCATGTCCACATCCCTCTTGTAATAGGGGCTCCAAAACTGGATGCAGTACTCCAGGTGAGGTCTCACCAGAGCAGAGCAGAGGGGGAGAATCACCTTCCTTGACCTGCTGGCCACACTTCTCCTGATACAGCCCAGAATCTGCTTGGCTTTCTGGGCTGCAAGTGCACACTGCTGGCTCATGTCGAGGTTCTCATCCTCCAGCACCCCCAAGTGCCTCTCCTCAGGGCTGCTCTCCAGCCAGTCACTGCCCAGTCTGGATTTGTGCTTGGGATTGCCTCGACCTTGCACTTGGTCTTGTTAAACCCCATGAAGTTGGCTTGTGCCCACCTCTCCAGCCTGTCCAGGTCCCGCTGGATGCCATCCCTGCCCTCCAGTGTGTCTGCTGCACCACACAGCTTGGTGTCATCAGCAGACTTGCTGAGGGTGCACTCAATGTCTCTCTCCATGTCCCCAACAAAGATGTTGAACAAGACTGGTCCCAGGACTGATCCCTGAGGGACTCCACTTGTCACTGGCCTCCACTTGGACATGGACCCATTGACAGCCACTCTTTGGGTGTGGCCATCAAGCCAGTTCTTTATCCATCTGGTAGTCCACCCATCAAACCCATGTGTCACCAGCTTGGAGACCAGGATGTGGCGCGGGACAGTGTCAAAGGCTTTGCTCAGCTCCAGGTAAATTATATCAGTTGCTCACCCCTCATCTATTAATGTAGTAACCTGTTCATAGAAGGCCACCAGGTTTGTTAGGCAGGATCTGCCCTTGGTGAAGCCATGCTGATTGGAGCAAATCACCTCTTCACCTCTCCTGTCTCAGTAGTGCCTCCAGGAGGATCTGCTCCATGATCTTACTGGGCACAGAGGTGAGACTGACTGGCCTGTAGTTCCTTGGCTCCTCCTTCCTACCCTTATTGAAAATGGGAGTTATGTTTCCCCTTTTCCAGTCAGTGGGGACTTCACCAGGCTGCCAGGACTTCTGGAATACAATAGAGAGGGCTTTAGCAACCTCATCTGCCTGTTCTCTCGGTACCCATGGGTGTATACCATCGGGTCCCACGGAATTGAACATTTTCATGTTCTTGAGGTGATCATGAACCTGCTCTTCACTTATGATGGGCAGTTTTTCCTTCCAGTCCCTGCCATTATCTTCCATGACCCCAGGAGTGTGGCTGGAGGCCTTTGCAGTGAAGACTGAGGTAAAGAAGTCATTGAGAACCTCAGACTTTTCTATGTCATTTGTGACCATTTCATCTGTTTCCTTTCTGAGGGGGCCCACATCTTCCCTGGTCTTCTTTTTACCATTAATATACCTGTTAGAAGTTCTTGGTGTTTCCTTTGACCCCCCTGGTGAGATTCAATTCAAACTGTGCCTTGGCTTTCCTAACCAGACCTCTGGCTGCTAGGGCAGCTTCCTTATATACCCATCCATTCTAGCTGTCCTTTCTTTCTCTTCTTGTGTGATAGCATGTCCAGGAGCATCTTGCTCAGCCAGGTAGGCCTCCTGGCATTCTTCCCTGCTTTCCTCTTTGTTGGTATACATTGCTCCTGGAAACAGAGGATCACTGTCCTGGGCCACTCTTCCCTCTAGGACTTAATCCCATGATTACTTCAGGGAGATTGGAGTAAATGACCCCTTCTAACCCAAAATATTCTGTGGTTGTAGTTGTCTGTACAAGGCAAGTACAGGACTCATAACGAGAGATAGGAAAGATGAGGAAAATGGACACAGAGCTAAGTAATGGAGCTCAACACTCCGGCTTAAGTCAAGAAAGTAACGAAAAACAAGGAAAATATTAATAGTCATAACACATGGGTAATACTGGGGCACCAATCTCATTCATCTAATTAACACATAACCTCCAAATTATCTTGAACAAAAGGAGACCAGGCTCCATCCAACCTGGCTTTGAACACTTCCAGGCTTGGAGCTTTCTCTGGACAACCTGCTCCATTGTCTCACCACTCTCCTGGGGAAGATTTTCTTCCTAATGTCTAACCTAAATCTCATTTCTTCCAGTTTGAAGCTACTACCCCTCATCCTGTCACCCCATGCCTTTGTAAAAAGCCTCTCTCCATCTCTCCTGGAGTCCACCTTCAAATACTGGAAGGTGCTTTAAGGTCTCGCCAGGGCCTTCTCTTCTCCAGACCAAACAACCTCAACTCCTTCAGTTTGTCTTTACAGCAGAGGCGCTCCAGCCCTCTGATCATATTTGTGGCCTCCTCTGGCCCTGCATGTTCTTCTTCTGCTAGAGGCTCCACAGCATAACCTAATAGCTACTGTCAAGTTTTCATAATGGTTGGGACCCCTTATATTGTCCCACAAAGATGTTGCCCTTGTATTAAATCTACCTGGCCAACAACCTCTGAAAATATGACTGAAGAATTCACTTAGTCAAAAGCTACACTGGCTGGTGGCCCATGAGATCTAAATTACACAGTACCTGGAAAAATAAGGATGAAGCTCATGACAGCCACACAAAAGATGTAACACATTGAGGTTTCTTTTATTGTTATTACCCAAATTGCTTGGACTCGATGGCATCTGGATGACTCACAAGGGGAGGTTTTATGACAGTCCTTAATGACTGTATCATTGCTTTGAGATTATTTTCACACAAAAGCTGAATTCCCTGGAACATTCAGAAATGCTCCTGAGCACTCAATTACATCTTTATTTAAGAGAATTTAAATAGTTCTAGACCAGTAAGCATCACGAGTCTGACAGCAAGAGGACAAGTGACATACAGACCTCAATAGAAGGCACAAAGCTGGAGACTCAAATCATTTAAGAGGGGATGACCCCATACTGCAGTATGAATGCATTTTAGAGTTATAGCTAACTTTCCTAATATCCAACCTAAACCTCTCCAGCACAATTTCAGGCCATTTCCTCTCATAAGTCTCCTCTACATAGCAGTAGCATGCTAGCTGACAGGAGAAGCTCCTTCTGCAACCAAACATTCCCTTTGTTATGTCCCTTTTAGTGGACATAACAGGCACTAAGAAGCAAGTTGGTACTGAGAAGCTAAAGCAAACATCAGCAGATCAAAGGATGGAATATCTGCATGATCAAGGTGACCCTAACTTTGCTTCACCAAAATTAAGTATCTTTACTGGCTTTATCTTTTGCTGAAGAGACCTCCAGAGACAGAATGTTCACTTCCATCCTTCACCATACGTACTGATTCCCATCAGTATTTAGGAGAAGCTGCACCCCAGGTGCTGAGGTGTCCACACTGTAGAATGTAGCACTGTAACCCATCAGCACTTCATGGGCCCCACACAGGTGCCAACTTTCTAATGTCCCTCACTGCAGATACCACAGAAATATGACAGCTAGGAGGCAAAAGTCTGCCAAGGAAGAATCGATACATGTCCAGGGCACTGTGCTTTGGCTTGCAGTGGGAAAACTGGCAGAGACATTAAAAATTCAGTGCCAAAATTGAAATCACTCCCATTTGATCAGTCTCAGGGATGAAGTCTGGGCCCCAGATGACTTTTTGCCACTATAAAAGAGAAGGAAACAGAATGGATAAGATGAAGACAAACTTTACAGGGAAACAGTCTCTGCCTAAACTCTGCTAGAAGCCAAGTCAGTTCTCTAAGGTTCAACAGCAATGGATTGAACTGTTCTCTGCAGCTACTTCAGGATTCTCAGTGACCATAGCCTTCAGTGTCCTGCAGAGCAAGAAAAAGTTATAGTAAGAGTACCTCCAGAAATTCATCCTTGTGGCAAGATGCACAGCACTGAGTTTGGAAATCCTGCTTTCAAACTGCACAAAGGGAAAAAGCAAGTGTCACTGACACCTGTAGTAAAGAGGAGGTTGGTGTACTCCATCCTGTATCAGGTGATTGAACAAAAGGAAATGGTCTGCAACCGTGCCAGGGGAGGTTTTAGTTGGATATTAGGAAAAAAAATCTTTCCTGAAGGAGTGGTCAGGCATTGGAACAGGCTGCTCAGGGAGATGGAATTACCATCCCTAAAGGGTTCAAGAAATGTGTGGACATGGTACATTGACCACGACCATGGTGGTCTTAGGTTGAATGTTGGACTTGATCTTAAAGGTCTCTTCTAACAGAAACAATTCTGTGATGTAAAAAATAATCAAGATAAAACAGGCTTAATACAATATGGAGAGCACTCCATCTGAATGAGATAATAGAAACTGAAACAGCAGCATCCTCACTCTGCCTTATGAGCGCATACATGGAGAACGAGAAACAACAGCTTAAGCTGTTGTAGTAGTTCAAAAGAAACATTCTTCAGTCTTGAGTGACTCACATAAGTGCACACTCACTAGGAATGCACAAGTGGGCTCTCATTGAAAGAAAACCCTTTGAAGAGTTAGTTTTTTCAATGTAGAGTTTGTCTGTGTAAGTGCTACTTGGTCACTTAACCTCCAGCTTTGTAACTGAAAAGGGAGAAAAATCATAGGGCCCTTGTTTATTTGGGCAAAAATTTCAACAAGACTCTAGACCCTGTAATGTCCTCACCTAGGGAAATATACCTAGCCATGACTTCATCACATTATTTCCTTTAGGTAGCAGAGAAACAGATTGCAACAGATGCATATCTAAAAACAAAGAAACAGCTTCACCATAAGTTCTCATTATTTGTTTACAGCTTGATTATCCTAAATCTATACAGATAGTAAAAGTGAAAGCAGGTGGTGATCTCTGCAAGAAAAAACAGCTGAACAGAACTGACCCCACTGAAGAAGCTCATTTACCAGGATGATTATTGAATGATCTAAAGGTATTTATAAGAAAATAAAGTCTCCAAGCTGACCTAATAGGCTAGACCATCATATATGTGCATTTAAAGTAATTGTTTGTTGTTACATATTTCAAATGCATAGCCTTAGCTTAAAACAAAACTATAACAAACAAACCACTCTCCTGAATAGAGAAAAGAAATTATGAGTGAAGATCCAGCCACTGCATGGTGATTTCCTGCTACCAAACCCCATATATTTTCTATAACCACCATTTCACACACACGTTAAAGTTCTACCTCTGGATTGCTCCAGCCCTTGACCACTTACTAGTATGCCAAGAGATAATCCCTTCCTTACCCAAGTATTCAGACAGTTCTTACATGACCAGAATCACCAGATAGATGAGGAAAATAACTACTGATTTTCCATATAATTTTCAGTGCAATAAATGGTCTAGTTCAGCCCAGTCTGTCTACCCCACAGAGATGCTTTATGATTGCAGCTCATGCTTCAGCTTTACGCAGAATCACTTTGTTTGTAAAAGACCTTTAAGATCAACCATGACCTCAGCACCATATCTCTCCCTTTTTTAAAGACTCCCAGGAACAGAGATTCAACCACCTCTCTGGGCAGCCTATTCCAGTGTTTGATAACTTTTCTCAGTGAAGAAGTTTCTTCTAATATCCAACTCAAACCTCCTCTGATGCAACTGAAAGCTGTTTCTTCTCATCATCACTTGTTCCTAGGGGTAAGAGACTGACATCCATCTCTCTACAATCTCCTTTCCAGGTAGCTGTAAAGACAATAACTTTTGCTCAGTATGCTGTTACCTTTGATTTTGACTAATGTAGGGGAAAAAAGAGTAGATTTAAAAAGCTCCCCACAAAAGAGTGGTGTAACACTGCCCTTCCACCAAATGTAGGTGAGAGCAAGAACACTGATGCCCAGTGGCTAAGCTGCCTAGCAAAGACATGAACATACATTTCCACGGCCTGCAAGGTGAATCAATCTTTAATAACTTATAAAGGTCCCTAATTGGAGGTCTGAAAATGTTTCATGCCCCTGATAAGCCCCACTTGTCAAAGATCAATTTAATATCTGCAAGCATGTAAAAGTTTAAAATTGCAGCTCTGTCATCTTTGAGGTCAGATTGTCTGGAGTATGCTCTGATCAATAGGGAAGGTATTCTAGTTGAATTTCTGGGAAAGGAGAAACTAATTGATTTGTCATAGCACTTCATTTGGAATTACACAACCTAGACAAAAGACTCAGTTCCCTTGGGCAGACTTGACAAGGCTCCTCAGTTACCACCTTACAGGCTCTCTTACTTCCTCAGCATCAACTTGTGAACATCTGCTGTTTGTTTTGCAGCTGTGGCAGGTTATAAACATGAGAGGGTAAAACAAATCATCAAGATGTTCTGGGTACCTGATGAACAGATCTAAATCCTTCCCTGGCTTTTGAAATCAAGTAGCCAAACTCAAAGCACCACTGAAAAAAAAGTACCCACACCCCAGAGAACCACACAAGCATCACACTGAGAAATCTTTCTAAAGGCTCCTTGGCCCTCAAATTCCCCATGCAGCTTTCATGTTAAGGAACAAATAGCACTATAGAGCTTATACTCTAAATAGACCAAAAATAATAAATATTGGCAACAGGAACACACAAAACAAGGTCTCACAAGTGAGTCATGGACTTGAAAGTAGAAATAGAGGCTGGTGGATGATTTGATTGAGAGCAACACTGTAGAGAAGTACCTGGGCATGTTACTGGATGAAAACCCAAATATGAACATGCACTCACAGCTCAGACCCAGCTGTATCCTGCACTGATTCCCAGCAGGACGGGCAGCAAGTGTGGGAGGGAATTCTGCCACTCTGCCAAGACCTCATCTGCATTGCTGGGTCCAGCTTTGGAGTCCTCAGCACAGGAGAGACATGGACCTGTTGGAATGGGACCAGAGACCACCAGAACAATGATAAAAGGGCTGGAACCCCTCTGCTATGAGGACTGGCTGAGACAGTTGGGGTGGTTCAATTTGGAGAAGAGAAGGTTCTGGGTGAGAACTTCTTGTGGCCTGTCAATACTTCAAAAGACCAATAACAAAACCAGGGACAGACTTCTTATCAGGGCATAATATGACAGGATAAGGGGTGGTGCTTTTAAAGTGAGATGATTTGTATTAGGTACTAGGAAGAAATACTTCACTGTGACATTGGTGAGGTTGTCCAGAGAAGTTGTGGATGTCCCATTCCTGGAAACATTCAAGGCCTGGCTCTTATCTGCTCTAGTTGAATATATCCCTGCTGACTGCAGGAGGATTGGACTAGATGATTTTTAAAGGTGCGTTCTAAGCCAAACCATTCTGATTCTATGCTTAAATTTAGAATGCTCAGCATTTGACAGGTAATAAACCACCATTCACACACTGGTTGATTTTTTATGTCCAGCAGACCCCATACAAGAGACTCATCGCTTTGTCCCATTGGATTCAAATCACACAACAGATCCTGCCTTTACTGGGAACAGAAGCAGGAATATATATTGAAACAATTTAATTCAGGGTAAATTTAAGTCAGACATAAGGAGGAAGCTTCTTACAGTAAGAGTGGTGAAACACTCAAATAGGTTGCCAAGAGATGTGGTTAAGAACTACCCCTGAAGACATTCAGGGTCAAACTGGATGGGGCCCTGAGCAACCCAGTCTAGCTAATGTCCCTGGTCACTGCAGAAGGGTTAGACAAGATGACCTTTGAAGTTTCCTTCCAACCCAATGCCTTCTGTGAATTCAATCTTTTTAAAGTTATACTAGATAATTCTACCATAATAGAAGAGGCAGAAGGGAACACTCCAAAGATAGAACCCACCACCACGATATGCACACACAAATACCTGTTTTTACACCAATCTAGCACCATGGCAATAGGCTCTATGAGGAGGTAAGAATTTAAGTGCATCCTTTGCAATAAACTATTTTGAAAAGCACTAGGTTGACCAACTGTTTCTTGATTACTTAGAAGTGCAGAAGAGAAAAGGTTAACCTTCATCAGCTTGCTTGTCACAAAACACCTCCCAGCCCTGATTAATGGGCAACCTTGATAAATCTGTAGTCTATAACATTAGTCTCCTGCTCAAAAGCCAGCTCTGAAGATGTCTCATATGATGCACAATGATTACAGACAACAGTAATTCAACATCTGTTCTCCACCATGCAAGTCCAACCCACAATGATTAATGTCACAGGAATGTGCAGGGAGAATAAAATATTAATCTTTATAAAAGGAAGCTCAGGAGACATTATCAACTTCTGAGCATCCAAGCAAAGACTTCAAAAGAAACACTGACATGGGAGCTACACAGAAGCTAAGTGCACACCATAAATTTTTGTCAATTTAAAAACATTTCATTTGAAGGGACACTGACAAACACATTTATTTTATGGTTCATTTAGTTAATATGACACACAAAAAAAAAAAAGAAACCTATGCTTGCTAAATTCTGCTATACAACCTAGAGACAAAGACTGTCATTTTAGTCATAATTAAGCAATAAGAACTCAGATAAATGCTATATGCTGTCTACCAATATCTAAAAGACCACATTTACTAATGGAGATATTACTGCATTTCCTCACTACTTCAGCATACAGCAGCTATGCAGCTCATGTGATAATTATCTGGAAGTCATTTGGAAAGCAAAGCAATAAAGAACACAACTCTACAGGATTAAAAAAGTGGATAAATCAATATTTATATAAACCCCAAATTCTGAAGTTTTCAAGCATAAGATATTTAACTCACTCAGCTTCACAAATACTTAGATATTAAGAGCTGAAAACATGGATGAGGTTGTTATAAAGTTGTTCCATACTAATTTTTAAATTCACACTTTTAAGGTTGTGCAGCCACCTTCCCTGGAGGTGTGGACACAGCAGTCTGGGGACACAATTTAATGGCCCTGGTGCCATTAGGTCAATGGTGGGACTCAGTTTTAGACATTTTTTGCAGCCAAAACAATTCTGTGATACAGTAATCCTACAGATGACTTCTTCAAAGCTGTTTCAGGTGCTAAAGAAATGGTGCCTCTGTTTTGAGGGCTGAGGCTTTTGGAGAGGAGTTGGACGTGAAAGGAACGAGTATGGTTGGTGCTTAAAACACAAAAAAAGATTGTGCACACTGTAATGGCTCTACGTAAAAGATTGTGATAGGGGTAAGAAGACTTACCTAGTTCCAAGAACCTCAGCATGGTGGGGGTTAGGGACCTTTGTAGATCATCTAGTCCAACCCTGGTGCTAAAGCAAGGTCACCTGCAGCAGGTTGCTCAGGATCACAAAGTCCAGGCCAGTGTGGAATTTCTCCAGAGGAGATGACTCCACAAGCTCTCTAAGCAGCCTTAGCTTACAGCAAATAGGTTTTCCCTGCTGCTCAGATGGAACATCCAGGGTTCTAGTCTGTGCTTGTTATCTCTTGTCCTGTTTTTGGGTACCACTGACAAGAGTCAGGCCCTATCCTCTTGTGTCCCACCCTTCAGATATTTCTAAGCACTGAGAAGATACCCTCTCAGTCTGCTCTTTCCCAGGCTCAACAGCTCCAGGTCTCTCAGTCTCTCCTCACAGAGATGCTGCAGGCTCTCATCATCTTTATAACCTGGAACTATACTCCATCCTGATGTTCCTCGTGTCTCAAACTGGGAAGCCCAGAACTGGACCCAGTACTTCTGATGTGGCCTTGCTAATGCAGAGCAGAGAGGAAGAAGAATCTGCCTCAACCTGGTGTTTACTTTCACTGCACTCATATTTTATTAATGAACTTACTTCAGTATATTGTCATATCTAGTTATTTTCATATAAGATCAATATGAAAGTACAGCAATTATGTGTAAAGATACATAAAGTATGCATGGCATATGTAAGAACATATTGATATCCTTATGTCTTTACTGAGCAAGATGTACAAAGATTTGTCTAAATTAATACATTTAAGGCTCTATTCAATTGTCAAAAATCAAGTAACTTGCTGAATCAAGATATTAATAACTGACAATTTAAAATGCTTTACTGCATGCTGTAAGTCATTTCCCAGTAGCAAAGATGAACACTCAGCTTCTCAAAGACCCTATGGAAGCATCCAGCCCCTACACAAAGGGTTTGTGCCCAACAATTTTCTTCTCTACAATGGTCACAGTTGGATAGAGATGGTTGCTGTGATTGAGCCCTTGGAAATAGTTGCGCTAAGTACTGTGGAGAGCTTCTGCAGCAGTCATGATCAAATGACATTTCCAGTGACCTTCCAGGAAGGTTTTTCTCACATAAGACAAGGAACAAAGAACAAACCAATGTGTAACAGAGGTCTAGTGCGTCAGCAGAAAAAGAGCAGTTGAGCCTCATTATCTCAGGGATTATTTTCTATGTTTGAGAAAAAGAAGACAGAACAAGGTGGAACCTTACTTCTTCCAGAGAAGAATCCACATTTATTGCCAAATGATACAAATGTGGAGGAAATAAAAGACAGATTCCAGAATAATCTGAATTTGGGCAAAACCAACCTTGAATTCAATGAACACAACCCATGAAAATGGGCAGAAATAGTTGTCTTGATGTTAGCAGGGAATAAACAGGAAAACCTTTTCAATGGTATTTGAATGTTTGTTGTTTCAAGGACAGAAACTACAAGCACAAAGATCTTGGTACAGATCTTGCCTATAGAGTGGGAATATTTCTACTTGGTGGCCCCCTGTAAATACCCACAGCTTGGAGAGATATACTTCTTGAAGTCATCTAGCTATTATTCTTGCAAGAAGTACAAAGACAGCACACACAGTCTCCTTAACACTGTTTTGATTGACTAGCTACATACTGATTTTTCTTCTTCCCTTTGGTACCAAGGCTCAGTTATGATCCACCGTTAGGACAAAACCTCCAAACAAATGAATAGAGTTTTCCTGTGGGGGCTGAAGAAAGCTGACTTAAAGTAAGTACAAATTCTGCAAAGAAGAAAAAAGTTACCTTGAGTGTAAGAAAGAATCCTAAGTACAAACATAACCAGAAATGTGAGCATGTTTTAAAACTCTATTTTACATCCTTTCTGATAGACATAGCAACCCCATCACCACAGTACGTTCTCACCCAAGGTCCCAAGCTCTACAGATTTCATGAAGACCACCACACCATCCATCATTTCATATCATTCTTCAAGTACAACACTACTATTTCACACAACTATTTCACACAACCAATCCTCTAACCCCAAAAAATACTTCAAGCTTTGCAAATTTATGTATTTTGAATTTTAATTCCTCCAGATGTACAAATACATCTTCCTTGACCTCTCAAAGCACAGAATTAGACCACTTTTCTCCAACAGAAACACACTAATGAAATGCTGTTTGATTTTCTGTATGCTTTACAGCCTACCATCAATTCCACAATCCTGCCCTGCATATTGCTTTTAGAAAAGAAAATCTAATTTCTGCAATATGATACAGGATTAGTTGGATACCTCTATGAAAGTATTGCCTATCAGTCAAAAATTGAATCAGTGAGGAGGAGAGACAGTTGGACTACATTTTAGTAATAAGAACTCAAACCCACATAGCCAGGGAAAAGTAACATTTAACAAAGGCTGTGGTTAGGAGATTAATTTATTTTCAAGTGAATTGTAGTCTTTGTGACAAGTTCCCAGCACAACAGGCTCTCCAGACAAGCTTTATAGAGAATTACTACTGGCAAGAGAAGGTTTTAAAAGATAATGCTTCATCAACACACACGAAAAGAAAAAAAAAACAAAAAAACACATAGGTATGAGGTCACATAACCCCACAAAAGAGGGCAGCACATAGATGTGGGCACTATGAGCCTGTGAGAATTTGCACACCACCACCACTGCTGCACTGAGCTCTAGCAGTACTCTCTGGTGCCAGACTCCATCCTCTCCTGCACAGCTCCAGTACAGCTGGTATCTGCTGAGGTAAAACATGTCACAATCCCAGCATGGCAGGGGTTGGAAGGACATCATCCAGTCCAACCACCCTGCTAGAACAGGTTCACCCATAGCAACTTGCCCAGGATCACAATGTCCAGGTGGGTTTGGGATCTCTCCAGAGAAGGAGACTCCACAACCGCTCTGGGCAGCCTGCTCCAGGGCACCAGCACCCTCATAACAAAAGACTTTTTTCCTCATGTTCAGATGGAACCTCCTGGTTCCAATTCATGTCTTTTTGATCCTTGTCCTGTCATTGGGCACTACTGAAACAGTCTGGCCACATCCTCTTGCTTCCCCACCCTTTAGCTATTGATCAGCATTCATAAAGTCCTTCTTCAATCTGCTATTCTCCAGGCTAAACAGCCCCAAGGTCTTTCAACATTTCCTTTTCTCAGAGATGCTCCGGTTCCTGCAGCAGCTTTATAGGCTTCACTGGACTCTCTCCAGTACTTCCCTGAACTGGGAAGCCCAGAACTGTGCACAATACTCCAAATGCGGCCTCACAAAGGCAGAGTAGAGTGGGAGAACCCCTATTCACCTGCTGTGCACACTCCTCATAATACACCTCAGGAGACCATCACCCCTCTTGGCCCCAAGTACATACTGATGGCTCATGGTGAACTTGTCCACCAGTGCTCCCACATCCTTCTCCACAGAGCTCTTTTCCAGCAGTTCCCATGCACTTGGAATGTGCATACCTGCCTTAAATCCTGAAAAATATTACATAGAAGATACTAACAGACAAGAAAACCCCTGCTTTGCAGCCTCCTGAAAAGATCCAAAAGCCATTAAGTAGAGCTGTTTTGTCAACTAAACTGGATTGAGTTTGGATGAATGCCTGAGCTATTAAACCAGATCCATCTATACTATTTGAGAGCTCAGTAACATCGGAATACACCATTTGCTGCAACCTGAACAGATGAGTTTGAGAAGCAGGCTTGAAAACCAGACCAGCTACCAATTTCTTTTTCCTCTGGTGAAAATTAAATTGGTTGGATAATGGAAACCACAGATTAGGAAGGTAAACACACAATGTGCCCCTACAACCTTTCTTGAGGAGGGCTTTTTAGAGACATCATTTCTTGGTTCATCTGAGATATCTCAATTTCATCCTAGCTGAGACAGTCAAATATTAACATGTTATTAACTTCTGCCCCAAAGACCTTCCAATCTAAAGCAGACAGAAGGAAAAATTACTACATAGCAAGTTGAGAACAAAGGAAAGGTGTAATACCTATATATGGAAGCAAGGTGTAACATTTCTATATGAAGGAAAGGTGCAACATCGATGGTCTTGTCTAAAATAAATATTAAAATTATCTCAGAGAGAAAAGTATCATTTTACCAAAGTCCTAATCAGCAACATCTGCATTCCTTTTTTATTCTTACAAACCCTGCAATGCAGATTAAAACCATCTAATGTGGTTCATAAGGGCTGAATATTTTCCAAAGACCTCAAAAATGAAGATCAAACTGAAGCGCATTTGGACTTGCTGGTTCAGTACACGGTGACATGGCTGGTGGGCTCTGTTTTTCAGAACTTCATTCTTACTTCATCACTATCCATAACCACCAGGAGGTAAATTTACAACCTGTGTTATGCCTAGTTAGTCTAGTGGGCCTGTAACTGTGCTGAAGGTGGTCTTATAGAAAAGCTCCATCTCTTTCTTGAAAGATTCTGAATCCTCAGGATTTCTATCTTCCAGTCCTTATTCTCATAAGACCCTTTCTTCCTCTGCCCTAAGTTTCAGGTTTAAACTTGTGTGTGACATGTATCATGCAGAATCACAGAATGTGAGAGGCCGGAAGAGACCTCCAGAGATAAAGTCCAACCGCCCTGCCAAAGCGGGAATACCTAAGGCAGGCCACACAAGAACACTGCCAGACAGGTTTTGAAAGTCTCCAGAGAGGGAGACTCCACAATCTTTCTGGGTAGCCTGTTCCAGTGCTATGTCACCCTCACCATAAAGAAATTTCTCCTCATGTTGTGGTGGAACCTCCTATGTTCCAGATGGTACTCATTGTTCCAGTCTTATTACCAGGCACCTCTGAAAAGAGACTGGCATTTCCTGATGCCTACCCCTCAAGTATTTGTACACTAATAAGATCCCCTCTCAGTCTTCTCTTCTCAAGACTAAGCAGCCCCAGGTCTCTCAGTCTTTTTTCATAGAACACATAGTCCAGTCCAGCTATTATCTTCATTGCTTCTGTTGGACTCTCTCCAACAGGTCCCTGTCTCTTTTGAGTTGATGAGCTACAAAACTGGACACGGTACTCCAGGTATGGTCTCACCAGGGAAGAGTAAAAGGGGAGGAGAACCACCCTAGACCTGCTGGACACACTATTTTTAAATACACCCCAGAATGCCATTGGGTCTCTTGGCCACAAAGGCACATTGCTGTCCCACAGATAACTTACTGTCCACTAGAACTCTACCGTCTTTTTCCTTCAAGTTGCTTTCCAGAAGAACAAGCACTTGTCTGTACTTATGTCGGGTGCTCTTCCTCCCCAGATGAGATACTTGTCCTTACTGAACTTCATGAGAGCAAATAATTTTACAGGTAGTCATTATGTATCAAGACAGAGAAAAACCTTGCTGCAAATTCCATCTAAAGAAGAGCCATCAAAATCAAGGTTGTTCTTTGAATGGCATTCTCCATTGCTACTTCTGCAAATCTAAAAGAAAGACTTCAAGTGGAAGGAAGAAGAAAGAGCTGCAGTACTTAATTCTACAGTTCTCAGTACCAAGCTCATGCAATACCCCACCAGGCACGAACACACAGATTTGTGACATCAAGGATCATAACAGATTGCAGCATAAATTATCTTAGCTTAACTGGAAGAAGAAAGTTGCACCAGTTGAGGTAGTAAGACCTGCCAGCACAAAGCCCATCCACCAGGAACATTTTTTGAAATGGAACTAGAAGTTTATCAGAACTTTGCATCACATGGTCCTGACATTTTTGACCTGACAGAAGAATCCTTTTGTATATCTTTCAGCATTGAACCATTGCCTATTTGCTCCCTCATTAACTTCTCCTCACAGCACATAAACACTTAGTTTAGGTTAGTTTAACTTGAAGTCATCTAGAAAAAGAATAAAATGTTCCACCTCAAATGAAAAACCTCTAAGACAAGTGCTTGAACTTACCTTTCAGCACCTCAGTAATGTAAATGGAGAAAATAGAACAGGGATGAAAAGCACGCCCTAAAAGTTTTTTTTTGTTGTTTTCCTTCAGCTAGAGAAAGGTTAAAATAGGAAAATGATGCTTTGGACAGAAAGCACAGCAAACCCTTTTTTTTTTCCTCTTTAGAACTTCATTGAGCACTACTTCTGAACTAAAAGTTTTTGATAAAATGTATCAGCTAAAGTTACGACACAGGCCAGGAACAGTGGATGCTTAGTGTCCTTTTAAATTAAAAACATAAAAAGTTTGTGTTCACCACGTTATGATCTATAATACCGAAATGTCAATTAGCATTTCCTTACTTATTCTGTATTTTCCTCTCTTTCTAGATGAACAACTTTAATTCAGCAGCATGCACAAACCTTGCACTAGCAGAGATCTTTACAATGAAGGTGGTGAAACACTGGAGCAGACTGCCCAGAGAAGCTGCAGATGCCTCCTCCCTGGAGGAGTCTAAGGCCAGGCTGAATGAGGCCTTCGGCAACCTGGTCTAGTGGAGAATGTCCCAACCCATGGCAGAGGAGCTGGAACTAAGTGATCTTTAAAGTCCCTTCCAACACAAACCATTCTATAATCTGGAGACAACAAATGTGACAATGGTTGCAAAGGTCATACTTACCATGCTGTGTGAAGAGGTCACTGTGAACTATCTCTATCAGACAGTACAGCTTCTGGATTGTGAGCCGGCTCATGGGGACATTCAAGATGAACTCAGTAAAGAGTTTGCTACACACAAAGGAGGAAATAGAAGTGCATTAATCTTTCTCCAAAATATGTAAAAATCATCCAAAAGTACTACACAAGATAAACAACTGCACACTTCTGGAAAACAAAACTTTTATGGATGACAAAAAAGAGTTAGACAGGAATCTCAGGGAAATCTGAATTGCCTTTAACATCTGTCTAGTTTATTGTTTCTTTTGCCTTCTCCTTTACACCTCATTTTTTACAATCTTTGCCTGTGTTTCACACAAGCTTTTCAATTTTTAATTTCAGTTGTCTGTACAGTTGCCTCTTTACTTCAGTCATCACATACCATTAATGGAATAACCCACAATCACATAAGCCTAAACTAAAAAAAAAGTGCTAATTCACTTCAAATTCAGCTTTCACTAACAAAAGAAAACACTTTCAAAGACAGAAGCATGCACATTTTAGAATTAAGGTACCATCACATATCAGCTCAGATCCCATGTACATTTGCTTCAAAAGACTTCCTAAAAAATTTGCAGCACTTCCTAGAATCTTGTAGGATTTTTGGTATCCCTATTACGCTTTTGCTTCTAAGTATTAGTCAATCTCCATTTGTGACAGAAAAGCTTTTTGGGTAAAACAGGCCAATTTCATGCATTTTTCATTCAATACATTTTCCTGGTACTTTTGCTCTTTTACCATATTGAAATTATGACTTAATCCAGAACGTCTGTATTTCCTAGGCCCATAAGAATGTAAGTGTATATGTAACACACACACACACACACACCTCCCCCACCACCCCGTAAAGACCTTACAGTACAACATCGCAGAATCATTTTGTTTGGAAAAAACCTTTAAAATCTTTAAGCCCAACCATCAACCCAGCACTGTCAACCAACTGAAATGCTAGATTAAGTTTATGCTTATCCATTTAATTTCTGTTTGTCCTTTTTTCTTCATTTTGACTGAGCAGAACACAGAACTGGAAACAGACAATATACTGAAGGATTTGTGCAATCAAATTATATTTAAAGGGGGCTTTATTTGAACTTA
>VWZI01019319.1:790724-924460 GCA_013396835.1 Psilopogon haemacephalus
ACTAGCACTGTGAAAGAGAACTCGGTTGTTTTCCCTTAAAGGTTCTTCTCAAATACTGGTTTTGCTTTCTGTTTCCTTTTGTTCTAAAATTTCTTCTTATCACTGTGTTTACTAACAACATTCCTGTGTTATAAGCTACTGAAGCATACATCCAACAACAAGGTTCATTGAACAAAACAATTATATATATATATAATATATATATATAATATATATTTTTTTTTAAGAGTGAAGATCAAAAGTTATAGCTTAAGAGTTTGATGTCAGTTGCCTGATTGATAATTCCTGCTGTCTCATTATACACTCATAGTGAACAAGCCTGTGAAGTTTGTCAAGACACTTGCCAAACCTTGATGCTATACCTGTTACTTAAACTGCAAGATATTTGTGTAGCCTTAAAAGATATTCACAAGGAAAAGAAGAGTAATAAAACATGTCAAGTGATCATATTGCATTGCCTCTGCATTTGTACTTTTTTTGTCTATGTGTGTCTCTGTGTGTATATATACACATATATATATATATGCAAAATAAAGATTTAGATCAAGTTGACACTACATTTTTCATTAACTCTTACTCACCTAAGTTCTTTTGGATCAAATACTAATTTCACATCATTGACAATAGTTGGCAAATATTTGAGTGCTGCCCCCTAAAACGATAAAAGCAACAAACAAATGAGAGTTAAATTCATGCCTGTAAAGATGTAAATACTGTATGAAAGAGAATCACAAGAGTAACTGTTTCTTGTGACATCAGCTCTCAGCATATTCTTCTGGGGGCGAATTACCTAAACTGAAACTCTGTCAGAAAGAAAACTTTAGATTTAATAGACTTAAGAGAAAAGGCATGAAACACTACTAAGCTGTGAATACTGACGACTCACACCATAATTAGAGACTCACAAGCTTCTTCCAACACATTGTAGAAACTCTACAGTACTAGTACACAACAAACAATTAAGTTATGTTCCTTTAATCACTTGACCCCCTTCTGCAGTGCTGGAGAAGCATCTTCTCCCCATCCTCCTCACAAAATCATAGAAGCAATTAGGTTGTAAAAGACCTTTAAAGTAAGAGTCCAACCATTATCGAACTTTGCCAAATCTTGTGCAACACCATCAGCCATGTTAGAGTGGTTTGGGATTCATTCTCCCTCTACTACTTTAGGAAGTCCAGTGCAGAGCCACAAAGGTGCTGAAGGGAGGGGAACACCTCCCTTATGAGGAAAGGCTGAAGAAGCTGGGTCTCTTTAGCTTAGCAAGGAAGAGACTGAGGAGTAGCCTCATTCACATTTACAAATATGCGAAGGGCAAGTGTCAGCAGGATGGAGTCAGGCTCTTCTCAGTGATGTCTAACGATAGGACAAGGGGCAACAGATGCAAGCTGAAGCATAAGAGGTTCCACATGAACATAAGGAAAATTTTTTTCACTGTGTGACAGAGAACTGGAGCAGGCTACCCAGAGAGACTGTGGAGTCTCTTTCCCTGGAAATATTCAAAACCCACCTGGATGCATTCCTGTGTGACCTGATCTAGGTGATCCTGCTCTAGCAGGGAGGTTGGACTAGATGATCTTTTGAGGCCCTTTCCAACCTTCCACATTCTCTGACTCTGCAAAATGCATAACTACTGCTTTTCCATGCAGTAAATTCTTAGTAGTCACAAATGAACTTCATAATTCCTCCTGAATTTGCAGTTGTCAATCCCCCAAGAGTACATAACTAAAGGATTCAGATGATACAAACAGATGCTTAGTATTTTAACAACCCATAGCAATTTTAGCTAATTTTGTCTTTCCATTTCTTGGTAAAAATTAGCAGTTATTTCTAGGGTAAACATTATTTTACATGCATCCAGACCAAAAAAAACCCCAGCAGTTAAAACTGACTGCCCAGCAATTTAATGCAATCATGCCAAACCACTCATTGGATTGCACTAAGTAGACCTTTAGTAACACCTCAGAATAAAATAACTTTGTCTACACAAACAGTAATTTTGATCAGATAAAATTGGTTGAGGTTTTTTTTCCACCCCCTTCACCTGCAAATGGATTTAAATGTCCTATTTCAAGGAGACCAGAAAATGTTCCACCTAAGAAACAATGGCAAAACTCTTCAGTTGTAACTGTTTTAGCTCATACACATGCACTGTTTTTACTGAGGTTCCTCAGTTTCTTGCATCCATCAAGCACAAGACTAGAAAAAAAATCACTGAAATAGTGGTCAGGCATTGGAACAGGCTGTCCAGGGAAGTTGGCAGAGTCACCAACCCTGGAGGTGTTAAAAAAAAGGGAGACTCCACCTGGAGTACTGTGTACAGTTCTGGAGAACCCAACACAAGAAGGACATAGAACTGTTGAAGCAAGTCCAGAGGAAGCCACAAAGATGATCAGAGGGCTGGAGCACCTCTGCTATGAGGACATGCTACAAGAGTTGGGGTTTTTCATCCTGGAGAAGAGAAGGCTTCGAGAAGACTTTATAGCAGCCTTCCAGTATCTGAAGGGGGCCTACAGGAGGGCTGGGGAAGGACTACTTACAAGGTCTTGCAATGACAAGGGGTAATGGGTTTAAACCGGAAGAGGGGAGATTTAAACTAGTTGTTAGAAAGTTCTTTACAGTGAGGGTGGTGAGACACAGGAACAGGTTGCCCAGGAAGGCTGTGGATGCCCTCTCCCTGGAGGTGTTCAAGGCCAGACTGGATGAGGCCTTGAGCTACTTGTTCTAGTGGGAGGTATCCCTGCCTATGACAGGGGGTTCAAACTAGATAATGTTTGAGGTCATTCCAACCTAAACCCTGATTCTATGGTTTAACAGCCATGATGGTGTTGAGTTAACAGCTAGTCTCAATGGTGTTAAAGGTCTTTTCCAACTGAAACAATTCTATAATTCTATGGATAACATCAAGTAGCCAGTGAGGGAAGTTTGCCAGCACTTGCTGACCACTTTTAAAAGTGCAAAAATCCCATCACTAAGTTAGCTGCAAATTTCAGCCATCCAGTTTTCAGTCATAGTCCATTTAAACCATCAAGCTTGATCAAACTCTTCCACGTATGCTTAAAGGACTACTTAAACGCTCAGAAATCAAGCTCATAACTGTAATTATGCAAATAGACTCATTATGCACATGCTTAAGCATTTTGATGGATGAGGACTTTAATGACCAGTTATAAACCACAGCCATTGCTGTGTTTTTATTTGCTTATCATTCAAATGCACATAGCAATAAATGTTTAGTAACATGTGCTAAAAAAAGGAGCTTGCATTTTATATCATGAATTAAAATTCACCACTGTGCTGGCAAAAATCATTAAAATTAACACTTTAAACAAAGTACTACCAGGTAAAACTATTTACAACACCCATTTAAAGCCTGTAGTTACAACAATAGAACTGTTGGAGTGACTCCAGATGAGGGCCACAAAGATGATCCAAGGGCTAGAGAACTTCTGCTATGAAAATATGCTGAAGGAGCTATGGTTTTTCAGCCTGAAGAAGAGAAAACTCTGGGAGAGACCTTATATAGCTGCCTTCTAGTACCTGAAAGGAACCTACAGAAAGGCTGGAAGTGGACTTTTCATAATGGTGTCTAGCGATAGGACAACAAGGAATGATTTTAAACTGAGGGACAGTAGGTTTAGACTGGGTCTTGGGAAGAAATTCTTCCGCACAAGGATGGCAAGACTCTGGAATAGGTTTACCACAGAAGTTGTGGACACCCCCTCCAAAGGCATTCAACACCAGGTTGTATGAGGTCTTGTACAACCAACATGACTTGAGAGGCATCCTTGCCCATGGTAGGGAGGTTGAAGTAGATGGTCTGAGGTCCCTTCCAATCTAGGTCACCTCCAATCTAAGCCATTCTACAATTTCAGCAGCTTGGGTTCTACTTTATGGACAAACAAACAAAAGTTCAGCATCATTAAATTTTAAGAAATTTGTAGAAGTCTGTTTCCTAGCTTCCAATCTCGACAGGCTCAATTATATCAGAGTATGATCAGAAAAGTAGGCTCTGCAGCCCTGTGATCAAATCTGGGTTTGTGTAACTGAAAGATCTACTAAAATAACTTTTTGTTGATACTATCTTGAATAAGAGCAGCTCTCACTGTAGATTTTACTCTGTTAGAAGCTGCAGATGAAGGGTCTTTTGTTAGCAGCAGCACAAATGCAATGATGGTCATTCCCAGCATACTAGAATATGTAACTGAAGAATATCAAATCCAGCAGATATATGAAAACCTGAAAGGTTTTTGTTAAGACCAGGGGGAAAAAAAACAAACAATCTGTTTTAATTTCCAGTCCTGTTCATCACTGGACAAAGGTTCATATTCCTCAGTTCTGCACAGGCAACTAAATAAAAATCTTAATTTCACTTAAACAGTGATGCTTAAGACATATGAAAATTCAAAACAGTATTAAAGAAAGCACAGCAATGAAGAATCTTAGTTCTTTGATTTCTAATCAAACAGGATTTTATAGTAATTGCCATGTGATCCCATTAGATACACACACGAAGCTGGAATATCCAGGCTCACATGTTTAGTCAATTAGGTACAGTTCCAAGCTGGGCTACAAAAAAAAAAAAATTACTGCCCAAAGGGGTTTCTCTATAGAAAACAAGTGACAAATTATTACTACCCTTATCAAGCTACAGAATCATTCATTTTATGTGAAACAAAGCACACAGAAACTAACAAAAGGGGAATAACAAAAAAGAGAGAAAGCAAAAACAAGGCAACGCATCATATGAATAATACATATGAATAATGGCTCTAGAGTCCTCAACACAAGGCCATGAAGATTATCCAGAGGGCTGGAACACCTCTCCTATGAATACAGACAGAAAGTTGGATGCTCATGATACTAGAAAAGGGCCCAGCAAGACCTTTTATCAGCCTTCCAGTATTTGAAGGATGCTATAGGAGTGCTGGAGAAACACTTTTTACAACAATATGTAGTGACAGTAACAGCTTCAAACTGGAAGCACTTCAATTTAGATTAGACACTAGGAAGACATGCTTCACCATGAAGATAGTGAGATACTGGAACAGGCTATGAAGGCTCCAAGCTCAGAAGTGGTCAAAGCCAGGTTGGATGGGACCTTGAGCAACCTGATCTATAAGGAGGCCTTCCCAGCCAAGGCAGCAGGGCTTGTAAGTAGATAATCTAAGGTCTCCTCAAACCCAAACCATTCTATGACCTTTTCCCTGTTACTGAGTTAAATTCCCTTGTACCTTCCGCATAGTATTGGAAATGTAACTGGCAGTCAATATATTGTTTACCCTGGGACGTGATTCATATGAGTCACAGATCAGCATGATGTCAACAAGTGCACAAGAGCCTGCAAGCTACCTTTCCATGCAATGTCCCATCTCTTCTCCCTGTCCCATCAACCACACACACAGTTTTGTATTTCCACTCACATATGTTCATTCGTCCGTTCCAAATATTCTGTTCTATTTATATATGAAAGATATTACACCACAGCCAAAGCACAGAGATATGAGAAAAGCCATTAACTGACATTCAAGAAATGAACCAGCTGCCAATACAACCTACTGAACTGCAGAGCTGCACAGATACCTTTCTAAACTCTGAAATAGGCAATTAAGTATGCCAAGAAATAAAACTCATTAAGTGAAAATAATAAGGTCCAGAAAAGGCAAAGCCTTTGCCTTAAATAGAATAAAATCAGCAATAGCTGATGGTCACAGTTCCCTGCACAGCCAATACAGAGGACAAAATTCCTAGGGTTGATGGTGCCACAGAATAATTGTCACTTATTCCTCAAATCATCAGAAGCCCTTCTCTGTGTGGAGCAGTCATCCTTTGCAACCTGTAAGATTAATTCATTGATGTGTCTATGATGACTTAACAGCTAATTGTATTTTTCTAAGCTTCTTCAGAGCCAGCAGGTGAATACAAAACATGTTTTTCCTCATGTTGAAGAAACCAAGTCAGTGATGGCTTCTATCAGAAGGTAAGCTGGAGGAGTAAAATCTTCAGACTCAAGAAAGCAACCAGCATAAATAAGACCAAGTGTAAGAAAGGTTTTATTTCTAGTGGTCATTCCTCTGAAAAGTCAATGAAGGGTCCACTGCTGGACCCAATGTCCCATGGCTCTTTTTTTGCCTGTCATTTCCAGACAGGTTTAATGAGACGGGAATAGGATCCACAAGGATAAAGACTAGCATGTTCCTCAAATCTAAATGTTCAAGAAGTTTCTATGACTAAAAAATTTAGCCTAAGCCACAAATTCCAGAAACACTGCCAGCAGTTGCTTCATTCTGAAAATAATTTTCTTCTAATTTTTCTAAGGGAAAAAACCCTCAACCCTCAAAAAGTTTGTTCAAGCATTTTCAGACTTGCATATGTAGATTGCATAAAAGAGTATGCTTCATTTATTTTTTGTAACAACAAAAAAAGACCTTCCAAATCTCCAATCAGTAGTTACTGGGTTCAGTTTTGGGCCATTCACTCCAAAATGGAAACTGAAGTACTGGAGAAGGTCCAGAGAAGAGCAACAAAGAATTGTGAAGGGTCTGGAAAGCAAGTTTTGTGAGGAGTGGCTAAGAGAAGTAGAGTCACTCAGCCTGGACAAAAGGTGCCTGAAGGATGACCTTCTTGCTCCGATAGCAAGTGAGGTGGGGAGTCAGTTTCTTTTTTCAAGTAGCAAATGATAAGTAAAGAGGAAACGGCCTCAAATTGTGCAAGGAGCAATTTAAGTTGGACATCAGGAAAAACGTCTTCCCTCGAAAGGATGTGAAGCCTTGGAACAGGCTGCCCAGGGCAGTGGTGGAGTCACCATCCCTGAAGGGATTTAAAAGCCATGAAGACGTGTTGCTGAGGGACATGATTTAGTGATGACTTGGCAGTGCTGGCTTAAGGGTTGTGGAATCTATGACCTTAAAGGTCTTCTCCTATCACAACAGTTCTATGAATCTATAAACAGCAAGCCATGAAGAACATAAATGCACAGAAATGCACATTTTGAGAAGCATCTTTAAGAGGCATTTAAGTACAAATACAGCATATTTCATATGTCATTTGGAGACGTATCTTAAATATGATGTCTCAAAGGCCAGAAAGTCATGCTGCAGTCTGTACTCAGCAAGCACTGCTTATAACCATCTCCAATACTCCATCACACCTGGTGGCTATTAGTACAACTGAAGAATTCTGGAAAAAGAGAAATTACACTCTCTTAACACAAAAGAAGTATTTTCTCACACTTGAGATACTCCCTCAATATCTTAACACAAAACTACACTAAATAATGACTAAAACTATGGCACTATATTGCAATAAAGCAGTCTTTTGCCACTCAGTAGAGGACAAATTGTCTGCACAAACAGTTCCTGGCCATATGAAATAAAACAAGGCAGCCTTGCTAAGGAGCTTAAAGTCACTTCTGGTATAGTTTTGGATAACAAACAATGAAAATTTTCTTATTTTATTACATGGTTGAGAATATTGAGCAATGTATTCATTAATACAAACCAGAAATCACTACTGTGAAAATAACAATGGTCATTGGTAAGTTAAAAGAAAGCAGCACACAGCATAGCAAAGCCATCCTGGAACAAGTCTAATTTTCATCCCATTCTTGTGTTTATACTAACAAGTAATGTCAAGTTTCTCTGCAGTAGCTGTAAAAGAGAACAGCAATGCTAATTTAAGGTTGTCATTAAACTGACTAAGTAATGTTTAATACTAAGTGTATTCTGAATAGTATGCTACAAATTGTCTAGGATTCTTTTGTACTTAATAAAAGCAAAAAAATGTTCAAATATGTCACTTTCTGAAGTCACTCATTTTAGACAACACACCTAGACTCAAAAATAGTATATTCTTATGAATTCTTTTCTTCAATGAAGCAATAAATCGGTTTTCTCTGACTCAATTTGCACATGATGTTAGTGATTAAGTTTTCATCTTGTGTCACTGAACATGAGTTAAGCACACACGTTCCACACTAGCACTGTCCTGGATGTGATTCTGTTAAACACATCAACTCGGTCAAATTATATCCAGTCAACAGCTGGATGAAACCGCTTTTTTAATTGACCCAGTTTACAGCAGTCATTCATTCCAAATCACAACTAAACCAGTGCCTATGGCACAAAATTGAGTGCAAAATAGCACAAGGCATGATCACAACTCAATTGGCTCTCCTACAGATTACTGTATCTATTGGCAGTTTAATCATACATCTGAGGCCACATCCAGACTACTGGGTCCAGTTCTAGGCTTCCTAGTTCAAGAGAGACAGAAATACAGGACAGAGTGGAAAAGAGGCTACAAGTACGAGAAGGCCAGACCAATCTCTGTGAGGAGAAAAAGCTGAAAGACTTTGGGGCCATTTAGACTGGGGAACACTGAGAAGGGATCTTCTCAATGCTGATTGATATCTGAAAGGTGGAGGGCAAGAGGATGTGGCCAGACCCTTTTCAGTGGTGCCCAATGACAGGACAAGGGGCCAGGGGCACAAACTGGAACATAAGAGGTTCCATTTGAAAATGAGGGAAAACTTGTTTGCTGTGAGGGTGTCAGTTTGCTCCCATGCTGCCCAAAGAGGTTCTGTAATCTGCTTATTTGGAGAGACTCCAAACCTGTCCAGACATTGTGATCCTGGGTAGCCACCTGTGAGTGACCCTGCTTTAGCAGGTCTAGATTATCTCCAAAGGCCACTTCCAAGCCCCACCACACAAGGACTCCAATATAGATTCCAAGAGCCACAGCAACCTCAATCTATGGTTGAATTTTATTACTCAACTAATTCTAATTTAACCTATTGAAAAAGCCTCGCAGTCTCTTCTGTTTTCTTCCTAGGTACCCCATCAGTTTGCAACATGTTTCCCTGTCTTCATTTAAATACTTTAATATTAGAGTAGGAAAAATTATGGCATGGCTACTGAGAAAAACGCATCACGTGTTACAAGTGACAAGGGTTATTAAAAAACCACAGACGCATGAGAATTTGCATTAGTGAACTGTTATCTTCCAGCCTGGTGCTCTGCGGTCACATTACAGGATAATTTTACACACGCACCTACTTTATCAAGATCATTTAAAGCACAGAGAACAAGCTCTGTTACTAGCCTTGTCTTTTTCCAGTCATCCTGAACAGCAGCACAAAGTCACGCATAGCAGCAAGCATGAGAGCAAAATGCAAGAACCCCACTGAGAAGAGTTCAGCTCCCTCACACAAACACAGCCCAAATCAGACAGTCCTCATCAATTCCATGCAGCTGCTCAACTGCCCTTGTTTCAAGAATAAATTACCAGGGAACATTTGCATTTTTATCTAAACTTGAAACGTCATGCTAGGCTTCAGCTGAGCTCATGCTTAAACAGAAGAAAGAAAGAAAAAAAGGTTAAGGAAATAATTATCATGCACCAATTAACAGAAAATAGGAATAAAACCAGGGAAGCTGACTGCACTCACAACCATTAAAAATGCATGCACATAGCAAATGCTGCACACCCTATTCCATCAAGTCATTCTCAAATTCAAACTGATAATCGAAAAACAAAGTTTAATCTCTCTACCTTTCAAACTAATACGGCGGCCCTACCACTGTGCAAAAAAAATTTATTAGTAAGAGGATGGCCAAAACATCTGTCAGCTAAAATCACTGTCTGAATTTCCCTCCCCAGTTTGGACACCTTAAAATTATCAAGTGTACAAGGCGGCCTTTGAATGGGTCTAATGCAATTAACACTGACCCACAACACCCCCATACATTTAACTGAAACAAACAAAAAAACCCCAACCAAACTCTATGTTGTTTTGAACACTAATTTATACCGTACCAGCTACTCAGTTTCAAACCTACAGAACTAATTATCGCTGTCCTTATTGCCTAAGATTTTATTCATTTATTCATGGGGTTTATTAATTTTTATAGCTTAATGTACTGATTGCATCACATCTGAGTCCATCAAGAGGTACAAATGCTCAACTTAAATGGTGTTGCAAAAAATATGGATTTTTTACCTATTTATTTTAAAAACACATAGCTAAAGCACTAAAACTGCAAATTAAATTAACTTTTTAATGGTTTTTAAATATTAGTTTGCAATACCAAAAGCATATGAAAAGAAATAGGGTCTTTACACTGACAAAAATTAGGGCTTTTTCATATATATATATATATATACTGTATAAGGCACAGAAATACACATCCTAATGACCAAGGATCCAGTTCTTCAGCCACCAGGAGACCATCAGCTGCACCAGCACAGCAAGCAACAAAGCAAAGCCCACATTGGGGCTACCTCCAGAGCCCCCTCCTCAAACCAATACCATATAGAGAGCTGACACAGACATGGCTTTCCCTAAACTCCAGGTCAACACAAGGCTTTTTAGAGGACCCTGTGCCCTTCCCAGCTATAAGACTATGACTACTAGTTTCTTCAAGTAAGACAAAGCTTGGTTTAAGTGCAGCAGAAGACTTGGCAGACGGGTTTTTTGCTTGCTTGTGGTTTTTTTTTTTTTTTATTACTTCCTTTCAAGACTTGAGAACAATTGACTCAATGCCACATATAGTTAAAAGTTCTGCTGGCTGCAGGTAAGGTAAAAATGCCATTTTAAACATGTCCTACACAGAAAATACTCTTCAATTTGTTTCCTTAAAGGCTGAAACTGAATTAAGGTTGCAAAGCAGACACATACACAAATTCTCCCTTATGCTAAGAAACTCTGAATACCCATAACACTAAAAGAGGTACAAATTCAGTTTCTTTGTGCTTTACCACTTCGAATCCTTCTCCAATTCATAGTTTTCTTTTGAGGAAACTTCTTTTTGCAGATGTACCCAGAGCCTTAAAAAATTCAAATTAAAAAAATAAAGGGCAATTTAAATGCAAAATATTAAGTAACTGAAGACCTGAACCAGAGTCAGAAACAGCTCATCAGCTTCCACAAGGACATAAATATTTGACTAGATAAAGAGCAATTCTTGCAAAGAACATAAGACTGCAGTCATTCATTTTCCCTTGCACAGTCAGCTTGAAGGTAGTCTTCCAGAAAAGGGAAAAAAAAAATTAAACAGAACCAATCCAAAGAGAAAAGTTGTGGACATTTCAGAACAACTTTCCAGTGGCAGTTCTGCTTCATGTTGATAAACTATCAAGACCGATTACAAGTTTTGCAAGGAGAAACAGAAATATTCAAATGTGTGAATTAAGCATCTGTCTCTCTGAAGCACCCTAATTTCCAGTGTAGGTCCTTTCTACTTCTTATCTCCCCAAACAGGCTTACTTTGTATACACTTCCATAGCTGCTCCAGTATATACTAAACACAGGTTTGAAAAAAAAAAAAAAATCTGAAAAATATTTAAAACCATTTAGAAGGCCAGGAAATATCAGATCTACTTGTAGCAGGTAACTGCACAAGTTGGCAACTTATCTGCTTGTCTTCCGCAGTTTTGTAGAGAACTTCAGAGTATCCAACAGCAAGACACACTGTGTAGCCCTGCAAAATCTCCCAAAGGTGGCATCTACAGTGGTTGTGGTCCACTCCCCTTCCCTGTGATCCACCCCCAGCAATCTTCTCCATCCATCCTTTCAGAACTTCCAAGGACCTCTGGTTTGTACATGTGCACAACCTCTTTCTACACCTGCTGACACTGCCTGCTTCCACAACCCCTACTGACAGCAAGCCTCATTTTTTTTAGTTTGTTTTAAACTTCTCTCTTACTGATGTCAGTCTACACCTTACTTCTTGTACTGTGGGATTTGGTGTAGAAAAGTCTCACAGACTGCTCACCTACCAAGAAGGTGCACCACTTTCACTCTTAGTCCTCCAAACCCCTCTCACTATTTTCTGAGGTACAGAGACCAGAACAACACCTGGCACATAAGATTTGGATGCACCAAGACTAACGAAGTGACAGCCCTGCCTTGTTCTCATTAACCCTCTGGCTGACAGTGTTAGAACACATTGTTGCTTTTTCACTAGCTGCTGCTCATGGAATTGACCCTCAAGAGTGTTATGACTCCAAGGTAACTTCCCTATGCTTCAGCTCTATAAGTACTGCATCATATAGTTATTAATTTAGTCTTCCTGAGATTATAGAATCATACTGGTTTGGGCTGGAAGGAAACTTTCAAGGTCATCCAGTCCAAGCCCCCTGCAGTCAGCAGGGACATTTGCAACTAGAGCAGGTTTCTCAGAGTCCCAAACAATCTGACCTAGACTGATGCCAGGGATGGGGCATCTACTACCTCTCTGGACAATCTGGGCCAGAGACTCAACACTTTCATTGCAAAACAAAGAGAAAACAAAATGTTCTTTCTTCTCTCTATTCTATATCTACCTCTCTTTTACTTTAAACCCATCGCCCCTTGTCCTGTCACAACAGACCCTGCTAAGAAGTCTGTTCCCATCCTTTAAGTAGTGAAAGGCCACACTAGCGATGTGCTAATGCTGTCCAACTTTGCAGCTCACATTTTAGCCCCCTCATTTTTTTTTAAGTCCTTCTAATGTTTCTCATTATTACCAATATACTTAACCAGAAACTTCAGATCACTCATAGAAAACACTGAATGAAACCTTTAATGCCATGTCCACTTTACATGGCTTCTGACATCCTCCCAGGCATCTAACAGCTTTCTGTTAGATGGAGGGAAAGATTCACAGAAGCCACACTCACTGTGTCTCAAAAAAAGCCCCACATTTGCCCACCTATATTCCCTAATTTTATTCTCTGTAAGAGAGAATAAAACACATTTCTAGTGACTGGAAAAGCTGCAGTGCAACAGTGAGTATTTGAACATAATAAAAGCAATCTGACAAGCTGTAAAAAGCCAATACTAACAATTATGTGTTCTAAGAGCTGGGTAATTAGAGTCCAAAGGAGACAAAAATCAATGAATAATGAATGATACGTTGTCAAGGCTTCTGAAAGGCATCCACAAACACACTTCTCTGACAATTCCACACTGGCACATCTGCCAACACTTCATCTACCACCATACTCCATTGCTTCAGTTGGAAAAGACCTTTAAGATCATCAGATCAAATAATTCTCTAGCCCTACCAAGGCTGGTGCCACACCCCTCAGCACCAAATCTCTGCAACTTTTAAAGACTTCCAGAGACAGAGACTCAACCATCTCCCCTGACAGCCTGTTCCAGTGTTTAAAGGAAAATTCTTCACTAAAAAAATCCTTAGTGTCCAACCTAAACCTTCCCTAGTCGCAACCTCAGGCCAATTCCCTTTTTTCCTAGCACTTACTACTAGAGAGAAGAGACCAGCTCTCACCCAGCTACAGCGTCCCTTCAGGGACTTGTAGGAAGTAAGGTGGTCTACCCTGACCCTCCTTTTTGTGAGCTGAACAGACTCAGTTCCCTTAGCCACTCCTCACAAGAACTGTTTTCCAGCTTTATTGCCCTTCTCAAAGCAGGTGTGCTTAGAGCAAATCTGTTGAGAATACAACTGTGAAACACAGACCAGGACAGACACTGCTGTAGTGGGATCTCTAAAGTCTTTGCTAGAAAGTTTCTTTTCCTGCCTTTCAAGCTGACCACATCTATTTTTGCAAGTATTTATAATTTTTGCCAAGGCACAAACTGTTAAAACAAAACAAACAAAAACCCACCAGAATCATACCACCCTCCTCAAACAAGTCTCAGGAAAATCTTACACTCAATCTTTGTAAACTAGAAACGTCTTTTTTTGTGAAGCACCTGGTTGCAGAGTGAGTCACCAACTAAAACATATCCATTTCCATTCAGGAAAGATGCTTAGTCAATGGAATGAAAATACAGCTTTCTCTAAACATGTCATATCCCATCACTACCTTATCATGGGATAATACAGTTTCAGTCTCTCTACCTGAAATATTCTAATACATCCCCACTACCTACATCTGCTGTGTGCTCAGCATTAATAATTTAAAACCTGCCTCACTTAGGGGAAAAAGGAACAGTGCCTTTGTATTGGGTTTAAGCCAGCTACCCCGAGCCTAAAAGCTACCCCTAGCCGAGCTACCCCAATAAAAAAAACTCGATCCGATTTGGAAGTAAGAAGGGTATAAAACTTTAACAACAAATAGGAGGGAAAGGGTTGGGGTTTTTTTTACAGAAGGTGGGAGAAAGGGAAAACAAACTCCAGGATATGGGGAATGAGGGAGAAGGATACAGAGACCGAGGAGAAGGGGAGAAAGGGGAGCAAAATGCAAATACAACCCAGGCAGGCAATTGAGTCCCAAGGCTGGTCGATGGTTTTGGTGCTGAACAAAAGCAGGATGCAGGAATTTTATGGTGAAAAGAATTAGTCTCAGTTCCAGAAGAGAATAATGGTGCTCTCCACACAGTGGCAGGGAGCACATGGTCTGGCAGGAGAAAGTAGCAATATAGCACCTCACCCAGAGCAGACAGTAGGAAGAGAGAGGGAACAAGATCGTCTCCCCTCTTCTTTATAGCCAAATCCCAGCAGGAAGTGGGAATAGCTAACCATGACACCCGGGAGAAGGGTCAGACCACCCCCTTGGGAGGAGTCAGGGGGTTCCTGGGTGAGCTTAACCATTTACAGCCTTGGACTTCCCAGCTCCAAGAGGAACCTCTTGCACTGACACAGTGCTTTGCCATTGTCTTGGCTTCCCAGTTGCCAAAACAATTTCCTCTTACTACACAACCACCACACATCTAAGCCACAGGACTTATACTGTCAATCTGTCCAGAAATTCAACTCCAATTCTCATTCCCTTTCTGATGATTGTGTTTCAGCTGATTCAGCAGGATTAGGTCAAGACTTGCACCCTTTTATAAATTCTATTGGAACCACATGGAGAACTTCAAGTTGTAGCTTATCAAACACATACATATGACAGTCTCTACTTCTCCACAGTGAAAGTAGATTCTCCAAGAGAACACAAGACAAGTGTTGGCACCACAACCTCAGACTACTCAGGGTACAAAAATCTACCAGTCCTATAACTCAGTGTTTCTGCTCTGTGTTACTGATACTCATGATTGCTTCGGATTAGAGACCATATTCCCAATTCCATGAGCTAGGCAATGCTACCAAAGGTAGCTGCCATTTTCACTGGACAAGAGAGAAGAGCAGGGTGGAGTTTACACTCTGATTCACTACTGATTTTCCATGAAAAATGTGCACTGGGGCTTAAGATACTACATTGAAGCTCCCAAACAATCTAGGATATAAATAAGTATGTAAGAATATGGAGATCTACATTGTTATCAGGATCTTAAAGACAGTGTCTCAAAATTAGCTTCAGGTTAAGGTTATACAAGTTAAAAAATTTAGCCACTGAATTCTCTTGAAAAAGCGAGGTACTTGCAACACATTATAATATACTTAGAGATACTAAATTTATACTGTACTTACAGATACTATCATACACATTATTTATAATATAATAAAACATATTCATTTGAAGCACATTCTATAATAACATAGTCACAAACTCTTCATTAGAAGCACTAAGTATTAACCATGTTTGATGTAAAATATGCCTCTGGGGACAAATATAAGCATATATTTTATCAGGTAATTGATTTGGGATGCAAAAGTCAAGCCAAGATGGAGAGGTGTAAAGTACATACCTTCACTATGACAGTCTGATCAGAGATGCTGCTCATCATCTCATTGATGGACTTAAAGAGCTGTAGCAGAGACTCCCTGAAGTCTGCTTCTCCTTTGTTTTCATAAAGTCTGAAAAGTAATTAGCTTTCATAAGCATGATCCAACTAAAATTGAAATATATTTTAAAAATTCCCTTCCAGTAACAGATAACTTGTTGCATTATTTTTCTTTTTTTTTCCTCTAAGCTCAAGACTTTATGCAAGTTTTTTCACTGAACCAAGAGTTTTCTTTAACACACACACACACAAAACCAAAACAACAAACGAACAGACAAATAAAAAAACCCCAAAAATAAACCACCAAAAACCACCATTAGAGACAGACTGACCAGGATGGGGCAGCAGGAACAACAGACTTTACTTTTTAAAGCTTCCTATGTAACATGCCACAGTCAGTATTGTTGTTTACGCCTTCAAGTCACAGTGAATCCCTCAGCAGTGACCCAATTCCACATGCCCACGCAAGCAGTGGGATCATCTCTTCACTCTGCACAAGAGCTAGCAGATGTCTGGGAGGACCGATGCCAAGCAGCTCTATGATGAGGAAGCCAGAAAACATCCAGACAACTTGCCAGCAATCATTAAAATCTACCAGTGGCCCAAGGTGAGTGACCTTAAACTTAGGAAAGGAAAGACAACAAAACAAAAAAAACCCTACCAACCCACCTAGGGCTAATTTTTCTTTTTTTTTTTTTTTCCATGGGAACATTGTGCCAAAGTTAAAATGCATTTCCACTCTAATTTTTGGCTCACCGACACTAAACTAGTTAAGGCTCCATTTCCCATGCAGTCAATACAGCTGCCACAGAAGGAGGACTAATCCACAGCTCAAGTTCTCAGGGCAGATGCCTGTGCCTTTGGGCAAAATTAAGTCAGAGCTACTCTGCCCACAGGGACTCTCTGCCAGATGCTTTCAAGGGGATAAAAACTGCCCTGAGATGCCTGAACAACACCAAAGGCAAAAAATATACCACGAAGCTGAACCACTTGGTTCAGTGATTCCTACACAGAAGTTCTTGGAAGTCTCCTGAACATTTTAAAAGCAAAGTTATCTCTGTTTGAGCTGTAGGACAAGATAATTCCCACTAAAGAACAGAAAGGGAGGGGAAAAGACTACTAGATCCAGGTAAATCCATTTAGAATAATGTCTTTTTTACCCTCTTAGACACATATAGGCTGTTGCAAATACACTTCTTGAACTTCAGCTACAGAGACTTAACATGGACAAAAAAAAAGGGAAGTTACCAGTGCTTAAAAGAAGTCCAAGAGAAATCTGGCATCCAGGTCAAACCTGAACAGGGGTCAGGTGAGTCCAGCTAAAGCCTCACGCTTACCCCATTATCTTTGATTGCCTTCAGAGCCTCATAAAACAGCAATTAGGCTTCTGAAGCCCACTTTGATTCCACTGTCCCTGAAGTTACCTCAATCCTTTTGCAAACACCCATTAGGTCAGGTCCCACAAAGAGTTAATAACTTCTCTATTTTTTTCCTCTCCATTTTCTTCTGGATTTAAATTCAGTAAAGTGGCCTTGCATGTGGTCTGCACCTGAGAAAGAGCACTACACCCAGAAATTTTCTATGTGCAGTCCCAGTATGATTTCTTTATGTTTGAAGATGCAATGGACCATCTATTACAGAAAGAAAGAAGCTTATCTTAAGATAAGCCTAGAGCTCAGAATGTTCTTGCTGTTTTACACTGAAACTAATGTGTATCATTTTTAATGCTGTGTTCAGAAAGCTTTGGGAGCCACAGATATTAAAAAAAGCTATTTAACCACTACACAGGGGAAATGAATGCTACAGAAAAAAAAAATAAATTGTGTTATTTGCTGTGCAAACTTCTACTCTCCTTTTAGGCTAAAACTGAGGGTTATACAGGACAAATTACCTGTTAACTCCCAACTTCAATAATGGATTTCAGTGTCCCCCTGAACAGATTAGAGAGATGAAACTAATACCAACATAAAGAGTAACTAAACTTGACAGTCCAATAAATCAAAGTGCTCCAGACAAAAAGCTTTGCCTTTCAAAAAAGAAATTGTAATAAAAATAAACAAGTTAGTCACAAATATGCTCCTGTTGTTGGGTATTAACATGTATTTATTTAATACACCTTATAACACAACAGAAACACTGCAGCTATGAAAAAAACAAGCTGACCCTCCTAGCATTGCCTCCAAAATTTAAGGTTGTTGTAGAAGCAACATAACCCATTGGGATCATTACTAAGTAAAATAAATAAAAGCATTTCTAAAGTTCATTTATAATATTTTGCCATTATAATCCTTGATAGATTCAAATAATTTTGCCACCAGGCTTTAACTACATCAACTCGGCTTCTATGTACATAGACAGGACTGCAGCTGGCCTGCAATCACATCACTAAAAGGCTCCATATATTCACTTAACCACCATATTAACTGAAGTTAAAAATAAGTAATATCTTTAAATAAAAGACTCTGCTTGCTCGCTGCAATTTCTCAGCAAACCACTAACAATTATTTCAGAATGCTGATGCACTTCTGCTTTATAATCATTTCAAATCACACACCTCAGGCAGGATTTAAGTCTTACAGCAGAACAAATCATGGTGTCATTCAACATTCAGCAGCTTTGCTGATTAATCTCTTGCCATTGAGAGCTGTGTCTTCCCAACACTAAAGAACTGTGAATTTGTGCTTAGCACAGAGAATCCAACAGCCAATACTAGAGAGTCTGTAAATCTAATCTGCAGCAAGGCATAATTTTTTTTTTCCCTCTTTTGAAGTGATTTGTGGGACCTGCAACTGTATAAGTGACATTAAATATTTTATGAATCTCACAGCAAGGTTTCTACAGAAATAAATAACTATCTCTAAATTAGACAAAGGTTGGTGGAGTTGGTAACTCTATATAAATCCCTTGTAATAAGGTTGTTACCATCGCTAACAAGTAGTAAAAGGGTTGAATCTAATTGAAGAGGAATACATCAGCTTGGTTTATAGCTTTTTGAATATTTCATATACAAGACACAGTACTGACTTCCAAATTAACTTGGAGTAATTATTTATGCCTGACTTGATGGATGAGTGTCCATTGCAGACAGCCCCACTGAGTCTCTGCAGTTCACCATGCAGGAGGTCAAGTAGGTATCTGCTACACTGGCACAGAAAGACCGTCTATAGAAACTCCTATCAAAATTACCATCACTCAAAAAGATTTCTGCGACTTATTTCTTTCTTTCCACTTCACAGTTTCACTCAGTGAAGGCAATTGAGATTGTAAAGCCCTATAAACAGCAACCAGTCAGCTACCAGTTTGTCTGCTCAGAGATGGGGGGAGTCTGGGAAGCTCTGAGCAGCTGAACTCCAAGAATGGTTCTGGGTTTATTTTTCAAGGCAGTGTGTCCAAAAAATGCATCTCAATCCTTTTCCTCCTCACCATCCACCTATTCTGACACTTCACTTTCCATGTCTGCTTTATAAATAAAACTTTCCACAAACCACAGCTTCTGCTATGGTTTCATGAGCTGTGGTTTCAGCTTTACTCCAGCTTGAGGCCTGCAAGCATCACAGAAGGACAAACACCACATTTCCCATACAAGAGAAGCTGTTCTTTTGGTTCTGTTGCAGCATTTTCAATATTTCAGTCTTCCCAGACTTTTGCAGCCAGCAAAGGAAAGCCACTAGTAAAGACTAAGCTTGGACGAGAACAGGACAGTGTATGGCTACTCATTATCTTTCAGTCATGGTACCAGACAGTTAGCAACAAAAACTTTCCCAGAAGAGTAACAAGCTTTATTTGTTCAGAGACCTAAACTATAAAGAGCTTCAACACATCATGATTTATGAGTACAATGTTACTCTAGATGCACATCTCTAAAGGAAATCTTGATTTCCTCTAGGGAACAGAAAACAAGTTCTAAGTGAACTTAGGGTCAGAAAAATAATTTCCTAGTGAATTAAGTTCTAACAACTCAAGCTGTTTCTAAAACAGTGCAATATTGAGCAACTTTAATACATGGTGGTAGAATTTTGACACTTTTTGAACAGCATTGGCAATGAGAATCACAGGTTTCAGCATTTGCATTACTTACTGGTTGAATAGAATCCTGGACCGGACTATGAACTTGAAGATGTACTCCAGAGCTTTCATAGCTTTAAAGAGTTGATCAGTGATACCACATTTCTCAGCATTATCCACATATGTTTTTAATACTTTAGTCAGTTTACTGTGTAAACACAAATAATGCACACAGGTCACAATTATGCTCACAGAGAATTTCAACTTCTAAAAGTTTAAAGAAACATGATGTGCCTAACTAGTACCTACCAAGTTGCAAAAATGATTAAGCAACTAATAAATTAATTACATTCTTATTTTTCTGGGAAGTTGCTGAAGCCTATGATTGAGGAATTAAAACACCAACTATCTCCAACATAAAAATATATCTTGGTAGGACTTATTTTCTGTTGGGTACTTAGGGATATTCAAATTTAGGCTAAGATACAGGTAAAAATAAATATAAAAATATTGTTAGAATTTTTTTTTTAGAAAATTAGAAGTTATTCATTAAATGAGGCTTCCCCTTTACAAAAAATTCCCATAGATTTTGGAGCTAGAATTTGTGAAGTATTTCTGAAAAGAGAAGATGACACCAGTTGGAAATTCCCTTATTCTACATTTTAAAGTCTATCAAAACTTGAAACTGAAATGCTTTGAAAGACAGTATCATTTCATCTGCCTCCCTTCCAATGAATACAGATAACAATTTCAGTGCAACTACAAGCAATTCCATTTTAAATCATCCTAGCTGCACTGCATGCTTCAACATTCACACTGTACATACATAAAGTACAGTATTATGTACCACTAACAAAAATAACGCTAAGCAGACAGATATCTTGATATAAAGGCATTTGTTTAGAGTAAATAACCTAAGAATTTGAAGTAACCACTTAGACATTATCAGTACATCTCTCTTTACAAAAAAAAAAAAAAAGTTAATTCAAGGCGGGGAGGGGGCAGGGATCTGCCATGTCCATGGACACTTTGCTCTCATGAGACCCCACCTGGAGTGTTGTATACCATTCCGGAGCCCCCAACAAAAGAAGGACATGGAACTGTTGAAGCGAGTCCAGAGGAGGGCCACAAAGATGATCAGAGGGCTGAAGCACCTCTGAAGCTACAAAACTTGTGGCTCTTCAGCCTGGAGAAAAGGTGTCTTTGAGGACACCTTGTAGTAGCCTTCCACTATCTGAAGGGGTCTACAGGAGGGCTGGGAGGGACTATTCACAAGGTCTTGTAATGATAGGATGGGGGTGGGGGGGGAGTGGGTAATGGGTTTAAACTGGAAGAGGGGAGATTTAAACAGGATGCTAGGGAAGAAGTTCTTTCCAGTGAGGGTGGTGAGATACTGGAACAGGCTGCCCAGAGGGGTTGTGTTTGCTCCCTCCCTGGAGGTGTTCAAGGCCAGGCTGGATGAGACCTTGAGAGACCTGTTCTAGTGGGAGGTGCCCCTGCCTATGGTGGGGGATTGGAACTACATAATCTTTGAGGTCCCTTCCAACCTAAATCGGTCTATGATTCTATGACACAGGTCAAGCCACATTTCACCTCCTTGGGTTTAAACCTGCTTTTGATTCTCTTCATTTAATGAAGGGAAGGATACTTTCCAAGTCTAACATCACCTTCAGTTCTTGTTGGAAACATTCCAGGTCAGGCTGTTGAGGGCTCTGAGTAACCTGTTCTAGCTGCACATGTCCCTGCTGACTGCAGAAAGGGCTGGACTAGATGATCTTCAAACCAAAACCACTCTAAGATTCCAGTAAACTGAATGATGGAGAATGCTTCAGCTTTTACCATTTCACATAGAGGTTGCAACAGTGGCTGTGGCTCTGTGATTGTAATATAGAAGTTGTGACTGAAGCTCTAAGTCCTCACTATTTTAAATCAAGGCTTCTCAAATACTTTCTGGTTACATAATAGAGATAGAAGAACAGCAAAATGCACAGCAGGCTTTCCAGTTCAAATTTGTTTTCATCCCAGCACTGCAAAGATATCCAGTATATATTTTTCTTCCAACACTAACAATCTGAAGCAGTAGCAAAGATCTCAACTGTCAAGAAATATTGAAGAGTACAAATAATAGACCTTCATTTTGTTCTTCACTGCTTTCTCCCCAGTGTGATGGTAATGCAGATAATAAAAGGCAGACAATAAATTTGATATACCAAACGTATTTGAAGCATCTTAAATGGGCATGATTTCTTTCTCAAGTACGACAGAACCACTTATGAATATTTTCATTAGAAAACAATTCTTGAAATAGTCGAAGAATGTCCTCCTTCAATACACAAAAATCAAGACTTTCTCCTTGCAAATCACCAGATGTTTCACTGATCTTATTTCAATGCAGAAAGACATATCTTCAGTCTTCTTCAAGAACCTCCTAACTCTCTAATTAACCTGAAAAACATTATCTGGAAACACTGTGTAAGCCACATGAGAGAAAGTAAACAGTAAAACTTACGTGTAGGCCAACGTAGCACTGAAATGCTTCTTGATGTATGTTTCCAAAACAGGATTAAAATGTTGAAATTTTCGATCAGCAATCAGTCCAATGATAAATACCTAAAAAACCCAAACAAACTGTAATTTTTGTATTGTCATCAGATTTTGTATACTCAAACTTTATTTTCAGGTAAACCACATTAAACATACACAGATTTCTGCTTGTAATTCTTCTCTCAGTAGATTAATATTCTCCTTTCTTGTGAAGCATTTCCTGCTCAAAGATTTCTGTTGCAAGCAAAAGCTTTGCTTCTGTCCTAAATTCTGCTGTCAGTCTACTAAAATGATTGGGCTTGATTACTTCCATCATCTCTAGAAGGATGGCACACACAAGGATTTTGTTTCGATCAAGTTCAACAAGACCTTTAAATATCATGAAAGCCTTCCATGAATTTTTCATTAAATAATAACTAACAACTAGTAAGACCTTGTTTATTAATGATCTTTATTCTAACATTTAAATCATGTTTATTTATCATTTCAGTATAGAACCACAGAATCACTTAGGCTGGAGAAGACCTTTAAGATCATCAAACTCAACTATTAACCCAGCACTACTAAGTTCATTACTAAGCCACAGCCCTCAGCACCATATCCACACAGCTTTTAAATCCCTCCAGGGATGGGGACTCCACCACTTCCCTGGGTAGCTTAATCGAGGACCTGACAGGCCTTTCTGAAAAGTAATTGTTTCTGATGCTCAACCTACACCTCCCCCAGTAGAACTTGAGGCCATTTCTTCTCGTCCCATCCCTTCTTATTTGAGAGGGGAGACAACCCCCCCACTTGGCTCCAACCTCCTTAGTTACAGACAGCAAGGTGTACCCTCAGTCTCCTTCCCTCCAGAATAAACACTTTTATTCCATCTACAATGGAAACTTACCAGAGCATCAAACACTAATGTATCAAATGTCTCGCTCTCTGAGTTCTCCATCATTATGTTAAAAAGTGCATCCAATGTATCTTGAAGAAACTACAAATAAATACATAAATCATAATATTTTACAAAAAAAAAAAAAGAGGTCACAGGCTTCTACAAGATTATTTGCTTTAATTTATAAATTTTACAAAGTAAAGACATTTTAAAAGTCAGGCAAAAGAGGAAAATTTAACTTTTTTCAGCAAATTGGTTTAGTTCAGTTGATTAACTCCGCATCACTCAAATCAGAAACAAGTCAGAAAACACACTTGATTCACCTGAACAAAGAGTTTAATCTGTTGTAGTGAATGAATAGAAATGTTTCAAAAACTCAGTTTCAACAGTCACCAGGATCATGCAGGTTCTGAAAACTTGACATTTCAGAGCACAAAGCAGACAAGCAACTGAGTCTCATGCCAAATAAATCAAGTCATCCTCAGCAGTTTGAAGCTGGGCACTGAGAAGTGCACAGCATATTGTTTTTCATGACTGCAGAAACTCAGATCCACAATTTCACATGCAGGCATGGGAGACAGAGCACACAACCTCCTGCCCCAACCCAAAACCTACACGCCTCTATCACTGTAACAGAGGATGGGTCTTCACTAGCCAGTTGGCTGGACACCCTGGTCTGTGCAACATGAAAGTAAAAAGCAAATTAGTCTCAGAGGATTCAAATCAAGCAGAGGTATAAAAGCTGTTTTAGAGACTTAAAATTACAATGTTTCTTCCCAGTGACAAATAATCCATGCATAGCTCAGAGATACTCATCAACACAGTCAGTTTTATAGGCATAGAATTCTGTGCCAGAGCAGTTTCTTCCGCCAGATGATCCAAACAACAGAGACTCCTCCAAGGCACAGCAAGAATGGATCATGGCCTCAGGTTGTATTTGTTTTGGTTGAGAGAAAAGGGGTTCAATGTGGATTGTTCCAGCATGTCTGTCTGAAGTAAAAATGTCTGTTTGTTGGCTTGTGGGTTTGTTTAGGTTTGTGTTTTTTGTTTTTTTTTTTTTTTTTTTTTTTTTTTTTTTTTTGGGTTGTGGGTTTTTTTTGGTTTTTTTTTTTTTTTTTTTTTTTTTTTTTTTTTTTGCTGTTTGTTGTTTGGGGTTTTTGGCCTGTAGATGAGACAAGACACAGTTGAGGAAGAACATCTGAACAAAATGCTAAGATTAGGCGATTAGAGACATGGTTTAGTGGTGGATTTGCAAGTGCTGGGTTTACAGCTAGACATGATGATCTCAACTGTATTTTCCAACCTAAATAATTCTATGATCCTATGATCCCAAGTCTACAACAAAGATATTATAAACACTGTAGAAGCAATGGAAAAGCAGCTTGACTCCCACTGTGTTCCCTTAAAAAACAAACAAAAAACCCCACCAAACAATTATCTATGCAACCAGACCCTAGACCAAACATGACTTACCAAGAACATCTAATAAACCCAGAAGTTAAATCTCAGAAACTAACCTTCTCTTAGCAGCTCACTAAACACTGCTGAATGCCAAACTTCCTCAAAACAAGTGAAAATAGAACCACAACTTCTGCTACTAATATCCGAAGATAAAAAAACCACAAGAGGCCAAACATGCAGCTGGTTTTAGGACTTGGGTTCTGAGGAAGATCCAGCTCATAATTTCACTACAGGACTTGGAGAGGGGAAAGAAATCATGGTCTTGTCAATCCTACTCATTCAATTTAAAAACACATTAAAATAAAGCACATTTAACCAATTACTGGCAGAAAAAAAGAAAGTAAAGCAGAGGTTTGAGCTTGGACAGAATTTTCTGCCTTGGTTTGAAGTGAAGTAGTACTATCAGACCCCAAACAGCCTGGCTAAATCTTTTCAAAAACAAAGGATGTTCAGAAGGCCACGTCATGACCAATCAAATCTTCATTTCACATTCAGGCATCATATATTGACTTTCATTAACTGAGTTGAAGCTGTTCTCAAAACAGCAAGAGGAATACAGAACAGGTGCTTTTGTTGTGTAAAGTGGCAGGAAAATATTTTCCAGGTAGGGAGCTAGTGTGAATAATTTCCAGACTATAAGTTTACATTCTCATATCCTATAGAGTTTATGCATAAATAGAGCCAGAGCCTCTGTTAAAGGGAGATTATATTTACAATTTCCATACACTATTGAAACAGTCAATCACAGAATGACCCTCTTGGATGATATCTATACAAACACCAGTAGGCAAAGGCATTTTACTGGAGTTAAAAAGTAAAGATATTCTAACAGAAAATTTATGTTTTCTCACACATGGACTGCAACATGCATGACATTTAAAAACAGGGGAAAAAAGGTGAAAGAATAGAAAAGAGCAGTTACAAACTAGATACTATGAATGTGAAACTGAGCAGCCTACACAAGGATTTTCTGAGCACTGCTCTAAAGAGATGTGTAACAAACAGAGGTCTTCTAAGAAAAAGAATTACAATGAGAACAGAAATACTACACACTCTGTCCCATGCATAAATCAAGTCCTGCTCAGATGCCAATGCAATAGAATGCATGATTTTGTGAGTCCATGAAGAAGACAGGAAATGAAAAATGACAGGACTATGACTACACTTGGCAAAAGTATCTACGTCAAGTTTTTAGCCATTAAATGATATACAAGATAGTAGCAGGTAGAACCTTCCTGAAAATCAAATCCTGTGCTACTGTTACCCTACTCAAAGGATAAATATCAGCATTCTCGTATGTTTCAAACTACTTCAAGATGAGGCATTCATTATGCTTCTATTAACCAAATTACAATCCACTGAAGGAAGGAAACAACACCACGGGCCCTGAAGTGTCATCCGTCCCCAGTACATTATATCTTTTGACATTTTTAGACATGATTTATTACAATGCATTCAACAGAATCCCAGCCTGCTCCTTTCACAGCTAAATCTGTCCTTTATGTAGGTCCCTACAATCTCTCAGTGGCCTTGGCAAGTGTGAGTAACTTGGCTCAATTGCAGTATTTTCAAGAAAAAAAAATTCCATTAAAATAATATCAGCGGCATACATTAGGGTTGCATTCCACATCAGTGTATTAAAAATACATTTAATATCATGTGCAGCCCAGACAGCCAACCATGTCCTGGGCTGCACCAAGAGAAGCGTGGCCAGCAGGGCAAGGGAGGAGATTCTCCCCCTATACTCTGCTCTCATCAGACCCCACCTGGAGTACGGTGTACAGTTCTGGAGCCCCCAGTACAAGGACATGGAACTGCTAGGAGTGAGTCCAGAGGAGGGCCACAAACATGATCAGAGGGCTGCAGCACCTCTGCTATGAGGACAGACTGAGAGAGTTGAGGCTCTTCAGCCTGGACAACAGAAGGCTTTGAGAAAACCTTAGAGTAGCCTTCCAATATCTGAAAAGGGCCTACAGGAAGGCTAGGGAAGGACTATTCATAAGGACGAGGGGTAATGGGTTTAAACTGGAAGAGGGGAGATCTAAATGGGATGTTAGGAGGAAGTTCTTTACAGGGAGGGTGGTGAGCTACTGGTACAGGTTGCCCAGGGAGGTTGTGGCTGCTCCTTCTCTGGAGGTGTTCAAGACCAGGTTGGATGATGTCTTGAGAGACCTGTTCTAGTGGGAGGTGTTCCTGCCTATGGCAGGGGGCTGGGACTGGATGATCTTTGAGGTCCCTTCCAACATAAACCATTCTACAGTTCTACAACTCCATGTAAGAATCCCAAGACTTTCTAATCTTGCAAAGAAAAACAGCCTTTGCCTTCATATGTCTATATATAAAGTTTCATTGAAATGCTAGAAAACACACATCCTACATTTCCAGAAATTTGCATTTCATGGGTGTTTTTACCAGACCTCAAATCTGAAACGTTGTTTGAGGGCAAGGAGAAGGGCCTTAGTACCATGAAGGCTGAGAGATACATAGTTACAATTGAATGTGCCAGTGCCTGCAGGGAGGTTGGGAATCGCAAAACAAGCCAAGAGACAGGAATATCTCAAAATGTGAGATTCAGCAAAATTAAGACACCAAATTTGAAGAAATGAACTGGTTACCTTAACAACTTCACCACCATCAACTTTCATCAGCTGCTTCAAATTCTGCTGCAGCAGGTTTGTGTTAGATCGCCATTTCAGAAGTCCCAAGAGATCAACTAGAAAAAAGAAAAGATGTTGTATCATGGAGAATGTTCACTTACATTCCATAACTGTGTTCAAGACAAAGAGGTTTACTTCTCAGGTCAGCTATGTCCACTAGACAACAACATATTTCTAGCATGCCTCTAATTCTGCAGATCCCTCCTACAGTTCTTGCTATCACGAAAGAACTCCAAAAGGCTTTCAGAAAAGCATCCTGCTTTTGAAATGTCAGCGTTAAAATCTCAGCCAAGAGAGCCTGATCCCTCCTTTTTAATTTGTTGTACACACCAGTTGTGTGTTTAGAAGAAGATGCCAAAATTAAATTAGTCAGCCACCAACAGAGTCATATCTACAGGGCCGTGACTCTTCCAGCAGTAATGTTTCTAGCTTCTTTGCTCACACTGCATAAACTGAAAAGAAAACAAGGCTCAAAGCAAGGCAAACAGTTGCAAACTAAGCTAATTCAGTAGAAAGCTGCCTGCTTAATAACTCGTGGAGCCCAAATTGCTTGGTTGCTTCCAAGTGATGGAGAGCTCGGGTACAGATCAGATCATAAAAATCCAACTGCAAATGGTCTTGTCCCCAGATTCTACATCGCACTGTTCAGATCACGTCACTTTAGCATTCACTGATAAATAAGGGAAATACAGAAGGCAAGCTTGTTTTCTTTTATTAACCTTAAAGACCCACCACTCCATTCTCCAGTTTCCTTTAAGGGAAACTTCTAAGAAGGAAATCACAACTGGAGTTCCCCTTGAAAAAACCCTCACTAGTAAATGCTAATCACCATGCTGGAGCACCAGTAAGTGAAAACCATCTTGGTATTTGCTGAGAATTGCCCACAAACCCAGAACTCCAAGCTCATCCTGCCTTTGCCAAACCAGCATCAGGGAAGGATACCTCCCTGCCCCCCATTATAAGTCAGTTTTCAGAAAACAAAGTATTTGTGTAAGTCATCCTCAGCAGAATCCCCTCAAAGAGACAAACAGAAGATCGTAAAGAATGTCTACCTTTGGTTTACCCACTGGTTTACTACTGCATATCATCCCAATATAGTCAATATGTGAATTCTGAACTATATCACTCTTAATAAGCACAAGTGCCTTCTCCTTTTATCCAAACTTTTAAAGCAACCAACAGGATGTTTGCCAAGACACACATCTGCATAGTATATTTGAGAAACTATAAGCAAGGACCCAGAGCTGCTCCTGTACTGTCCCCAAAATCTTTCATTTTCAGCAATAAATAAAACTACTTCTAATGCAATGGACTGCAGTTCCCCTTGGGATAGATTTCCCTCTCAGCACCAATCAAACCAAGCTTCCTTATCTCTTAAGGAGTGTAAGCAAAGAGCGCTTTACCACACCAAAGCTTTGAACAATCCAATCCCTCAATTTTTCTAATTTTTAATATTTCCTACACAAATCTGCAGGCTGAAACTAGAATCTTCAAAACTCATCAACAGAAAAATTACTTCCAGAAAAAACACAAAGATGCCTCCATGATTTATCCAAAATATTTCACAACCATGACTCTGTCAGCTTTCCACCACTGCATTTGGTTTCAGTCTGATTTTTAAAAAGGGACAAGCTTGACAAAAGACATAATCTGAACAAGAGCCAGCTCACAGACTCTCTCTGAACAGCATTGTGTATTGCCCCAAGAAAATAAACCCACATGTACTTCCAGCCTGATGACACAGCAAATGCTACATGAATATACACGTGAACAGAAAATGTCACTGCAGTCCAGATAACAGAAAAGGAAAATAAGTTAATGTACAATAAAATAATGCATTTATTCTGTTATTGCATGGACTTACCCCAGCAAAACAACAGCTGGTCAGTTAATTCTACTCTTTTAAACAGGGCTAGGCATAAAACACAGTAAGTAGAACAGGTTAAGAATTTTAAAGTAGTTTAGTCTATAGTAAATGGTAATACTGCAATCAGCCCAGGTCAAGTGAAATTTATGTGATCAGAAAATATCAGAGGAAGAAGAAGGTTTCCCCATTACAAAGGCACAGAACAGTTAGCATGCCAAGTAGTCAAAAGTAACTTCAGTTGGGTTAATCAAATATATTATTTTCTATAGATGAAATTTTCTTTTACTTAACATTTAATAAATCAGAAGCAAATAGTACAGCTTCCGAGTTACATGGAAAGATTGCCCTATAGAGATACTCAAATATTTCTCAAAGCCTACTCACTAGAGCATTTAGATAATCTTTCCATTCTAATTAAATCTCTGTGTAGCCTTTGAAATCATCTTCCCTCTTGTAGCATTGGATTCTGCAATTTATGACTTGTTTGAATTCTCTATTGGCATCTTCATTTTTATGCTACTGTAGCACCTGAATTTGTCATAGCATGCATTGCTTTTTAGGAAAAAAAAAATTCACTTCTGCTGAATGGCTAACTCAAAACTCAACTGTTTTCAGAAAGCCTTGGTTCCTTGAAGACTAGGATCCAGGTGAGTAACAGTCACTATGTCTGAATCCTTCAAGCAGAAAATACAGGACTACTTTGAATGAGCTTTACAGACATCCTGGATGCTTCACAAGAACAAATGCATGGGTAGAACACTAGACAACTCTGGCAGTTAACCAAAATTCTCCAGAAAGCCCACTAACACAACTTCAGTTCTATTGTCATCACCATTCATATACACTCTTAAATCCTACAGCTTCAACATAAAAGCTCTGTTTCATTAAACAAAAATCCCAGAAACACAGTATGGTGAGGGGTTTGGGAGGAACCAGTGGAGATCATCTTGTTCAACCATCCTGCTAAAGCAAGGTCACCCACAGCAGGTTGCCCAGAGTAACAATGTCCAGATGAGTTTAGAATCTCACTAGAAAAGGAGACTCCACAGCCCGTCTGGGCAACCTGCTGCAGGGTTTCACCACTGTCACAGGAAATAAGTGTTTCCTCATTTGCAGAAGAAACCTCCTGTGTTCCAGTTTGTGCTCACTGCCCCTTTTCCTGTTACCAGGCACCACTGACAAGAATCTGGCCTCATCCACTTTCCCCCATGTGTTGGTATGAGCTAATTGGAGAATTTGAGTGAGAAATTGGACTATTGGCTGAGAGAGAGTTAAACATACAGTGTCACTTCACCGAGTTTCACTGAGACAGAAAAAAAATTTGTTTTGAGAATGTTCTCAAAACATGAGATAGGCAGTGTGCTTGCAGAGGGCCAGTCTGGCTTGGGTCTTGCTGGCTCTGGCAGCTCTTTCCTTTGTCTCTCTGCCTTTGAACTAATTCAGAGTTAAAATCACTAAACCTACTAACCTTTTTCTCCTACCACTAAATCTCTCTGATCTTCAGCTTTTCTGCAGCATCATCAAGTGGTGAGATAAAGCTGGGGGAAGGGAGGAAAGGTGGTAGCGGGGTTTGGTTATCCTCTTCTGGGGATTTTGGTCTCTGGGAGGAGTGTGGTGTGTATTACCCTTTTTTACTGTATATTTCTGTAAATATCTGTTATATCTTGTAAATATTTGCTTGTACATTTGCATTGCTGTAAATATAAAGCTTCATTTATTAACTTCCAGTGTGTTTTTCTGAGTTTTAGCCGGGGTTTCAAAAGGTGGGGGGGCAGATCACTGCAAACCCACTACACCCCAGCTTTTTGCTCATGCTGAGCATTGAGAAGATCCTCTCTCAATCCGCTCTTCCCCAAAACAAACATTTGCAGGTCTCTCAGTCTTTCCTTAAGACAGATGTTCCAATTCCCTCACCATCTTAGTGTCTCTCTGCTGGACTCTATCCAGTTGTTCTTTGTTACTCTTGAACTGAGGAGCCTGGAACTGGACCCAGTACTCCAGATATGGCCTCACTAGGGCACAGTAGAGGGGGAGGAGAACTTCCCTCGACCTGTTGGTGACATTCTTCTAAATGCATCCCAGGGGACCACTAGCTGCCTTAGCCACGAGGGCATATTGCTGGATCTTGGTGAACTTGATGTTTACTTCAAAGTATTTCTTCAGCCCATAAAGGCCATTCTACCATAAATTACTAACAACTGCTCAAATGTTAACTAAGTAGATACTCCATCAAGACTACTTTCTCTCAAGGAAAATAGCTGGAAAAGTCTCGCCAGTGGCCAAGTTTGCAATTTTGGAGATACTTCAAATGCTAAGGAGATCAATTACTAAGAGAAAAACAACATGAACAACTTAGAGTTGATGGCAAACTGAAGTCAAGAAAGCTTATACATAAAAATGCAGTCTGTGACATCAAACATGATGAAGAAAGAGCCGTAATTTTTAGAACTACTGAAAACAAGTCTTGAAGCCAATTCTAAGATGGAAGATGAAGAACAAACTATTAGAGATTAGAATAAAATAGAAAAAGAATAAGCCAGTTTGGAAGAGACCTCCAAGATCATCCAGTCCAACCGATCACCCGGTCCTATCCAATGGCACTAAATGCCCCATCCAGGCTTTTCTTGAACACCTCCAGGGATGGTGATTCCACGACCTCTCTGGACAGCCCATTCCAATGGCAAATCACTCTCTCTGTGACGAACTTCTTCGTAATATCCAGCCTATACCTCCTCTGGCACAACTTGAGACTGTGTCCCCTCCTTCTGCTGTTGGTTGCCTGGGATGAGAGACCAACCTTCACCTGGCTACTTCTCTTTAGGTAGTTGTAGACAGCAACCCTGAGCCTCCTCTTCTCCAGGCTAGACAACCCCAGCTCCCTCAGCTTCTCCTTCATAGAGCTGTGCTCCAGGGCCCTCACCAGCTTCATCGCCTTTCTCTGGACACGTTCCAGTACCTCAACATCTCTCTTGAATTGAGGGGACCAGAACTGGACACAGGACTCAAGGTGTGGCCTGACCAGTGTCAAGTACAGGGTCAGAATAACCTCCCTTGTCCTGCTGGTCACACTGTTCCTGATCCATGCTGGGATACCATTGGCTCTCCTGCCCACCTGGGCACACTGCTGGCTCATGTTCAGCTACTCTCTACCAGCACCCCCAGGTCCCTCTCTGCCTGGCTGCTCTTCAGCCACTCTGTCCCCTGCCTGTAGTGATGCCTGGGGTTGTTGTGGTCGAAGTATAGAACCCTACACTTAGCCTTGTTAAATCTCATCCCACTGGCCTCTGTCCACCCACCCAGCCTGTCAAGGTTCCTCTGCAGGGCCCTCCTACCCTCCAACAGATCCACGACTACTCTTAATTTGGTGTCACCTGCAAACTTGCTAATGATGGACTCAATCCCCTCATCCAGATGACCAAGAGGAGAAAATTATGTTTTGGCTCAATATCTTTTGTAAACCAGGACTATTACGGATTTTTACTTAAAGGAAGAACATTAACCACTGTTATAGACATCAGCTTCAGAAACTATCACCTGAACAGTGTATATTTTTAGATGAAAAAAATGATACTTCAGGGAGAATTCAATGACTTCTTTGATTCTTTCTGACTGCTTCAAGATTCCCAGTAAACTTCTGTAATAACATCTACATCCTTTGAAGAAAGCAAAGAGGCTTTGGCAACTTGGTGAAAAAGTTTCCCAGACAACGTAATTAACAGTAACATTGAATAAAGATCAAAAGTTCACAGCAAATTATATGTAAATTAAAGCATGAATCAATGCTCAGTCTTAATTTTAATAATAGCTTTGTGAAAGCAACATCAATATATTGATCACTATGAAATACTTCTAACAAGCATCAGGACTGACTGAGGAATAAAAACCTAATCATATCACAAAAAGCAGCTGAGTTCCACAGGCTGTTTGCTGCATCATCCAAAGCCCCAAACTCACTGTTGCTACTCTTGAGCTCTGATCCCATCTTTGCTATGAAATTCCAAAAATCATTTCCCAGTTTTTTTGCAGAACACCCTTTCTCAGACTGTAAGCCTGCCAGACTGCAGTGAATCTGATGTGCTCTGAATATGAAACACTCAGGATATGCAGTACCAGAGATGCTATTGAAAAAAAAAAAAAAACACTGCAAGAAAATTGAGTTGACGATGAAGTTGTACCAGAGTAGTAGCTGTCCCTCTGGACAGAGCTGAGCTCATTAACATGAAACCCAAATCATGATTCCCACACTTAGTGCCATGCCAAGCCCTCCTCATGCACAACCGCGAAAGACCTATCTGAAGTGAGCTCCTTTCTCCTGAGTCATGAAGGAATGATCCCATTCCCTGGCATGACTCACTCACATCTCAATGACCCACCCACACTCCCCAGTCTACTTCTAGTGTGGCGAGGAGAACAAGGCCTGCTCCATGGCAACGAAGCGTAAAAATTACAGAGGGCACAGTTTGGTAATGTGAAATATCTGCTTTGGTGGCTGCCATCAGCTCTGCTTTGCACAGCCTCTGGACTCAGTCACCCAGCTGACAAACACACATGAAAAATGTATGTAAGGGAAGTTTTAAAAAGGAACACAGTATGCCAACTCCATTCCTGGTGCTCTGTGTTCATGCAAAGACATGTGAATCTGAGAGCAACCTCCATGCAATGCATTCTCTTGCTCACATCTCTTCTTGTCCAACAAAAGAAAAAAAATCAGAGCTTCCTTTGGGCATAAGATATGGAAATAAGATAGAACAGCTTATTTGGGAGCAGAGCCATGATATTACCTACTCTTGAAAGCAAGCTCATCCTCTTCCTTAGTGCTTTTTTCATACCTACAGAGCAGTGAAATGCCACAAAGCCTGTTTTCAGTGTACTTCAGTATAAAAGTCTCAGCTGCATGGAAAACAAGATTCCTGCTTGCATTTAAGTCAAGATTACCCTGTTTTCTTAGAGGGATGTACTGCTTTACAGCAATGCAAAGCCCATGGGTAGAGAAAAACCTGAATAATAGTAGATGCTTTTGCTGCATCCATACAATTTAACCCAAGACTGTGTGGCAAAAATGTTTTGTTTTGTTTTGTTTTTTTTTTAATAAGCAACACACCATTCATTCAAAGGAAGGGCAGAGAAACCAGGGCATACAACCTCACTTCAACCATGGGGAGCATAAGCTATGGGATGTCTGTGAACTTACCATTCTGGGTAAGTTTGGTTGAACAAACAAGAGTAGAAATCTGGAAAGAGTCTTTGCTGATGGTGCAGCTCCCAAGGTTCTGCATGCTCTTCCCAGTTGCAGAGTGTCCCTTTTCCTCTAGTTCTATTTTAGTGGATGGCAGGCTTAAATATGTTGAGGCATCTTCCAGCTTCTTTGCTTCTGCCTACAGTGGTGTTTTAAATACAATGTGAAACAATTTGATAATATCTAATAAAAAAACCCAACCTTGTTAATAGTACAGTTTTATTATTTATACTGGATTAGCTTAAGTTTGCTTCTGAACTGGAGCTATCCAAAAGGTCACTAACAGTCATTTAGCACTTATTTGTCTAGAGATTAGAGCCGAGATGTATTTATAGGGATAGAAGCAACATTTTCCAAAAAAACTCACTAACAAGTGCCTTTGAAATTAAAGAATCCCCAGCAACCCATATTCAAGGTTTAACAATCTGTCTAATACACAAATTACTGTTCAATTGCATGATTTACTAGAATAGTCTAACCCACATTTTCTTGTGCAGCTCTGGAACTCACTAACAGTGAGTCAGTCAGCTGAGCTAGCTACCATGGAAAGACTACAGTATCTTAAAACTCTACCTTGTAAACTATAAGGTCATGCTCTCCATCTCTCAATGTTGTTCCATCATATCTCATGAGCTTCACAAATGCTAAGGCAAATATCTTCTCAGATTTATCTTTGGCTGTTAGAAAACAAAAAAACAACACCGCATCACCACATCAATATTTGATACTTAGTCCACCTAGAACCTGTAAATGAATGACCACAGTGAAGAAGCTCAGATGGAGGAAGTGTAAAAGTAATTAGGAGTATTCTAAAAGTGAGATTAAAAAAAGGCAAAATCACAGAAACATTCTGAATGGAAAAGACCCTCAGGATCACCCACCCCAAATTATATCCCCTCTGTATAAAGCTCACCCTTAAACCATAACATCAAGCACCACATCCAAATGACTTTTAAACACATCGAGGGTTGGTGACTCAACCACTTCCCTGGACAGCCCATTCCAATGCCTGACCATTCTTGCTGTGAAAAAACATTTCCTAATGTCCAATCTAAACCTACCCAGTAGCAGCTTAAGGCCATTCCCTCTTGTTCTATCACTATTTACCTGTGAGACCAGCACCAGCCTCTCCACTACATCCTTTCAGGCAGCTGTAGACAGCAATGAGGTCTCCCCTCAGCCTCCTCTTCTTCAAACTAAACAGTGCCAGCTGCCTCAGTCACTCTTGGTAAGATTTATTCCCCAGGCCATTCCCTAGCTTCACTGCCCATCTCTACACTCGCTCCAGCACCTCCGCATCCTGCTTGTAATGAGGTGCCCAAAACTGAACACAATATTCAAGGTGTGGCCTCACCAGAGCCAAGCACAAGGGGACAATCACCTCCCTATCTCTGCTGGACACAGCATTTCTTATAGAAGCCAGGATGCCACTGGCTTTCCTTGCCATCTGGGCACACTGCTTGCTCGTATTGAGTTGTCTGTCTACTACAGACCCCAGGTCCCTTTCTACCTGACAGCTTTCCAACCACACTTCCCCAAGCCTGTAGCATTACTTGAGATTGTTGTGGCCCAAGTGCAGGACCTGGCATTTGGCCTTACTGAAGCTCATGCCATTGATGTTGGCCCATCAATCCAACCTATCCAAGTCCCTCTGGCTTCTCAGCCTTTTGAATAAGATCAAGTGCAGTGTAGTGTAGTAAAATAAATGCTTAAGAACCTGACCACACCAACAGTAGGTAGATATTTAATATTTCTATGTTCTATATGCTCTTTTAATTTATTTGCTTTAAGGCAACTTGAAAAAAAAAAAAAAAAAAACAAAAATTTGATGCACTTTTAACATTCAGGGTTTTTAAGAGTTGAAAGAATGGCAGCACTTGATACCTATAATAATGATTTGTAGAGCAGTTTTGAGGATTCCATCAGGGCTGTATTATTCTGAAGGGGAACATATGAATCCAGTTCTTGTTTTGGTTCTAAGCTACTGATGAAGTGCTTAAGTTTCTGAAAGCTGACTCACTCTACAAGCAACTTGAACCACAAAAAAGCATTCACTTGGCTCTCATTGTTCAAAACCTACTAGCTGAAGTAAAAACAAAGCAACAGAGCAACTAGAAATCAAAGTTAAGAAGTAAAAACAGAAGTGAAGTGCATTCAGCTTGAGACTGCTTTCAAGGAACCTCTAAGAAAGCCCTGCAGCCCAAGGCATGGCCTCAATTTAATACTTAAACTATGGCCAATCTAAACTTGAGTCACCATGGAAATACTTCTCATTAGTAATTTGTGCCCCACAATCACAATCTTGACACAAATGACCAATCTTTGGCACATTGTTTTTCATTAGCAAGTATCGCCAAGTAAATCTTTTATTACTGATCCACTGGCAAAATACACAGCTTCAACTAAGTAACTGCTCTGGTAAGGTACTACTTATTTCACAGTTATGCCTATATGAAAAGTATTACATGTCTTAAAATGCATCCAGAGCACACTACCCGATTAATGCTTTAATCTGCCCATTTATTCCACAACAAAGCATGTTGTTGCAGATTTCAAAAGGCTTTCCTATCAAGATCACTGTGTGGAATGAAGACCATCACAAACAAGACAAATCCACACACTTCACTACAGAACAACTGTTGATAAATGGAAGATATCTGGTTGTCTTGACCTGATCCTCAACAGCTCAAAGCATTTCAGCTGCTAGCAGCACTACAGGAAAGCCAGAGAAAACCACAAGCTCTCAAATGTCTTTTTAACTAAAATGACTTCAAAAGAACCACAAGTCAGTCTGACAACCAGACACAGAAATCAAATTTTGTAATGGCTAAGTCTTCAGTTTCTGGTGCTAAGCCTACAATAAATTCTTTCACTTTCCCATCTCACACATGGGGTTGTTAAATATCTTTCCTATTCTCTACCCATCTACCTCCAAGATATATAATATCACAACTCTTTCAGTTGTTAACTACAAGCTTTATTCACTAGCCCTTATTTGACTTAGAGAAATAACTGCCCAGGAAAGTTAAAGTTTGATGTTGACAGGTATGAGTGAGAAAGATGCAAGGAGAAAAAGCAACTAACAAAATAAGTAGGCAATAAAAACTCATCCCCGCACTAAAAGTGATTACAATAGTCAATTACAGATGAGGAACATTATGCCTGTTTCAGCACATTCTGGCACAAGACACCAACAAGAGCCATAATGAAAATGTTGAATTACTCACAGTCCTGTGATGATCTATGACGGAAGGTGAACCTCAAATGACTGCGGTTCACGTCTTCAATGGGGATTGCAACCTTCACATAAAGAGGATGGAGGAAGAAAACAATCAGCATAGCATCTTCAAACATTACCAACCACTATCAAATCTCATTGAGACATCTTGCAACAATATGCTTAGCCCTTTCAAAAATAAATTACCAGACTGGCGGAGGTGAACTTTATTGTCAACAGCAAAGTAAAAATTCGTAACACATTTATCTATACAATGCTTGCATTACATACACTATTAATGTCTCTCTGATCCACATGCAATCAACATGCAGATGTATAACCAACGCTCTCCTCCCCCAGAGTTTTTCCAGAGCCTTCTCATTTTCTTCATCACACCCACATTCAAGATTTGGGCTATACAGTGCTCCCCAACACCACATCTAAGCTTCTGCCATTCCACAGCAGCTACTTTCTATAAAGAGTACTACTGGATTTCAACAACCATGTGGGGAGTAGCTCAGAGTTTCTTCTCACATATACTGCTCCCACTGACTACACAGAGGAAATCTATTTTATAAAGCTAACATCAGCCTCCTCTGTAATATCACAACTTGGCATTTAAGCTAAATGTTATTACCCAAGCAAATTCTGCAAGCTTAGAGTACAATTGGCTAGATCTCAAACCACTGAGAAGTTCAACACCATGGCAATTACATTTGAACCTTAATATTCTGCTTCTCTAGGTCAGCTTCATGAAAATAAACAGCTACTGGAATGTTCCCATTAACAGACATTTCAACCAGGAGGATGAAATAAAATTCACTCTGCAATAGAAGTCAGATCTATTTTCAAGTATTCTCTGAAAATATTCCTTAGCTGAGCTGCTGTCTAGCTCTGGAGCCCCCAGCACAAGGATATGGAATTGTTAGAACAGATCCAGAGGAGACCACAAATAATCAGAATGCTAGAGCACCTCTGCTATGAAGGTGGGATGAGAGAGTTGAGGTTCTTCAGTCTGGAGAGGAGAGGGCTCCAGGGAGACCTCAGAGAAGCCTTCCAGTATTTGAAGAGGGCTGAAGGATACCTGGAGAGGGGCTTTTTACAATGGCTTGGAATGGCAGGACATGGGGAAATGGCTTCAGACTTCAAGATTTTAATTTAAATTACATGTGAGCAGGAAATCCCTCCTCATGAGCATGGTGAGGCAATGGACAAGGTTGCCTAGGGAAGCAAGTGTTCAAATGGAGGTTGGATGAAGCCTTGAGTAATCTGGTGTAGTAAGTGGTATCCCTGCCCATGGCAGAAACATTGAATTCAGACTACCTCTAAGGTCCCTTCTAACTCAAACCATTCTATGATTCCATGATTCTGTTTCTGTCCTCCTAAACATGGCCACAAGCATTGAATAGCTCTCACTTTGTTTCTCAAAGCTTTTCAATAAAATCTATTTTTATTTCATATTAGCCCACAAAGAAGAAGCCACTGCAAGAATTTAGATACCTTTACAGTCTCAAACCAGCGAGGCTGCTTCACTTGGTAATATATTACTGACTTGTACTCTGAGATGGCTTCATCACCAGCACCAGGAAAAATAACACTCTGAGAAAACACAAAATCGAAAAAAGTTTGTGTTTATCTTAAACTCTATTTTTTTTGTTCAAATAAAGAGCCACGAATGTCAGTGAAGTAGGTTAAAACAAGATGGAATGCTTCATGCTCACATCTCCTCATGAAATTAGTATTTAAGTACACACACACAGATATGACAAGATGCATTTAGTTGTAACAGACAAGGAAGTTCTGTTGTACATAAAAATAGGGACTTCAGCTGACAAATATAAAGATGTTAAAAAGGCTTAAACAGATGTGTATATATAACAAAACACATTAAATACTTGAATACCTCTAATCTTTTGCCATCTTCATCATACACAGATACTGTAACTTCCACATTCTTGGCTGTTGTTTTACTGCCTTTGTCAAAATCTCCCTGAACCAACGTTACATAGATGTCATTACGAACATCACCTAAAATTAAATACCAAAGCACAAAGTCAACTTTCATAGTGGATCTGTTGCTCTGTGGAACCAATGATAGTCAGAATCAACCACCAATACATTTTAATAACACCCAGGCATGGCAAAAGGTTCCAAAGCTGCAGTACCTTGAACATTCAAAAGTAATAGTGCTGAAAACAAATGCTTAGCTAAAATTGTGCTCAGACTTCTAAGGTCTGAAGTATCAACTGACAGTGCACCAAGCTGAATCTAACAAAAAGTAATGATGCGTTTCAGGACTGAAAGAACACCCCATCATCATCAAGAGTATGTACTATATGACTCAAAAAACACTCAGTTTGACTGAGCAGTATATGACTCAGTTGCACTTTTTTGTTTTGGTTCTACTTTTCACTAGTAATTTAAAAATATGAGATTCAACATAGACATTAATTTATCCCCTACGCAGATATTTGCCAATTTAAAAATACTTAGTAGCCTGCAGAGGTTTAACTTATATTAGGAGGTGTTTTGATGGTTTTGCTGGCTTGAGAAAGTATGCATTTGGCTTTGTCTTAAAACACTTCTCAACTACACCCCAATCCAATTGAAATGTTGAAAATTAATTCAGGAAATGAGGAATTTCCAATGATTTAATGAGGAGGATGTCTGATGTGTCAACATATGTTTATAACAAGCAGAGGTGTCAAGACACTTACAACATACTGATATACAGTAAAACAAAGGGAGAGCTGAAATGGGTTTGGAAAGAATCTAATGGACTTCCAGGGCCCACCCGTCTGATAAAGACAGTGCAGGGTTTTTTTCCTCTGTAGTCTGTTGCTTATGGCAGTTTTTATTTTCAGAAGCATCACACTTTTCAGGACAGAACTGAACATCCACAGAATGTGTGTATTANTATCCAAATTTAGTCCAAACCCTAGGAGACTTGCATAGCTCTAAACCAAGCATGTTCCCACGAAAAATCTTTTGGTTTAGATTCATCACAAGACATAGCAAGGGCTTATGTAAAACTTCAACAGAGATAACGTGAAGCACATACTTCATATATATAGTTTCCTTCCCTGCAAAAAAGAGTAGAATTTCCATGTCATTGAAACATCAGCTCTTTCTGGGCAGGGATTAGTTGTATTTATTAATCTAGCACTGGATGCAGTTTTTAACAATGTATTTTACATTTATTTTAAATAGACAAAATCCTTTACTGCTCTGTTATTTCTTATGTATACCACAACTTGTATTGATCTCTTCTTCCAACCCCCAAGATTCCATACATACACATATTCAAAAAAGGTTAAAATAAAACAAAGGAGCATTAATTCAGAGAAAGGCTTACCAGGCATAATAATCTCAGGAAATCCCATTTTCCGAGCCACGGCTGTTGACCTATCCACCAAATGTGGAAACTCTTTCCTAATCTGATGAATATCTCCTGGAAGAAGTTTCAAAGTCACCCACAAACCTGTTGTGTAAAAACCACAATTAAACTGGTGGGTTTTTTCCCCAGTTAAAGGGTTTTTTTGGTATACATTCTAAAATGAAATGAAGGTAACTACAGTTACAAAAAAAAAAAAACCCAACAAACAAAAACCAAACAAAACAAACAAACAAAAAACCCCAAAAACAAAAACCAAACACACTACAAAGTATTTTGCAACACTCAAAGCACCCACGTGCTTCAAGAAGAAACATGACAACAGCACACCTAAGTGTGTCTGATGCAATCAGACTTTCTGCAGCTGACACATGAGGGACGAGATGTTATCCAGAGGGATCAGGACAAACTTGAAGCAGACCTCTGAGTCAGGAAAATCTGCAGCCTTGTCAAGAACTTCATAGAAGCGGTGGGTGAAAAGCTGGGCATAAGATGGTGATTTGAGTTCCCAGCCTAGCCGCGCTCCAAGCGTGCCCTGGGCTGATGCCCAGCAGTGTGGGCAGCAGATGGTGGGTGGGGATTCTGCCTCTGTGACCCACTCTACTGAGAACTGACGTGCAGTGCTGGGTCCAATTCTAGAGTCCTCAGCACAGAAAAGACATGGACCTGCTGGAGCAGAGCCAGAGGAGGCTGCAGCAGTAATAGGAGGATTGGAACCCCTCTGCTGTGAGGACAGGCTGAGGGAGTTGGGATTGTTCAGCTTGGAGAAGGAAAAGCTCCAGAGAGATGTTAGAGTGGCCTTTCAGTGTCGAAAGGGAGCAATATGAAATATAGGGACAAACTGTTGTGCCTGTTGTGACAGGACAAGAGGTGAAGGTTTTAAACTATGAGGGAAGATTTAAAATAGACACAAGGAAGAAGTTTTTCTGCTCTTAGAGTGGTGAAACACTGGCCCAGGCTGCTTAGAGAGGTGGCAGATGCCCCATCCCTGGAAACATTTCAAGTCAGGTTATTTGTGGCTCTAAACAACGTGCTGTAGTTACAGATATCCCTACAGATTGCAGAAGGTTTGAACCAGATGACCTGAAGACCATCTTGGTCCCTCTCAAACCCTACCATGATTCGATAAAAGCTGTTTAAAAACATCATCTCTGAGCCAACTGTAATAATAGAAAAACAAAACAAAAAAAAAAAAAAAACCACAAATAACCTGTGAAACAGAAAAACTCTGCAAGATTCAGGTCTTTGTGATGCCCAGTTTGCAGCAGTATCATTTATGAAGTGTCTTGGTAGGGCAGATTTAGGTGTTCAAACTCAGATGCATGAATTTGCTTCCTGAAGCCAAAAATTTCCTTCCAAGTCTAAAACTTTCAATAGACTAGGTCTCTATTCAGGAGAAGAATGGTGTTGTCAAGATCATCTAATAGGCAAGAAGGAAAAAATGTTCAGTTATCAACCAGACCTACTGAAGTTTAAGCTGCAAAAATGCAAGCAAGCCTACTGTGGCCTTGGCTTGAAGCTAGAGTGACCCCAGAAGAATCCCTCCTTCTAGTAGGACTAGGCTTCTCTTAACACTGAAGTTTTTTGCAAAGAGTCTCATGGAAGTACAGTTAAAGCCATTAGTGGAACTTCCTCAAAGTGCTGTGCATTCTCTGACCTCTCTCAAATTCTTCCTAACAAAATGTTTATCTTCCCCAGGGGAAAAAAAAAAAGTGTTAATGGTGAACAAACTAAAAAAAAAAAAGTATACAACCAACCAAAACAGAGATTCCAAAGACAGCAACACCAGCAGATACATATCATGAATTGATTCATCAACATCATCTCCATAAGTTGTTCTTACTACATTGAGCACAAAAAATCTACAGCATCAGCTTCATACAACTGACAGTTTTCTCTTCAGTAGAAGAGGCCACTAAAAAGCTGCTCTTTGCCAACTAACATCAGGCATGCTTGTTACAGGAAAAAGACATGAAAGTGGGGAAAGAAACAAACAAAAAAAAAACCCCAAACCATAAAACACCTAAGCCCAAAAATAGTTTTGCACATGGTAAAATGGCAAGCAAGTTCTAGCATGATAAATTGCATCAGCAATTTGCAGGAGAAAATCCTAAAATTAAAATCTATGACAAAAAGAATCAAAAAACATTAATCTAGAAAATGAAATGTGGATTTTCCTGTTGCACACAATTAACTATACAGTCATTTGTGCATATTTGACAGCTGGCTTTCTTTTCTACTAAAATTTCTTCTAAAAAGACTATCTGCTGACCTGTTGCAAGGGAGGGTTCCAACAACTGTTAATTTATTAAAGACTAACTGCCTACAGTGACTGACTAAGCAAGAAATCAATCCTTTTCTGTTTGCTTAGGCATCTGTTTTAGGGAAAGAATCTGAAATTAATCAAAAGCTGAAGTATTTCCACCTTTCTGATATGCACCAGACAAAGCACAAAATACAGGGGAGATGCAGATGTAAGTTTTCTTCTTCAGCTAATACATAGTTTAAAAGAAAGTTTATTTGTATTTTCATTTGTTGTTAAATTTTTTTAAAAATTTATATATATATAAACATACATACATTTCTCTTAGGTCTGTTCTTCAGATAACCCCTGCAATGGATGTAGACATTGTGTTTGGTGGAAACTCCATGCCGACCTGTATAGCACCATATTAATCCAAACTCCCCCATAATAGTGAGATCAGTACAATACTGAGCCACCACATAATATTTTTTAAACTAGCAGACATATTATGGTTATGAGGTGTGCATACACAAACAATGAAAAAAAATTCTTTGGAATTAACTGTTTGTCATCAGGAGAGTCTACACTGTTTTGTGCACAAAGAGTTAGAAGAAGCAACAGAGCAGCCTGTAAGAGAAGGTATCTGGAGCTGCCTTGCTCTGGGCTGCATCCTTTCCACCTCTGAGCTCAGGTGGACACTGGAGAAGCAATGTCCAGGTCTTCTTGAGGGAGAGCCAAATACTGTGATGTGGAAAAACAAGGTGAAAGAAGGGAAGAAAAAGAATATTCTTTCCTTCAGCATGAGGAGGCCAAACTCCACAGTTGAAGGGCACAAGAGCTGACTCTGAGTCCTCACTTCCAGTACAGAAACAAAAAAATGTCCAAACAATGGACAAGGCAGAGAAATGCATCTAGAGTTAATACAGGGATGAAGGAAAAGGTGTGGGACAGGAGGGAATAGCAGAATGAGTCCTGAAGGATGGAGAAGCAGTGGAACGAACTGTGCAAACATTTTCTGTTCCTGAAGAGCAGCAAGCAAGTCAAGGAAATATTATGCTGAAACCGGAATTAAAATCAGCATATGTTGCAAATCGAACAATGAGCAGTTTTAAATACACCAGCAGACAGAACGCAGTACCTACCCTGACCCTTGTGGTTAACTTCTTTAGCAGCAATCACTTTGTTTATAACAGTCTGAAGGAAATCATTCTCCCCTGCCACCCTGGGTGAAAAACGGGATGATATGTTCAGCTGCTTGTGTCGAATGGCGTCATCCAACGCTAGCCTGGAGGATGCACATGACGACCAACACCAGGAAACAAAGGGTCACAGAAAACCAGAAGCCACAGTAACAAGGGAAACACAAAAGATCATATCATAGTTGTGACAAAGAGTATTTATTAGTCAACGCAAGACAAAGGACAGGAAAGGTAACAAGAAAGACAGAGGAAGATCATTAATCAGAAGAACGCTGATCTACCAGAGAGAAGTCCAGCACATCTGAGTTGTTACTTCTCCGCTCAGGGACATGCACAGACCCCAGTAACACTGTGAGGATAGGAAGGATAGCTCCCACCTCAGCACCCCCTGTTAAGCAGTGCAAATCTATACAGGCAGTTTTTTCTTTAATATATACACAGCAGAGTGGCCCTGCAACACCTCCAGGATCAGTTCTGTGGCTTTACAGGTCAAGCAGCAGTGCATTCCATCTGAAGGAAAAGCTCCAGTGAATCTCACACAAATGGCATAGGAGGAGAAAGGCAGATAATCCAAACATTCTGTTAAACTTGATGAATGAAAAGATAGAAACTAAATGAACAGCAGCATTAAGTGTCACTTAAGTAACCTTGCCAAGTGCCTTTGACAGCCATTGTGTTGATGGCTAGTGAATGAATACAAAGATATGAAAACAGAAGTGAGGGTGGTACAACAGAAGCAAAGCATGGAACAAGAAGAAAAATGTGACTCGTATATATAGCCCAAGTCTACAAAGGAAATGGCACTAGAATTCATCATGTATTCTCACATCATTCATGTTCTTTGGAATGTATTTTTTAAGAAGAATGTTTTAATTTGCCACGGTTAAAAAGAATCATACTGCACATCTCTTCAAAAATCTGATTTATGAATACAGAGAAAAATAAAGTGTTAATGGAGCAGAAAACTAGATGTTCCATTAGCATCCACCTTGATACACAAAGATCCATTCACACTGGGTACTTCCATACTCACTAAAAAACCTTGCTATTGTTTACCACACAAGCCTATCATGAACACACTCATCCCTAGAAGCCCCTCTTCTCCTTAAAAAATGGAATTGTACTGCTGATGTTCATACAAACACCCTCTACGCCACAAGTAGGCATACACCCACTCAGCTCCCTGCAGCACCTGCAGACCCTGCACTCCTCAGTAACACTCCATCTTCAAACCACAAGGGCGAATTAACCCTGTTTTCATTTGAGCTTACTCCATTTCAAGTTGGTTCTTTTTTCCATTTTAATATTATTAAAACCTTCTGAATATCCATTACAACATTAATCAAGGCATTTAGCCAACATACCCCTGTGCTGCCTTCTTGAACAGATGGCAATCTAACATTTCAGACAATGGGAAAACAATGCATTCATCTTTTACGCACATTTCACCTATCCCTTCTACCTTTCCCCACTTTAGAGTTAAAAAAGAAATCCCCTATCAACAGAACAGTGCCACATTTTGTTAATCAGCTTTTATTCTAAAAGCACTTTCTCTGCACACATCTATATATTAACAAAAAAAAAATAGGCTATTAAATAGGCTATTTTTAAAAATAATTTTGTGGCTAGAAGTCAAAACTGATCTTTGGTACTACATTAAACTAATACATGTCCATACTTTAAAGGGCATCTACTCTGTATTCGCTATTATCCAAATTAATTATTATAAAATATTAGCAAATTCCATATCAGCAACCTCAAGAGTCAGTGCAGGAAGGTCTGAAGTTCTATATGACTACAAGTAAGACCATGTCCACATAACAGACTTTTCTCCTCTATTACATACTAGCTCTAACAAGTACATTCAGCAGACATCCTCTCCCTTACCATCCAGTCCAAATCACTCAGGTTTCTGCTAAGTCTCACATAATTATGAATTATGAAAAGATACTACAGGAAGTGTATCAAATCATCCTTCAAATTCTCAGCTTCCATTTGTACTCCAATTACTGTGGCCCTTACTAAGAAATTCTGTCTGCCCTCAAAGAAAAGACAGACATTGTCCTTTAACTTCACAAAACTCACGTGCAGTGGGTGTTGGTAATAATTCTGGTCTTTATCAAGCTCAGGCAGAGCTTAAAACTTCAGGCTTACAAAAATAATTTCTGGGCCTATCACTATGGCAGCTAACAGGAAATTATGGATTAGAAATATAAGTACTAAGATAAAATACAACACTGAAATAAGTTCATTTCACAGTATCTACAGAATCTTTGATTCAGAAGTTTAAGGTGTTTTAAATTTTTTTTTTCAAAGAAAGTTAAGATTTAATTTTTTTCACTTCTGCTTATTCTTTAAGCTGTTCCCTACTTACGGCTGAAATGGTATGAAGTGCTGTTTGTCCTCATCATCCACTTTTCCATTAATGATGTCAGTAACGTCCATTACTGAAAACAAAAAAGTATCTTGAGTTAAGCAACCTAAACGAGAAGAGCAATGCTGCAGGAATGCCATGGGAGACTGGAAGCAATGATGACTCAGAAGAGATAATGTATTAGGAACCTAACAACTTCAGAATTTTCCTTTGGAATAAAAATCACATGGCAAACAATCTTTGACATCTCTGGCTAATACGAGTCCTGGAATGGTAAATTCTACAATAAAACAACCAGTTTGATTAAATCTGGAACAATTTTGAGTCTATACAGTGTCAGACAGCCAACAGCCTATGCAGGCTCCTAGCCTAAGGCTCAGTGATGGAACCAGTTTTGTTTAACATCTTCGTTATTGATTGGGACATGAGAAGTGAGTGCACATCCTCGCTAAGTTTGTGGAGGACACTAAATTGGATGCGTGTGTTGATCTGCTGGAGGGTAAGAAGGCTCTGCAAGGGGATCTGGATAGGCTGAATCAATGGGCCAAGACCGATGGCACAAGATATAATGAAGGTGGCGATGGAACCACTGAATCTGAAGATGTTAAAGAAACACGTGGACATGGCAGTTCAGGGCATGGTTTAACAGCCATGATGGTCATCTCAGGTTGAAAGCTGGACTCAATATTAAGGGTCCAAAACAATTCTATGACTCAGTTCTAAGAATACAGTGGGATACAGGCAGACACAGCACACAGTTACCTGCCACTCCAAAAGGTCGCCGCAGCCCAGAGGTTAGTTTCCGTGTGTTGTTGTCCCTCAGCTCCATTCTGCCCACTCGCACAATCTGACAGACAAAACTTATTTTCTCTCTTTTCAGGTCTTTGCTGCCCAAGTCCTAAAAAGAGTAGTTCCTTTGGATTATTTTATAATAATTGAATTTTAAGTGCCAGAATATTTGTCGCTCAAAACTTGCCTTTGCCATATGAGCATCTAGCAAACTGTTCTCAGAGTAAAGAGGTTTTTGTGGCAGTACTTAAGACTTCTGTGTAAATTCATTGCTTGGGAAGCAAAATAATTTATACAAAGTTGAAACTTCAAGGAATAACTTTGTTTTGAGCCATGTGTGCAGAGTATTTAGAAGCCACTTCATGGGAGACATGTCACATGAGCCTTCCCTAGGATCATTCCCTGCAGATGTAACTTTCCACTGTTTATACACAAGTTACTACAATCCTTAGTATCCACAAGCTATAGAATTTGCCAGTTGAACTAGGTGCATACTTACAGTGAATACTGCTCGCAGGTTATGCAATCTGTCTATATCTTTGGGGAGTCCACAGCTTGACCATCGCACCAAGTAATTTTCACTGAAAGAATAACATTCGGAAGACTGTTTAAAAGGCTTCCTTTAACCTAAGCACATAAAATTAACTTCAGAATTTATACAAAGCTACTTTAAAGCAGATCTACTTAGCCTAAATGAATATTTCCTTAGTGGAGAGCCAGCATTTCCCTTTGTGTTTAACATTTATATAAAGAAAGCAAGTCCTCAGCAGCTCATGGTAAGAATTTCTATAAGAAAGCAGACGATGTAGAAACCGAACTCAAATTAGTGCCAAGGCTGCTGCTGAACGAGAACACACAGCCCTTCATGTATGCTCACATCTCGTTTAAGCTCTGCTCTTGGAGAACCACAAGCACAGTGTGGTGAAAAACAGTAAGAACCCAAAACCTACACTGATGCTGTGCTGACTGATGAAGTGCTGCCCCATTCCATCCCAGATGACCCTTTTCTACAGAAATTCTCTTTCACAGAAATTTGACTTTTAAAAGCCCTCTCATCCTGCAAAACTACTTCTCTGCTATAACTAAGTACAAATTACAGATTACACTTAGGAGCACACTGACCTGATAAATTTTGATTCCAATGGATCATATAGAGACATCAGGACTTCAGCATCTTCTCCTATCTTACAGACTACATTCTTTAAATTCACAAATAAAGCAAAAGAAGGAGTGGCAGCAAACTTGGCTTGTCTGTTAATATCAATATTCTGTTTCTGAGACTGTAATTGAAGAACAGAAGAACCGTTAGTTTAACTGCATAAAAAATATCAGACCACTATAAAACTTCACTAAACCTTTTGGAAATCTCTCAAAATAAAACTAAACAGAGGAAAGAGAGCTTCAAGTATAACTGGCAAAACAAGAAAATTTGTTATTTGCTTTGTATGATGTCTTCCTGACAGATACAGTGACGAGATAGGAGAAAAGGCAGTGCCATTTCTATTGGTTACCCACCCCTCAGACTTCAGTGCCCATGAACTTTCCACAAAACTTTTTCTAGGCAGAAGGAAAGAATGGGACAAAAAGGAAGCTGGTTGATGCAGGTACAAAGAAATAACACAATGCAAAAACAGAGTCTAAGTCCTGTTGAATCTGGTGTGTTTTCATACCAAGCTTGGTAAGGCATGTGTACGGCTCATTACAACTTAACAGGACACAGTAACTAAGATTTGCACAAACACATGTGAGCAGCTCTTCAGGAAATCCATATTCCATAAACTGCTGCTGACATGGGCACGACTTCTCACAACTGACACATTCTTGCTCTTCAAAACAAGGATTTGAATTGCAAAGAAGCTGATTATTCAGGTCTAACAACAACTTCAGATTTGCTCCTTGTGTTCCAGCAAAATAACTTTCAAGATTAGAAGACAGAAATCATACAAATAATGATCCTTTCATGACAACCTAGCAAACAAACCTGCTACACATAGATCTGAGACTAACTTACAAATGTAGTCAACTTACTGCTATGTCTTAACAGTAAGTTCTACCAGAGCCTTTTAAAGGATGAAAAGGCAATTAAACAGCCTAAGACATACAGGTTCTTAGAAAATGCTTAAGCCTGATAACTCATCATAAACACTTTCACCATAGCAATTGATAACAAGCCACTTAGCTTACAATCTTATGTTTCAAAGGGAAAAGCTACAGTGTCCAGTATATCTTACTTTTTCCTCCTGTAGCCTTTCTTCAACTTGCTTGGAAGCTATTTCATGTGCTCTGAAAAGGCTAATTGTGCTGGTCTGCTCTGGGTCCAAAATATTGCCATCTTCGTCTCTAACAACCAGATCTAAATCCAGAATTCTAAACAAACACAAAATAATATCCTTGTTAATTCACAATGCTTAAATAAAGCCTCAAAACCCATTTTTTAAACTTTGAAGTCATGCATATCTGACGTATCCATTTTTTTCTTCTATCATTTTTTTTTTCTAATCAATTTAACATATTGCCAACTCCAGACATAGCCATCCTGTCTAGAAGTTACAATTTCCCACAGAAAGAACTGATGTAAATGAAACAGCAAAACAGCTGGGGAAGTAATCTCTCAGAACATGTAAATCTGCAAAAGACTTTGTCTCCTCTGAGAGTTTGAACAACCAGTCACTGTAGTCACACATGCAAAGTGGTCACTTCCTCTCATCCCACCCCGCATGTTCCTCCAAAGCAGGCACTGTCATGTTTTAGCAAAACCCTACATGACAAGAGGAAGCTGTTTCCCTTTATTTAAAGCAGAAACAAGATTTCTGTCAGCAGGGAGTTAATGTCCGTGATTACCTTCTGCAGAGAAGACGATTTCTGCCATAATCAAATCCAGTCTTACGAAAGATCTTGCATATTTTTCTACCTTATTATAGTACTGGCAGCAGAACCAAGGATAAAAAACAATCACACCTAGGTTCATTCTCATTTCCCTACCTATCTCTCCTAAGACTGTTCTCCTCATCTCAATTCCAATACATATGATCTCTATTTTCATCTTCTTACAATCATGGAATGACTTAGGTTGGAAGGGAACTTAGATATCATCGATTTCAACATCCCCATAGGCAGGGACATCTCTCACCTAGACTTGGTTGCTCAAGGCCTTATCCAATCTGACCTTGAACACCCTCAAGTCGGAGGCAACCACAACATCTCTGAGCAACTTATACCAGAGTTCCACCACCCCCATACTGAAGAACTTCTTCCTAAGATCCAGTCTAAACCTACCCTCCCTCAGCTTAAAACCATCCCCCCTCGTCCTGTCGCTAGGTACTCTTAAGAAAAGCCCCTCTGCAGCCTTCCTGTAGGCTACCTTCAGGTATTAAAAAGCAGCTGAAAGGTCCCCTTGCAGTCTTCTCTTCTCTAGGCTGAGCAACCCTAGTCTGCAGCCACATTTTGTAATGGAACAGCAATAACTTCAGGGTTGAAATGTATGCCCAACAAGCTTAAATCAAACTCACAGTATCTGACAAGCCACACAGAGGTTCATGATATATACAAGAGTATGTCCCCCTTTGAACATGACCCACAACCACTTGAAAAGAATGGGTGGTGTGGCAGATGAAAATGTTTCATATTCTTCAAGAACCATTCCTTCACCCTCTCTGACAGGGAATCCTGGAGGTGTTACCAGTCTTGAGCAGGGCCAATGCACAAACCTCTTCAATTAAATGCACTGTATTAATTCAAAAGGTGGATGAACGTCACTCAAATTGCAAAGTGCTGGCAGCAGCTTATACAGAATCACCTCCTAAGCTCTATTCTAACTGGACCTGGTCATTGTAAAACTCTCACAAGGATCCCTAGAACACCATGCTCTCAGATGAGTTTTCCTGTTAGAAGATTATTTTACCAATTAAATCAAGCAAAAGCTGCCAAAATTATCTTGCTTTTCCCTGTTACTAGGATTTTCCAGAGAGCAGCTACAGCAGGAGATACATTGCTGACCACTTGTACCATAACCTGGACGAATAAAAAGGAAGTGCTTCCATAGAAAACATCTGCTTGGAGCTGAAAAGGTAACTCAGAAATTCAAAGAAAAACTAATCACCAAAGGGACAAGAATGTTTGCACGCACTGTCAAGTGTTTGATTTAGCACTTGTTTGATTTAATGTCTGCTTTGCCCTTCAACTTGCAAATGATGCTTGGAAAAGAAAAAAGAATTCTTTTTCCTCTAACTGTCCCACTTACAGATTTTTGCAACTGAACAACAAAATGTGTTTTCACAACAACATTACCTGACCCAGTTTCAGGAAAATATTAAAAACACCAATTCATAAGATCATTTTTACTTTCAGAGTTATTTTGACAACATGAAGTAAAATTGCTGTCTTTATTTATAGAAAGATTTTATTTACAAATCATTATTTCACGAAACAGGAGAAGCTAGAAGATGATTAGATCAGAGAACCTTTATGAAGTGCATAATGAACTGATTCTCCCTGGATATTGAAATCATCATTTGTAACTTACTGTAGACAGAACTGGATGTCTGACTACATTGGAAACATATGGTATCCTTCAGCTGTGAGTATCTACTCAGAAGTTCAAATTCACTTCCCTCCTGTACTCCACAGAGAATGTTCTGATCACTTAATTAGTCCATCAGAACATTATGAATATAAAGCATAGCACAAGATGTTCCATTGTATTTGAACACTGAGCATCTGGAGGTTATTCAGAGTAACTTTAACCAACTCCTTAACCAGATGGTAAAACACAGTAGTCAAACAAGTAATATCAACAACATCTGGTTAATAGTCTGCTGAGGTACAACAGTCCATATCTTAGATTACAAATGCTAATTACTAAGAACAGTTACTTATGATGTTTTATAATTTATTTTTTTTTAATCACAGCTTTTCCTGATAAATGCATGAGCAGAATTCCTGCAAATTAGGCAGTTCTTAAGGAATTAAACACAAATAGCTGAATTCTGATAGTTATTTACATCACAAGGGATTTAAAGACTGGTTGGCTGAAAACTTCTACAGTCCCCAGGTGCATACTCCTACAACACCATCAATATTCAAAACACTGCTTCCAATAATTTCCTGATTGAAGAGTAAGATGCAGCTTTTCATTCCCAAGCAAAAAGGAAAGTCATAGTAAGTCTATAAGAAAACTTGTAAATCAAAAACTGCATTTCACCATCTTCTGCTACAATCCAGATCACTGCTTGGGAAGTTAATGTGTCTGAATTACTAACAAATCTAACATATGCAACCTATACAGAGGGATCTGGGCAGGAACAACAGGCAAAGGCCAACTGTATGAGACAGAAAAAGGTGAAGTGATAGGTCCTGTTCTTGGATTGCAACAACCTCATGAATGCCCAAGACATCGGAAAGAGTGGCTGGAAACTGCCCAGTAGAGAAAGATCTGGTGGGTGCTGGCTGAAAACTGGCTGAACATGAGCCACTGTCCTCAGGCAGCCAAGAAGGCTAATAGCATCCTGGCCTGGATCAGCAATAGTGTGGCCACCAGGACAACGACCATGATCACACACCTGTACTCCGCACTGGTTGGGCTGCACCTTGAATACTAGGTTCACTTTTGGGCCCCTCACTGGAAGGCAGACACTGAGGTACTGGAACAGGTCCAAAGAAAAGGAACAAAACTGGTGAAGAGTCTGGAGAATAGGTCCAGTGAGGTACAGCTGAGGGAAGTGGGGTTGTTTAGTTTGGAGAAATAGAGCCTGAAGAGAGACTTCTCATGCTCACCAAATCCCTGAACGGAGGTTGAAGCAAGCTGGGTATCAGTCTCTCAAGTCAAAAGCAACAGGACAAGAAGAAATGGCCTCAAGCTAATAATGTAAGGGGAGGCTTACATTATTAGAAGAAACTTCTTCACCCAAAGGGTAGGTGGTTGAATCCCTACCACTGGAGATGTTTAAAAGAGATAGAGATGTGCTACTGCAAGACATGGTGCAGCACCAAATTTGGTAGAGTAAGATAATGTTTGGACATGATCTTGAAGATCCTTTCCAACCAGAATGATTTTGTGATTCCACTTTTTTTTTTTCTTTTTTTTTTTTAAGGTTGTAAATATTTCCTTCAGAATTTCCCTTCTCTTCTGTGAAATAGATTTTTTCCTCCTATTAAATCTGGCTGCTAATCTTCTGGTACAAGCTGGATACTGCCTAAGTAGAGGACAAATGAGCTGAACAATGCTTCTGAGCCAAATCCTGCAACATTACATTACAGCTAAGTGACTTGAGGGCACACACAGCTGGTGGTGGCGAGAAAGCAACAACTGTTTATGCTACAGAAGCAAGAGGAGTTAAAACCATATTTTAATGCAGGCAACACTTGCACTTTTCAACTGATCTTAATAATTACAGCTGCATACCAGTACCAAATTGATAGTATCATCACATAAGAGAGTTACATATGGGTTCCACCTTATAATATTATAATTTGAACTATCAAAATGCTATATCAACCTTATTCTTTATCTTTCTGTAACAGTGCCGTTAATAGATGACTACTACCTCTCAATAAAGAGATAAAAGAATCCTGCAAGAAGCTGTTGACAGTCAAACAAGCCAACTTGATTTTAGGCATAAGCACTTTTTAAAAATACTGTTAACAAACCTGTTGCCATAATCAATTTTGGCAGTCACTTTCTTTTTCAGTTCTTTGAGCTCATCTTGGGGCAGGGTCCCAGACAATATTTGGGATCTCCACTCAATAAGATCGTAGATCATGTGCCGTACACTGCGAAACATTTCTCTGTTATCCTGCTGTTTGGAGGGAAAAACATAGGAGGAAGTTAGTTCTTAAGTTTGCTGAGCACCTTTTAAATATGTATACTAAAGTGTCGTTAAGAAATAGGAATTCAAATAGGTATGACTCTACAAAAAGCTCTAAAATAGAGGCCTAAATTTCTGCAGCAAAACTCACCTGAACATAGAGACTTGCACTCTGCGTTAAGATTTCTACAGAAGTCTAAATGCTTGTTTGCTACCTTTAAAACCAGGTCACACTGTATTTAGAAGAGACATTCAAGAGAAAGAAAACTTTTTCTTGGTTCACAGAGTAAATGGATTCAGTGACCCTCTATACTGAGTAAAGCAGGGCTCAAAATGGTGTGTTTTGAACAGCAAGATGCTCGCATTCTGCAACATTCCATCCACAAAACATTATTGAATCTTTTTCCCCCACCTCTAGTTAACAGAAGAACACTTCAAAATGCCTCAATGTGAAGAGCCAAGTATATCAGTAAATGGTAAGTCCACAGATAATATCTGATGCAAAGTCAAAGGAACAGGAAAGCACTAAAAAATTATGGGAATAAATACTGTAATTGCTTATGAAAGGTATAGTATGGATATCAATATCAGGCTGGGGGATGATGAATTGAGAGCAGTCTTGAAGAGAAGTAGTCGGAAGCACTGGTGGACAAGAAGCTGGGCATGAGCCAATACGAGCAATTGCATTTTCATCTGCATCAAAAGAAACATGACAAGCGGGTCTAGAGGTGATTGTAATGCTCTGCTCTGCTCTAGTGAGACCTCACCTGGAGTACTGTGCTCAGCTCTGCAGCCCCCAAACACAAGAGAGACATGGTCCTGCTGGAGCCAGTCCAGAGAAGGGCCACCAAGACCATCAGAACATCTCTCCTATGAAGACAGGCTGAAAGAGTTGAGGCTGTTCAGCCTGGAGAAGATAAGGCTCCAAGGAGATCTTACAGCTACATTTCAATATCTGAAGCTAGGGAAAGGCTCTTTAGAAAGGCTTGTAGTGATGGGATGAGGGACAATGGTTCAAAACTGGAGCAGGGTTTACTTAGACTGGACATCAGAAGGAAGCTCTTTACTAGAGTGGTAAAATACTGGACCAGGTTACCCAGGGATATGGTTGAGGTCCTGTCCCTGGAGATATCTAAGATCAGACATGTTGTGGCCCTGAGCAACCTGATCTAGTTGGAGGTGTCCCTGCTGACTGCAGGGAGGTTGGACAAGATGACCTTTGAGGGTCCCTTCAACCTGAGGCAGTCTCTGAGTATTAAATAGTGCCAGCAGCTTACACAAACTTGCCTTGGTAATATTCAGCTAAGACAACACAAAGATAAAATTCCAGACAAAGTGGAAAAAGCCTCTTACCTAATATGCTTTTCATACTCATGCCTATACACACCTTCATTCAGAGACAAAAGATCATATCTTCAACTACAAAGCACAACTTGCTATGTTGGTTTAAACCAGGGACAGTGCAAAGAAACAGCAATTTCAGTGAAAACAAACAGTACTAAGCAAAACTGAAGTTGCCAAACACTGACCTTTTTATTTTCTTTTGTGATACAACATCAAAGCAAAGACAACCAAGAGGTCTTGAATGCTTTCTTCTTAACCACAGTCTCTTAGTGTCTCCATAACACTCAAAATCTAAGCCATTAGTTCAATGCAGTGTTAATAATTAATCTTTCTGAACACATTGAATTTACTCTGTTTAGAGAATCATCAAATTGTTTTGGTTGGAAAAGAACTCCAAGATCTTCCAGTCCAGCCATCAACCTAACATATCTATGGACATTAAACTATGTACCAAACGGCCACATCCACACATTTCTTTAATACCTCCAGGGAGAGTGAATGAACAGCCTCCATGAGCAGTCTGTTCCAATGCCTGAACCACATTCTCAGCAGAGAATTTTTTCCTATAATGCAACCTAAACCTCCCTGACACAATTTGAGGCCATTTCCTCTCATTCCATCACCCAGTACTAGAGAGAAGAGACCAACCCCCATCTAGCATAACTACTTTTCAGTCACATCACGCCTTGGCCTTATTTAACTGAGAATAACTGGAATAGTTAAATAAAACTCTCCACTACATCTAACAGACAACAAAAATCTGCAGGATGTAATGACTCAAAGGTTGAAGGGAAAAAAACAAAAAACAAACCACAAAACATCTAACTGTGAAACTTAAAGACTTCAGTCTGTTCAGATTATCAAGAAGCTGTCTTGATTATAGTGTGAGAATTTTCACAGAGAGAAAATACCCACTATTAAAAGCCCTTTAATGCAGCAGAGAAAGACATGACAGGCACATATGGCTGGAAGCTAAACACAGACAAATCCAAATGGGAAAGAGATGGTTCATGATTTTCGATGCTGCAGGCAGTCAAACTAGTGAGATGGGGAATACACTACATCCTCTGCTATCTGCAAATCACAGCTGAACACCTTTTCAATATACAAACACTATTCATAAGTAGATAAATATGGGCATTTATTAACTTTTCATAGGCAAGATGTGGACTACATGGAGCATCACTCATCTGCTGACTTACCAGCTTGAAACCAGCTACCTCCAGCAAACCACATCTCCCTTGAAAAGGTGATCCCAGTGCACCAAAGCTCTTTTTTGGCAGTTAACTACATGCAATTAATGTAGCAAATATCCTTGAGATACAAGCTATAAACAAACTCATTAAGTGCTCTTCCTACTTGGGGTAAAGCTGTAGCAGGACTGGTAGCATGACACTTTGCTGCAGTGCTTGCTAGTACCTTAGAATTTGAGAGCAGACAATCAGGTGTTCATGTGTCTTCATGGAAGTTAACGCATGACCAGAAGAATTTTATCATTTCCTAAAAGTTACTTCTACAAAAAGCACATGATGGTCGTGGTAAGAGAACTTCTAACCTTTCCCAGATGTGAACCACAATCAAATCTTGTGCAGTTCTACAGGTTGCCTTTCTCTGACATAAAGCAAGATCAAATTTTTATACTCAAGATAATCCCTCAAAGACAACAATCGGGGACAAAATGTAATCTCCACTGTCCTCAGCAGCAGAATTAAGGGCAATGATATTCTTAGTGCCATCTCTAGATTCAATTCCTTTTATCCTGTTTCTGCCTGTCTAGTCTTTCCTTGCCTCTCAGCATATTACATCTCTAGTTCTTTGAATCTACAAAACTTTTTATACTGGTATCTTAATAGAGAAGATCTTAAATAGCTTTCCAGCATTAAAGTAAGCCTTTAGAAAAAGTAATAGAGTGGAATTTCATTAATAGCTCCTTCATACTTCTCACTGCACCTTTCCCAGCACTACTCTTCACTACTGCAACTGTAACTAGATACTTACAACATAGAGTTGCCGCCATATGATAGACCATTCCCGCAATGTTGTGGTCACCTCCTGGATCAAGGGGAGCTCGTTGGGTATAACTGTTTCATGTTGTCTTAAGAGGGGAGGGAAAAAAAAATCATTAAGTAGCTGTTTTGGGCAGGATGGCAGAACTGTTTCTTAATAAGAAATCAAAGACAATTCAGCAGCGACAGAACTGAAAACAACATCACTTCATTTAAATGACCTTCCAACACAAATCATTCTATGATTCCTTGATTACATAAGTTAAAAAAGTACGTATTACAAGATACAGAAGAACTGTTGCACACCAGTACAGTCACAGGACATAAAGGGTACTTCAGAGGAGGCATAAGATCAGTAGTATTTTTTTTTCCCCCCCACCTCTTATCTTCATATTACATGTATGGTGACCTGGGGTGCATCAAGAAAAACGTGACCAGAAGGTCAAAGGAGGTTCTCCTCCCCCTCTACTCTGCCCTAGTGAGGCTACCTCTGGAGTACTGGGTCTGGGGTTGCGGGCTCCCCAGTCAAAACAGACTGGGAATTACTGCAGACTCCCAGCAGAGACTACAAAGATGCTGAGGGCACTGGAATATTTCTGAGAGACTGGGGTCTGTTTGGCCTGGAGAACAGCAGTCTAAGAGGGAATATTCTTGATGCTCAACAAGAGCTAAAGTGTGGGAGGTGAGAGGATGATGTTGGACTCTCTTCAATGGTGCTCAGTGACAGAACAAGGGGCACCAGACACTTACTATAACCCAGGATATTCAATCTGTACATGAGGAAAAACTCTGCTGTGAGGATGCCACAGCACTGGAGCAGGCTGCACAGATAGGTTGTACAGTCTCCTTCTCCAGAGAGATTTTAAAGCTCATCCAGACATTGTGATCCTGAGCAGCCTGCTCTAGGTGACATCACTTTATCAAGGGGGTCGGACTAGATGATCCCTTCCAACGCACACCATTCTTTGATTTCTATACTCAGTACATAATTTGTTATTGACATACTAATTTCACAAGACGCAACCACAATGGACTTGGCTGTTCTAAGTTAACAGTTGGACTGGATGTTCTAAAAGATCTTTTCCAGTCTAAATGATACTATAATGAAAGCCAGATATGCATACCCTACAGTGCCATGATGTTTATCCCTACTGGTTTTCCAAATTATTGGTCTTTCCAATAAAGAGAAAATTCTAGTCTTGCCAAGAAAAATTAGGCATGCAAGTCATTTAAGTTCATCTAGGACTTGGTTTAAAATTATGAGCCATGAAAGTAAAAAAACACAGCTAAATCATTTAATATTTTAGAAATAGGGTACTTAAAGGTAGTTTTGTAATCAGCAAGAAAGATGTCATTATGCAGCAATCTCATGATTAGTAGCTCTATCATTTACATATTTAACAGTGTACAAAAATAAACCAGGCACAAAGGAATAAAAAAAAAACTTCAGTCCCGTTTGACTCTATTTCATACCTGGCTATTTATTAATTTCAGTCCTTTTTTTATTTTCCTATGGTTTGGAGTTTTTTTTCTGTTTAACAATTTTCTAATCACGCACATATCCAGCAATGCTGATTTTATGTATAAAGATTTGAACATCAACAGTTGTTAAATCACATTATTTAATATCACACAGGATAGGGAGAACAGGAGAACCACATGATGAACAACTAGACAGAAGGCGGACAAAAAATTATGTCTGGACAATGGCTTTCAGTGACAAGTTCAGTCTACAAGATTCAGTGAAGAGAGAGTAAAGAAATTACTTCTATTTTATCCAGCCAAGAAAAAAAAGTATCTCCTATCTAAGGCCTCTTAATATATCAGGCAGAAGCTATAAGACTTAACATCTGGAAGATAAAAGTTGGGAAAACTGAAAATAGACCTAAAGCAGGGGGCAGGGAGTGAAAGAAGTCAATTATTGGTTGAAAGAACAGTAAAAGTTATAAAGAAAAATGATAAACTATTTTTTCTTCTGAAAAATTTACATTTAAACACCTCAGCTATGACAGCGCAGCTATGGCCAGTACTAGCCAGAAGCACTGCTGCTGCTGACACCTTCAAACTTGGTGAGTTACCACTTTCAGATCCTTTCAAAAAGAACCACATATTTCAGTCATCAGCTGCTTAACTAACTGTAAATGAGTGTAAATTATCCAATAACATTCTGAAACGATGCAAATACTAATACGAAAATTTTATTTCATTATTTTCACACCAAACTTACCCTTTGCCTTCAACTGTTGCTTCCTTCAGATGTATATAGGAGACTGGAAAAATGCCCTTGAAAGGAAAGTAAAAAAAAAGGAAAAAAACCACACCATTTTTAATAAGCAGCTGCACATAATACATTGTATCTATTCCCTAAATATATGCCAAGACACATCCTTTTAAGCATCAGGATAGCTGTGGCATGGTGTTACTTCTTTTTTTTAAGTTCATTTGCATTTTGTATGGCATGTCCTTTCAAGGTGGTACTGTAACCTTAGCAAATACAGACTTGGTGTTCTTTTAAACTCCATTTCACAACATTGAAGAACGTAGTTTTCTGACAAAAGTGGTCTTAAAAAGGGGTGTTTCCTCCTCTAGTTCAAGGATCTTCCATATCTCAAGGTGATTATATACAGATGCAAAACAAACCAGACTTGCTTTTGAAAGCATGAGATTATTTTAAATAGACACTTTGCCTACAATCCACGTTTGCTGATTATGTTCCTCACATCTAACCAAGCTTCCTTACACTGCTACAAGATACTGCCTCCTTTCCCAACGTGATTTCTCCACTACTTCCAGTTAAAATATACACTGTGTAAGACCAAGCAGCATAGCAGGCTGTCTTCCCATGAAAGAAAGTGCAATGAGTGGCTGACAGCTCACCATCCTGTGCTGCCATTCAGCAAGACCTTGACAGGCTAGAGAGTTGGGTGAAGAGCAACCTGATGAAGTTCAACAAGCAGAAGTGTGGAGTCCTGAACCCAAAGAGGAATGACCCACTACACCAGTACAGGTTAGGGAGTTTTAGCTAGAAAGTAGCTCTGCTGAGGACCACCTGGGAGTACTGGTGCACAAGTTCACCATGAGCCAGCAATGTGCTCTTCTAGCCAAAAAGGCAAATAGTCTCACAGGATGCCTTAAGAAGAGTGTGGACAATAGCTCAAAGGAGGTTCTCCTCCCCCTCTACACTAGTGAGGCCACATCTGGAGTACTGGGTCCAGTTCAAGAGAGAGAAGATTCTTCTGGAGAGAATCCAGTACAGAGATGAGGAGACTGAAACACATCTCTAACAAGGAAAGATTAAGCAACATGGGACTGTTTAGCCTGGAATAAAAGGAGACAGAGAGCTCTCAGAAGCTAAAAGGTGAGGGGCAAGAGGATGGGGCCAGACTGTCTCCAGAGGTGCCTAGTGACAGGACTAGGGACAACAGGCACAAACTGGAATTCAGGAGATTCCATCTGCGAATGAGGAAACACTTCTCTGTGACAGTGCCAGAGCCCCAAGGCACATTGCCCTGGCAGGCTGTGGAGTCTCCTCCAGAGAGATTCTGAAGTCATCTGGACATCGCTATCCTGGGCAATCACTGCTGTGGGTGATGCTGCTTTAGCAGTGTGGTTGAAATAGATTATCTCTAGAGGTCCTTTCCAACACAAACCATTCTGGGATTCAGGAATGCAAAAAGAAACAAACAAAAGATCTTAGAAAGCAACATGCACTGGGGGAGTAGACAGTGAGTGGCATCTTTTTATTAATTTTATTTTACTAGGCAAAAATTACTCTATTTAGCAGCAACCAGAACAAATAATGCAGCACATGAAATTAGTTCAATTTAAAGAAGAAAGGGTAATTGCTTCTTAGGCTGCACAAGGTGTTTTTGTAAAATAGATCTTGTAAGAAATTCTGTGTATTTCTGAAAAAAAAAAGAAAATACTAAAATAGAGCAAAACAGGTCTGGTTAGGAAGTGGGCAAGATGAACCACACAGCTCAGCTCTGTACTTTTAGACATGCAGAAGTAACTCCAAATGCACCTCTGTTCTGTAGGCAAACATTGCAGCTGAAGTGTTTGACTTTAGGCAAACAAACAAGAAAAGAATACAAAGCAAAACTAGCAGCAGTTGAATTCTGGTTAATTACTACTATCAAGTAAAGGCCCAAAAAATAAACCCACAACGTTAAAACCAGTATTTGTGCTGTTTCCTATTTCAGAGAAGCTGCTGTAAAGAGCAGCCCTTTCTACAGACTGAAAGCCTAACAACAAGGCAAAATTGCACTGCAGAAGATTACTCCCCCTCTGACAGAGAATGCCTGAAAATCACCATGTTGATCTCCATCTCACTTTCCAAGATGCAATTGTGTTTTACAAGCAATACATTATTTAACAGAAAGTGAAGCAAAGTGTTAGCCTCTAAACAAATCAACTAGAACATAAAGTTCTGAACTTCACTGAGGCAAAGGCTTCAGTACATCAGTTACTGCAGAAAACAAGCTGACGCGTATCAAGACATTTTGCATGTCAAGTCTTTTATGGTGGCTGCACATAAATACACCCTTACATTACAAATTAAAAAAAAAAAAAAAAAAAAAAAAAAGTCCATGTTCAACTCGGCTTTTAGGTCTTCCCAAACTGGTTAACTTGAAAAATCCACATTTACTAGAGGTTGAGACTAGACACAGTTATTAGAGAATAATGGGCACACGGTGAAGCCCCCTCAGGCAGTCCCATAATATATCTCTGAGATCTTTTATAACAACACACCCACTGCCATAATACATCCCTGTCCAAGAGAAAAATGAGTGCTTCACTCTACCAACACTTACCTTCTTGGATTTTTTTCGTAGTGTGTAACCCCTGTACCAGCCTAAGAGGAAAAACAGGAAAAAGCATTAAAAACTTCATTAACATCACCTACCAACCATTCCTCCTCAGCACAACAGCACATTAACATGGTTTCTTTACAATGAGAGTGGTGGAACAGGTTGCCCAGAATGTGCCTTAGACTCTCTTCCTGGAGACATTAAAGATTAGACTTGATGGGATCCTGAGCAGGGAGTTTGGACAAGATGACCTTCAAGGGTCCCTTCCAACCTCATGCATCCTATGATTCTGTGATCATGCTTCACAACCCTCAACAGGTACACACAAACATTCTACCTGAACTTAAATTCTCTGCAGGATTAATACCCTGACTAAAATAAATCATCTCGGAAGCTATCAAAATCAAAGCAATGATAGAATCAATCAATTTGGTTGGAAAAGGCCTTTAAGATCATCATGTTCAACCATCAACCCAACACCACCAAGTGCCTCAAGGCAATGGAGAAGCCTACATGGCAGAAATGACACTTCACATTGCGTGTTTTGTTACCATTAATTTAGTTTTAATTACTAATTTATCTGCGCAAACCCTACGTATGGTTCCACAAATGTGGGTTTCCAGCTGCAGATCACCAGTTTGTCATCTCAACAGAAACCAAGAATACTTTGGGTTTTGTGATTCACACATCAAAATATAAAGCAAGGAGCCCTACAGCTCCATCTGAGCATGAGACAATGAATACCCACCCTGCAGCAGCCCTGATGCCACGTTGTTCTGCAGCCTGCACTATAATCCAAGGCAGGTGGCCATGCCTGAGAACTACCTTAGTTATTGTGCCCTCAGTTCATGCCACATCTGCAAGCTCTCACCACTACAGCTTTTCATGTTTCTCCAGTTCTCTCTGTGACTGGATAACTGAAGTAAAAACAAAACCCTACAAACTGCCTCATAGAGAAGACGATGTGCCAGAGAAAGCAGATGAGATCTTCCGCACATGGATCCAGCTAAACAATCATCTAGATCCTTTAGTGCCAGCTTACTCACATGCTCACACTGCAGATGTTTTGCATTTCATTTGGTCTGTATCTCATTCTTTCAACTCAGTCCGGTTCAGCACTCCAGGGAATTCTCCAAATGACTAAAACTGCCCCCTTCGTCTTTTAAGAGCATGTGTAAGGGTGTAATGCCAGACTCTCCATCCCCGCAAACAGGTTTTTTTCCAGCAAAACATTCCTCTGCAGAGACCAGCAGTGAGGATAAGAAGATCACAAAGTAGACAGAGAAAGTCTTAGGATACTGGTGGATGAAGAGCTGGGTGTAAGCAAACAATATACACTTGCAGCCCAGAAGTCAACCAAATCCTGGGCTGTAATAAAATCAGTGTGGCCAGCAAGTCAAGGGAAGGGATGATGCTTCTCTGCTCTGCTGAGACGCCACCTGCAATGCTGAGGCCAGCTCTAGAGTCCTGATCACAGGAGACATTGACCTCCTGGAGCAGGGCCAGAGGAGGGCATGATGTTGGGAGGGCTGGAACCCCTCTGCTGTGAGGTCACACTGAGAGAGTTAAAGTTGTTCAGACTAGAGAAGGCTCCAGGGTGACCTTCTTCTGGTCTTTTGGTGCTTAAAAGGCCTTTGAAAAGCTGTAGGCAGACTTTTCTTGAGGTGTGTTGCAACAGGGCAAGGGGTGACGATCTGAAACTACATGAAGGAGATTCAGACTGGATAGAAAGAGTAATTTTTTATTTTTTTTTTTTTTTTACACTGAGTGTGGTTGAAACACTGGTTCAAGTTGTCCAGAGAGGTGGTAGAAGCTGCATCTCTGGAAATGTTCCAGGTTAGGGCTCTGAGCAAACTGCTCTAGCTGAAGATGTCCCTTTTGACTGCAGGGTATTTGACTACATGACTTTTAAAAGTCCCTTCCAACCCAAGCCAGTCTGCAATTCCATGGAAAAAACCCTACAATCCCACTCCTGATAACACCTAGGTCAGGAATAAAGCTCAATGAAGAAAACCCATGCTGATAAACTCATTGTCTATGCTCTGGGACTACAAATACAAATTAAAATTCCCAAGCACGTGAACTTTACATCTGCTATCCAGCAGCAAAAGGTAAAAACTCATCACCTTCACACTGCAGCCAAAGGCCATCCCCCATAATCACCTAAGGATGGTTAGTTCTGTCTTCTTTATTCTGGTGCCTACAACCAACACCGTTTACACCCCCAGAGAGGCTGCCATGGCCTCACATCTCACATTTTCATTCTTTTCAGAGGACTATCAACAAAAACTTGCTGGAACAACCATGCATAGTGTCTGTCCCAGGTGCAAAGAAGGTGAAGCATTCCTGCTAGCACTTAAGTCCTCTGGCTGACATCTGTACAGGCATAGATTTGATCCTACTAAAGATCTAGTTTCCCTGAAGTTTATATGTATAAACCAACATTCTGAAGTTCTGGTATCTAAAGTGATAAGCACCATGACTCTGATCAAATACACTGTACAAACTAAACGACATACAACCATATTATCTCTGCCACACTGCTTCTCCCACCCCATCTTCTGCACTGTCCAACTCCAGACATTACACACACATAGCTAAGGAAGCTCCTCACCACTGAATCTCTGGCTTTGTGAAGCTCTGACACAGGCAATAAGAGCTACAAGAGATTGCAGGTAATAAAGGAGCTAAATTCTGCCTTGGAGAACTGGTTGCACTCCTGCTAGTTGTAGAGGTCCTAATGTTGCCAGGCAAGTCCAACCAGGCTCTTCACTAGCAGCCACCACCTAAATCAAGTTTTTTTCTGGGTTTGCAGCCTGTAGCTAAGCAATGGGGAGCCCAGTTTTCAAAGAGCTGCCTCTCACTGATTCAGCTATGAGTACTGAGTCTTGCCATTCAATACACACATTACAGGGACAATGTAATTTAAACACATGAAGTTGTCTCTAATCAACGACCTAAACCATAAGGACTATCCAGTTTCTTAGTTTCCCATCAAAGATTACAGCAGCTCTTCTCCAAATACAGGCCCTATCAAAACGACCAACTTCCTCACGTGAATTTCTTACCAGTTGGACTTGATGATCTCAAAAGTCTCTTCCAACATCAATAATTATGTTTCTAATTAAAGCGGTTAGGGTCGCAAAACTAAATTTTTCTTCTACACACAACACAGTTGGCTGTCAGACACTGGATAAGGGAAAACTACTACAGCTGCTGCTTTGAGTGGTATCTAATGCTCCAGAATTTAAAAAAACAAAAAAAAAAAAAATCAAGGGAGAGAGATGTGCATGAGCTTATCTGACTTTAAAAGGTATCCTAACATACCCATTGACCTACACTGTGGTTCTGCCTAACTTCAGTTCTTGATTTTGTAATCTTGGTGGGTTTGGAGATTATGGAAAAAAATATGAAAAATTCAAAGCCTGAAAGTAGAGAGGAAAAATACCTAGTGTCAAACACTTCCCTGGAGCACATGGCAGATCTTGTCCACTATTCAGAGCCAATTCAGCTTCCAACAAAGTGTCAAAGGAAAACAGGCTGATGCCAAAAATTCATCTGAAGTGACCAGGGTTTTTAAGTGGCTTATTGATTTGCTACAGAGTTTCCACACTCAGCCTTAAAAAAAAAAAAATAATCATTGAATCATTTCAGTTGGAAAAGACCTTTAAGATCTTCAAGTTCAACCATTCTCTCTCTCTACCAAGGCTGGTACCAAACCATGTCCCTCAGCAACCACATCTCTGCATCTTTTAAATGCTTCTGGGGATGAGAATTCAACCACCTCCCTAGGCAGCCTGTTCTAGTGTTCAAAAACCCTTTCAGTGAAGAAACTTCTAATGTCCAACGTAAACCTCCTCTGGCTCAGCCTGAGGCCATTTCCTCTTGTCCTATTGTTTATTAGCACAGAAAAGAGACTGACCCTCACCTGTGTCCAACCTGCTCTCAGGTAATTGTAGATTATGAGACATAAAAAGTGGAAATATGCATCCACATAAACACCTAATTAAATATTTTTCTCTCAAAGCTGCAAGACGCCAAAAAATTTACTGCTGTTTAGAAAATACATACACCATTCAAGATAAACAGTTACCCAGTATTTGCTGCATTTAAAAACGGACCAAAACAAACAACTTTGTTCTCACAGTACCAGGAACAATTTATTCAAAAACTTTGATTCTGGGAATCCAAACTTTCTTCCACAGCAGCTCTAGAAATTAACTACTGTTCAAACACATAGGCTTGGTTTTGAGGCTAACTTATAATTACATTTAACAGCTATTCACCCTAATAAACCACAGTTATCAATATATTCCAATTGCCCATCCCACCAAATAATGTACAGAAATGGAATGAAGATGTGCCCATCAACTTTGAAGCAGCAGATTATAGTTCTGGAGCCATGGAGTGTGGTGATGCACCAGACTTGGTAAAGTTAGATAATGGTTGGACTTGACCTTAAAGATCTTTTCCAACCAAAATGATTCTATGATTTCTGACCCTTCAAATGAGTTTTCTATGCCAGGTTCATTTCATCAGGGTTTTCTGCAGACAGGCTACACCAGGATGGGCTAAACACAATCCTTAGACAGGACTTACGGCAGGGATGTTCCCAGAAGCACACCTGGAAGTTGGTACATATGGTACAAAACCTCCTGGGGCAAGAACTAGAAAAATTGTGTAAAGGAGCATGGAGATCAAACAGCTCAAATAATTACCTAATAATGGCAGATCTGTGAACAAGACAGATAAGAAATATGGCATCTAATTTCTCATCATAACAGGTACATAATGAGTAATAATTGTATAAAATGTTTAGAAGAACATTAACTTATTTGCATTTCTTTTAACATGAACTCATCCCATGTGCTTGAAGCTTAACAACCATGAGTGTGAAGGTTTTTCTATACTCAAAGTCTGGGGGAAAAATAAGTCATCTTCACTGTCCCACCTAGCTGGCAGCAGTCACCGTCTGATACAATTTCAGATCCTCTATTCAGAATTCTTTCCACATTCATTAAATAAATCCATTTTTATATTAAAGCACAAAGTTGCCCAATATTTAAATAATTCCATTTGCATTTTAAAATTTTGCATTATTAGATTTTTATTAAATTCCATAACCTCATATAATGGAAAGATTACTTTGCTTGGAGTCAAACTCGGCATTGCCAGATGTAAAAAAAAAATCATCCTAGGAAGAGGGAGCAAAACTCGTTTGCATAGTGATGAGCAGAGCTTGCTACTTTTGTTGAAATAACATAGCATCAGTAAATATAAGAATTTTTAAAAACTATTAAGCCAATATTGAAATCTCATTTATCACACAGAGCTACCACAAGACCAATGTCCAGAGAAGCAAATACATCAAATGTATTGGAGTAAATCACAGCTTTACAAGACAGTGTTACAATATTTTAAACACACACCCTTGGCACGTTTGCAGATGACACTAAGCTATGTGGTCTCGTTGACATGCCGGGGGAATACATGCCACCCAAAAGGACTCAGGCCTGAGACGTAGGCACACACTCAGTTCAACAAGGCCAAGTGCAAGGACCTGTACTTGGGTTGTGGCAATCTCAAGCACAAATACAAGCTGGGTGAGGAGTGGCTAGAGAAGTCTTGACATAAAGCACATAGGGTTGTCAGCTGATGGAAAACTCAACATGAGCTGACAATGTTCACCTGCAGCCCAGAAAGCAGCCATGTCCTGGGCTGTATCAAAAGACTTGTGACCAGTGGGACAAGAAAGGCAATTCTAACACTCTGCTTTGGAGAGTACTACACCCAGTTCTGGTGTCTGCAACATAAGGAGGACATGGACTTGCTGGAGTGAGTCCACGGGAGGGCCCTGAAAATGATCAGAGGGCTGGAGTACTTCTCCTATGGGGGGCAGGCTGACAAGAGTTGGGGTTATTCAGCCCAAGGAAGAGAAGCCGCCCAGTAATTGAAAGTGTCTATAACAAAACCAGGGAGGGATGCTCTACAAGAGCTTGTTGCAATAGGATGAGGGGGAATGGATTGAAACTGGAAAAGAAGAGACTTAGAATAGATACTGTAAAGAATTTCTTTCTAATAAGGGTGACGAGACATTGGAACAGGTTGCCCAGAGAGGTTGTAGATGTCTCCTTCCCAGAAATGTTTAAGGTCAGGTTGGACAGGGCCTTGAGTAGCCTGGTCTAGTGAAAGGTGTCCTTGCCCATGGCATGGGGTTGGACCTAGATGACCTTTAAAGTCCTTTCCAATCCAAACCATTCTGTGATAATTTAGTTATGCTACTTACATCTTCCCAAAATGCAGCATGCCATAAAATATCAAGCCAAGGGTATAATGAAAGAAATGTTTTTCACTTGGCTCAGTACTGGATAGAGCAAGAGCTGAAGTGTTCAAAATATCTTAGCATTCTGTTGATTATCAAACTCAAAACACAAATTCCCATTTACATGGATCAAGAAGGACAGATTTTTGGAAGCACACGTAATGTTTCTACAGCTTCATCTCAAAACAGGCAAAACATCTGAAGAGCCTGAAAGCAGCCCACAGCTGTTACATACTGTAACATATGTACCCATCTTACAGAGGTATAAATAATTTAGGGCTCAGGTAACTTTCAAATTCAGATGAAACTTTTTAGCAGTAGGTGCTTTTGCATCACCCAAGGGTATTCAAAAAGCATCTATCATTTCTCTAATGCAGGGTAGATGCTACAATCGATCCAGACAAATACACATTCATAGAAAGATAAATGAAATTTCACCGCATATCAACCACATGCATCTTCATTCGCATCTAGTACTGGTTAATTCTGTGTTCATTAGAAATAATGAGGTTTGTCCTTTAGCAACAAAGTAATCTGTTCACAAATTAAAGGCTACAAAAGTAATACAATTGCAGAAGCAAGTCTTTTTAGATGCAGCTTTCACCAGCTTACCTTCATATGTTTCCAAGATGTGCACCGTATCACCTATTTGTAAGGAAAGTTCATCTGGTCCCCTCGCATCATAGTTGTAGAGAGCTGGGCAGAGAAAACACTGTTATTAGCACATGCAAGACAATGGAACTTGCAGAGATTGTGTTTCTCCACATAGTTGTTTTTAATTACTCATTACCATTCCCAATGCTTTTCTAAAAGAGTTGGTAAAAGCAGTAAACATTTGGTCAAGTCCTTTCACAGAATCACAGAATGTCAGGGGTTGGGAGGGAGCTCCAGACATCAAGTCTAACCACCCCTTGCCGGAGCAGGATCACATCCAGGTGAGTACTGAATATCACCACAGCCTCTCTGGGCAGGCTGTTCCAGTGCTCTGCAACCCTCACAGCGAAAAAGGTTTTTCTTAATTTCACATGGAACCTCCTGTGCTCCAGTTTGAAGCTGATGCCCCTTGCCTATCATTGAAGAGCCCAGCTTCACCCCCCCTCAACACTTGCCCTTCACACCTTACATATGTTAATGAGGTCACCCTTCAGTCTCCTCCAAGCTGAAGACACCCAGGATGCCATTGGCCTTCTTGTCCACAAGGGCAGATAACCCATTTGATATCTCCCCTTGCAACAAAAACTCATAGGTCCCCTCATAATTCAAAAAGTCACAAGTCCACTTCCTACAGATAGCCTACACTCCATTTTTAATGTTTTGCTTCAGTTCATTTTCTGTTGTACTCTCCTGTCTTCCAGCCCTTTGTGTCAGTTTTATGCAGTTCTGTAGGGACTGTGCAATCTTCCACCGTCAGCTCAACACAAAAAAGCCTCAAAGTATCTCTACAAACTCAAAATCACCACCACTATATTAACTTCATTCATTTACTGCATGCATGTTCTGAAAGCAACATGATTTCAGAACTCTTGCATTCCAGAGGTACCTGCATCAACGCACTGGATTCAAGGGAGAGGCTAGTCCTATTCTCCCATTTTATGGCCATATAACGAAGTTGCCTCACTTTACTCATAAGCAAACCCTAAGAGCTTCCACAACCTGCACGACAATAACCTGCAAATTCACCAAACACTTGTTTTAACAAATATTTGAGTGCCTCCAGTCACAAGCAAGGTGGAGAGTGGCAACACATGAGAAGCATTTCCCTTTCCAGCACTGGATTTTAAAAAAAAACCTGGAGACCTACCATCCAGCATGACAAATGGAGAGCATCACATAATGGTTTGGGTTTGAAGAGACCTTAAAGATCATCTAGTTCAAACACCAGCTAGAAGCAGGGCACCTTCCACTACATGATCTTATTCAGAGCACCATCCAACCTGACCTGGAACATTTCCAGGCATGAGGCACCTAACAGTGCAATCTCTGGGCAACCTGTACCAGTGACCTAAAGATGAGTATCTGAAGAAACTTCATGTCATGATCTGCTATTGTATTGGAGATACTGGAGACCTAAAGAAGGGCAGAAAGGGATTCTGGACTGAGAACACTTCAGCTTAACCCCTGGAAGAAAATCTACTCATCGCCATCCCTAAGACCAGTGCTCAGCCTCCATTTATGCCCACCAAACATTTATCTTCCTTGAAGGAGCAGTGGATGAACACCTTCAGCTGGCAACATCAACTGCAAAGGAGGAATGCTAGAAGGAAGAGTTAGAAGTGGCTCCTGCCTCACAGCCACCAACCTGCAGAAATTCTTACTATCTATCCTAACTCCTCATGGAGTGACAGCACTTTTAGAGTATGATTGTTCCCTCAAAGCTTTCTACCATCTCTCACGTGATCCCTTGATTTTCTTTACACATTAGTTTACAGGGTCAGGGTTGGTGTGCAGAACTGGTGAGAAGTGATCCAGCAAGACTCAGATACTGCTGCTGGAACAGAAAAGATTGGATAAATTACAAGTAACTGCCCTTCTCACAAAAAATCTTTACATATGTTCAGACCAAACAGTTCACAGGACACATGCTACACCCATTACAGGTGACAAATTGCTTCCAAAAAACCCTTCTAACTGAACATCTACAGCAAAGGCTCAAGAGGCACAGCTAAAGTCACTGAGACACTGCATCCAAGGAAGTGCCCTCGCCTACCTGCCCAATGTTCTCCTGTTCCCAAGCAGTCCTAAGAAGCAGGCTAGGACCCTCATTACACAGATCAACACCACAAATTACATCTATAAGAATAGATTCTTGACCTCGAATCTGATAATCAGTTTAGCTCCAAGTGCACAAGCAGGACACATTCAAGCAATCACATGAGGACTAATTCCACCACGAGGATAAGGCACAGTGCCCAGGGCTGCTTCCAGCTGTGGCCACAGTTTCATTTGTAGCTCCCAGGAGCTACTCTTTATTCCCACCAAAACCTGTTTCCCACTTACAAGGATAATAACAAATATATGATGGGTTGCCTTCACCCTTTCCTCTGTGGCACTCCTCTTGTTGACAGACAAGGGAATCAAAAAATACGGAAAAGCAATTTGGAAGAGAAAACGGCAGAGTAAGATTACAAACAGAGGAGAGGACACTTATGGTAAAAAGAAGAAAGGTCAAGTGCATCACAAAGACTAATAACAACAGTATTTAAACGAAGGCTTTAGAAAGCAACATAGTATTATTGTCATCAAAACAAGCCAAGCTGGCTATTCCTGTTAACTTTTCCCTTAATAACAAGGGAAACCCTACCTCCTAGGTATCTGGCACAGGATACTTCAACGCTGTATTTGCTATTCTGCAGGAGAAGGTTCAGTGAAAAGCATTTGCAAAAAACGAATATTTGAAACTGCTCTGAGCAGAGGGGTGGCCAGCACACAGTCTGCTCAATAGCACTAGTATGAAGTGTTTTCAGTCCAGTTTCTGCACAAACCAGGGAAGACAAAGTTACACAGTCAATATTAAGTCCTCCAAACATGTATGGTTGGAGTTCAACACCTCCATCCTTAGGACATTTGGTTAGACGTCTGCAACCCTCACAGCTGACACTAGTCAAGAGGACCTGCTAGTACTCAATGGGTCAAAAATTGAATGCAACTCAAGCCTTCAGCTTTGAGACCCCCAATGAGTGATCCTGCTACCTCATGGAAGACATCTCAGTCAGGAAAAACTCATTACTTATGATTACAACCAGCTCTGTACTCAATTCACACTTTGGCTAAGCATTTATCAAATATGTAATGGAATAATATTTAGGATCAAAGGCAGCTACGAGTAAAAGGCATCAAAATTTATATCAGAGTGCTAACTGCTGTCTGTCATAACAAGAAGGGTCACAACACAGGAGCTTCACAGTAATGCTCAATTCTTTCAACAGAAGATGACAATCAGCTAACAAGTGGTAATTACAGCCAAATGCAGCTCCCACTGACCTGAACTGAGCAGGGAGCAATGGCCAAGAAGGGAAGATTTATCATTAAAGATGCATGAAAAATATGCCAAAGGAAAAAAAAAATCAGTTTTGGCTTACAGCAGCATTGAAAGATCATAAACCAAGCAACAAAATAAGCATAAAGTGCATTCCACCCCTGTGATTACAGAACAAGGCTTGAACTACATTATATCTTCCTATATAAGCCAGTGGATAACTCCCTCTCAAGTGCACTTTATGTAGAGTGACATCTAAAGATGTTACAACAGATAAGATCTTTGGCTGGGACAACCACGAAGTCTTTAATTAAGGGAAAAATCCAAAATTGGGAGAAATAAAGCACAAAACTGGTATGCCTCTATTTCGTCTTATCAACCGTATTCTGAGTCACCAATATTTAAAAGCCTGAAGTACAACTTCCCAATTATTTTAACTGAAGTAAGTTTTGCTTAATTTGGAAAATCCAGTTCTCAGTGTGACAGATTTTCAGCTTGGAGAGCTCTCAGACAAATGAAGCATTAGGAACACTGACACCAGCCAGTGTCAGGCCTCCCCATCACACTTGGGCTGAGAATCAAGGCTCACTGTTTTGGCAACAGAGTTGCACAGCTTCCTAACTTAGAAAAACCTTTCCTGCAAGGCACAAGGCAGATAAGAAGCATGGTTACTCAACCATCAGAAGGTTTATGACTAAGACCCAGTCAGTGCAAGTTAACCCCATAGTTATCACTAATACAGCATCCCACTTCTCTTCATCCATGCACAGATTATTTTTCCCCTCTCATATAAGCTTCAGTCGAAGAGGCACAGTTAAGCCTCCCTCTCGTAACCAAACACTCTCATCCCCTGCCATTTAGAAGAAGGATACTTACAATGTGTCTTAGCAGCAGTTGAGAGATGGGACTCAACTAGATGCAAGCTAATTGTCCCTTTATGATGCAGAACGTGGCACTTATATAAGTTAACATGAACACGTGTCCTCTAACCATTGGCTAATTTAAGTGTCCACCCGACACTCTCGGCAATGGGATTGGTCAAACCACATGGCCACGCGAACCCCACGTGGACCCACACCTTAACCAGAGCCCAAGACAAAAGACCCTAATGCCGCAATCATTGCCCAGTTCCAACTTTCAACCTCCTCAGCACCATCTGCAAGGTCATTATGACCTTTGACGAGTTCCCACGGCTTCTGTCAGGCCAGGGCTAAGACATCGCCCTCCATTAACTGCACCGTGCTTGGCGAGTTACCTTTGTAAGCTTTGTTCCCATTTGTCTTTTCCTCAAGAGGTGAATCAGTGATAGAATTACCTGAATAGACCATGAAGAAGAGATATCAAAGTCCCTGGATCTCAGAAAGATGCTGCTTTCTAAGCTACAGACTTCTGATTCAATCCTTCTCCAGTATTCCCACAGAAGGAATCTCAAGCTCTTCCAACTCACTGTCACATCCATCAGCCTGGACTACAGTCTGCACTACTAATGAAGTATCAGATTTACAGATTACATTGGGTCGCAAGAGACCTTCTAAGGTCATCTTGTCCAACCCCACTGCAGTAAGCAGGGACACCTCCAAATAGATCAGGCTGCCCAGGGTCACATCAAGTCTAATCTTCAATGTCTTCAGGGATGGGGCATCCACCACATACCTGGGCAATCTGTTCAAGTATTTTACCATTATCATTGTGAAGAATTTCTTCCTTATGTCCAACCTAAATCTACCCTGCTCAAGTTTCAGACTATTGCCCCTTGTCAAGTCACTACAACCCCTTCTAAACAGCCCCTCCCCAGCCTTCCTGCAGGCCCTTTTCAGACACTGAAATGTAGCTTTAAGGTCTCTTTAGACTCTTCTCTTCTCCGAGCTGGAAAACCTCAAGTCTTTCAGCCTGTCATCAAAACAGAGGTGCTTCAGCCCTCTGATGATCTTTATGGCCTCCTTTGGCCCCACTCCTGCAGATCCATATCTCTCCTGTGCTGAGGACTCCAGAACTTGTCCCAGCAGTGCAGATGGGATCTCAGCAGAGCTGAGCAAAAGGACAGAATTAACTCCCACCACCTGTTGTCCATGCTGCTGGCAATCAGCCTGGGACATGGTTTGGTCTGGACTGTGAGCACATATGAGTTTAGTATGTCTTTATTAGATGAGGTGGAGTTAGCTGACACAAAATGAGAAGCATCTGGTGGAACCATTGGTGAACTTCAGATTTCAACTCTGAGATGCAACAAACAGAACTATGGCAGCAACAAACATGAAGAACAAAGTCACAGTGACAAAATATCCCAAAGCCATTTTCCCTCGCCATACCACAGCACAAAATGTCTCAGCACCACCAAAAGCATTTTTCTTCCACGGATGTGCCTTCAGCCAAGCATTTCCCTAGGTAAGGACTCTTTCTGCTCCCCTCCTCCTGCCACCCCAACCACAGAGCGCAGCTACACAAAAGTAACGAAGAGCCAAAAGCAAAGGATTAGTGTGGGCATAGAAAGAGCGATTTTTTTTTCAACTCTAGGAGTTGATAAAGAAAGGAACAATGAATGGGCATTACAGTAATTGCACTAAAACCCCATTACTGCTACAGAACACAAAACAAACACCTCTACTGAACCTTACTCATTAATCTGCACCCATTAGAAAACTGAGGAGTGCAACACTAGAAGAATTAGAGAGGTGACAGAAGGGGAATAAAGGAAAAAGCGAGCAAAAGTAGCATAAGTATGCACTGAAAAAGATTCCCTCTGACTGTATGAAAGCTGAGATACCTTAAGACACCATTAAAATATTACAGAGTAATATTCCCTGGAACTATTTTGCATTAAAAGCTGTATTAATCACTCCACATTAAAGAAAGCAAACTACATTTTAACACATTATATCTTTTAAGACAGCATAAAATAAAAGCCATCTCAAAATTCATAATTGTGCTTCTTCCATAAAAGCAGGGTAAAACAGAGGTGGAAGCAAAGTCTCTTGCAAATTCTCTAGTATTAAGAATCCTGAAAAGATTTCCTGCTGTTTTGTTTAAAAGTGGCTGTTTTCAGTAGTAGGGAGACTTCTTAATTCTGTTACTTACCCAAATTTTCAATTTTTACATTGAATGAAGAAGGGAAAAAAAACAAGTAGTGTACAGGTCAGGAGTTGCACCTAAGGTTTGTAAAAGACTATTATTTCATGTGCATATCAACTGAGGGTAGTTCTTCCTGCCTTAAAGTCACCTTGTGTTTCACCATTCCTGGTCTCACGAAGCTTGATTCATGGTTCTCTCTCAATATTCTAGTTATTCTGTCATTCAAATAGTCACAAGAGATTAATTTCCAAAAGAGAGAAGAAGCCTGAAGAAATATAGAATTGAACAGTTAATACTACAGTAACAAAGACAACACAGCTCATGGTTCCTCCTTCCCAGTAACACCTTACTGATGATCCATCATCTTACTGATGATCCATGAACATCACTCTTCTCAGGTCTCACTCCAGCAGGACCAGATTAAATCCAGCAAGGTTAAGCAGATAATAAGGATTTATTCTCAATTTTGATTCAAGCAAAAATTCCTTTCCCCAAAGTTCCACCTGAAACACATCTTATCTCATGTGGAAACTGGATTCCTGCACAAGCCCAGAAGCACTGTCTGTGCTCCATGAATTACATGGAACACCCATTGAGGGAATCCTGAACCTGGGTCCTGGCACCCCTCAAACCAAAATGCCTACAATGACAGCCTGCCTTCTCTCTTCCAAAATGAAGAGCAGAACACTCAAGAGGAAACTAATAAATGCACACAGGAATATTCTGCACTTAGATGAGATCCTAAGCACAGGTGCAACACCAAATGCTGGCTGAACAAAGCTTAGGAGGAGTGAAGGGCCACCCATGCATCTACAAACGTAACTAGACATGTCAGGTTTTGTAACAGATGGCAACACAGGGGAGCAATATGCTTTGCAACACATCTGGTGTCTTATCACTACACAACATGAATTAATAGGCTGAGGAAACTTCACACTCCAGAGCAATGCCCAAACTTCTATCAGAAGTGCAGCCACCCTGTTGCTGAATCTTGCAAGAGCAGCTGAGGTAGCTGTCACAACAAGATGCACACTTATCCTTTCTGCACTAATTAAAATATTTTTTAAAATTAAACAGATCTGGACCTCCAAGAGAGGTCTGGAGCACCTCACCTGTGAAGGAAGCTGAGAGAGTTGGGATTCTTCAGCCTGGAGAAGAGAAGGCTCAAGGAACATCTTACCTTCCAGTACTTGAAGGGGGCTACAGGAGAGCTACAGGGGAATTTTATACAAAGGTATGTAGCAACAGGCTGAGGGGTGATGGTTTCAGAATAGAAGGAGCTGAATTTAGATTAGATGTCAGAAAGAAATTCTTCCCCACAAGGATGGTGAGGCACCGGAACAGGTTACCCAGAGAAGCTACAGAGGCACCAAGCCTCGAAGCGTCCAAAGGCAGTATAGAGAGGGCTTTGAGCAACTTGGTCTATTAGGAGGTGTCCTTGCTGTGGCAAGGGGCTGGAGCTAGATGATCTCAAAGATTTCTATGAGCCAAGTTCATGTACTTGCTTTTTTTCTTCCTCCATTCCGCCCCTGCCCCTTCCTGGCTTTTGAGACAGATATTTAGCTCCCTAAAAATCAAGTAAGATGACAACTTGACAACTTACTCTTTTAAGAGCTTTTTATCTCCTCCTTGCTATTTAATCTATATTCAGAGAACTTCAGCACTAAGTACTAAAGGTAAAAAGCTGAAACTGATGTTTAAAAAAAATTCTCATTGACTCTAACAGCATTGATGTGCACAGCTAACAGGAAACACACTCAAGAACATTCAAGAACATTCAAACTGATTTTTAATATTAAAAAGTCCATTTAGTGAAATGCATTGTTTGGAAGAATTATTCACTCCAGCTCTTCACAATGGCTTTGGTAGAAACAAGATGATGCTTTCTGTTTGCAAATCAGCATCTAGGGGCAGATGTCTTGTCCGGTAATGCAGATCACAAAATAAGCAAGTTTTGGATGTTCCATTCTAACTCTTCCATTTCACTGCAGGACTCTAAGAGGTGATAACCTGGCTCTCGCTATGGTGGCCCTACAGGTAAACATCCTCAAAGACGGCAAAGACAGAATTTGACCATGCACTACGCTTACCATCATCCAGCTGAAGAAAGGATTTCTTAGATTTAACTAACTGAAATTCAAGAGAGACATGCAGTCTCTGCAAAATCTTGAAACCCTTCAATATTGCTATGCATCAAGGTATCTGCTAGGCTTGGGAAGGAAGGAAAAGAGTTAAACTTGGAGGGAGGAGGAACTAGTTCAGCTTACAGTCAGTGCTGGCAGAGGATCAAATGTGTATGAACTGGTCATGAGTCAACATCAGGCTGTATCATTAGATGGAGGTTCCCCAAGAGATAAGTGACCAAAGCTGGCAGCACTGCAGTTCCACACCCATTGCTGGTTGATGTGTCTCCAGCTGTATGGCCCTTCCTTTGCACGAGGGCTGCCGCTCACCTCATCAGTCAGCCAGCAGTTGCAAGGAGTTCAGCTTGCTCACACCCTCAGTGATTTTTCCTACAGCAGCAGTCTAAAAGGCTCAGAGCTATCAGGAGAAAACAGTAATGACAGATTAGTCAAGGCAACAGAACACAGCCATGCATGAGGGCAAATGCATCAACTTCGACCAACACAGGCTAGAGTTTTTGGAGACGGTCACAAATAGAGCAGTGCAGCTCAAAACTGTCCTACCAAAGCAGCAAGTGCAGACATGCCCAAACACAACAAGTTCAATCTAAACACCAGCTGATGGAAAGGACAATTGGTCACATACACAATACAGACAAACCCTTAAGTTCTTACCAGTCCAATGCCAGCATAAATTATAGTGAAGTCCAGATAGACACCAACACTCAATCACACGTTGCCAGTCTAATGCTCAAGCAGGGCACATAGCTTCTCAAGTCACTGAAAGAAGCACCTCTTACAGAGATTGGGTAGAAGACTATAGTCACAGAAGTCAGTACTTCAGGACATTCATCCTTCATGGGATGAAGCAGAACCATTATGAAAATACCTATATTCAGGTCTCAGCTGCTGTTTTGGCAAAGCCAGCAACAATGAAGCCCAGTTGCAATGGGGATGTTAACAAAAGCAATCCCCAATGCAGTAATCTTAAGTCTAGTTGAAGATCCTTGACACATTAGACCCTTGCTTCTTGAAGCTTTTTCCCTTGCCATTGCAGCAGGTCTGCACCAACAAGTCTGCTAAGAGAGTATCTTTCACTAAGCATTTCCCTAGCAGTGATCTTCATGTCACAGCCATATTTTAATAGTTATTTCAATGACTATAAAAAAATCAAGCTCAACACAATAAAACTGCTATCAAACTACAGCGGAAGCACTTAGCAAAAAAATGGCCCCGCAAGACACTCTTCACTGCGATATAAAGCTGATGATGCAGAGCAAAAAGCCTTAAGCAAAGGGGAAATGAGGTGATGGGAAGAAGTTTTCATTTCCTACTGTTCTTCCTCCACAGCATTTCTACAAAAAGAAACAAAAATCAAAATTCCTTCCCATTGCTTTCTCAGGAACACTTATGAAGTGGAGAAAAGAGAAGGAGTTTTAGGCTTTTTTGCACATCAAACCTTACTCTATTTTTGCTTGTCATCACTCTATTTGTCTCTCAGTCCTTCAAGCTGTCTCCAACAGCAAGAACTACAGAGAAAGAGCAGAGATCCAAACAATCCCTGAGGAACTTGTTCTGTTTTCTTAGAAATAGCAGGTAGTTCTTCACTCTGACTGCTAAAAGCCACAGTTTGATCCACCAGCACCTTCTCTTTCCTGCAACAGCTAGGCTATTGCAGAAACTGGAAAGATTATTTTTTTTTTCCTGAAGTTGTATCTTACATTGGAATTAAATGGAAAACCAGAGCCATGGCAGAGAGTCAAGCTGCACTAAGTGCATCAAAAGATAAGAGCAGCATTTTGCAAAAAAACAGAGAAAAATTGTTTTTCTCCAAACCAGTAAGAAATCACATGCCTCATGCTGCTTTCAGAGGAGAAGCAGAGTTGGCTCAGCAGCCAGCTTCAACAAAGAGGCACTGTCCAGCTCACTCCAGGCTGCAGAGTTGGTTTCTCACCATCATCCCTTTCATAAGCAGTAACAGCTTCCTTAAAGCGCTGTCACTAGGAGCTCATAACTCTAGAAACCCCACATATCCTACTAAACTGGAATCCTTTGAACCCACACTAAATTTGGTGTTCATTCTGGAAAAAAACAAGGAAATGTACCTTATGAGTTATTACTACTCTTTAAAGAGCCAGCATCACATTTTACTCCCTCCATAAATTGAATCTACAAACTTGTGGGAAGTAGGGCAAAAAATATTCTAAGAGTCAAAAGTTCTGCATACAGAGGTTGAATTCCACATTCTGTGCAGCAGCAACCTGAATTTATAGTTTCAACACAGAATCAGAGAATGGTAGAGGGTGGAATCTCTGGGGATCTAGTCTAACCCACTCACCAAAGCAGGGTCACCCACAGCCAGTTGCCCAGGATCACAATGTTGAGGTGGATTTGGAGTCTCTCCAGAGCACAGAGACTCCACAAGTTCTCTGGGCAGCCTGGTCCAGAGTTCCAACATCCTCATAGCAAAGACATTTTTCTTCATTAATTATCACTTCACCTCATCATGAGTTAATCTGATCATTCTAAAGCCTTTTCTAGCCTTGTTAAAGTTGATCTGGTCCAATAATCATACATCAGTATAGAACATTTCCAGAAGAGAACTTTGGATGGGCAGCCATTGAGTTCTGTCCCACTAAACAATCGGCTTACCTATTGATAGGGAATCCCTCCACCTACTGAAGACAAAGACAACCTTTATAGCTACCACCCTTATTCCAAGCCTCACAACCATCCTCATGAATCTGGAATATCTCAAGACCATAACAACTCACTTTCTAAACATAACCACCTGAAAAGATTGTGCTTTAAAAACTGATGATCCTGTATATTAACTGTAGTAGGGTATCTGAAGAGCAGTAACTTCCTAACTTGCTACTGTAAGCAAAAACTATTTTAATTATTCTTTCTTTCTCCCGTGTTATCTTCCCAGAATTGTTCCAACCAGCCACTGAAAAGAGGTGAAGCATTAGTACACAGCGCATGCACACTAGCAGCCCAGGGCTGCACCAACCAAGAGGAGGCAAGAGCCAGCTCCTGGCTGGAGAAGATCAACACTGTTTCTAGCACTGCTAGGGGAACAACAGCTTCAGAAAAATCTTTTCCCTACAATGATTCCTGAAGCAACACAGAAAATATTAACTGTGCTCAAACTGTTTGCATTTGGCAAGCTCCAAACGTTAGCACAAGATTGTGCTAAACTGCACAGTGTACCTGTCCTCCACAATCACTTTCATAACAAAACGTTTGCCTTCTCTACTCTAAAAATACTCCACTGGTCTAATAACCAGAAATTCATAGACTTAAATAATTGTTTGGATTGGAAGGGACCTTAAAGATCATCTAATTCCAATCCCCCTGCCATGTGTTGGGACACCTTCCACTAGACCAGGTTGCTGAAGGCCTTATTCAATCCAGCCTTGAACACCTCCAGGGAGCAGACTATTTCTTAACTATTCAACTCATTCATCACTCTCAGGACTCTTCACATGAAAAAGCCTCAAGTTGTACCAGTGGAGGTTCAGGTTGGATATTAGGAACAGCTTCTTCATGAAAAAGGTTATCAAGCCCTGGAACAGGGCAGTGGTGGAATCACCATCCCGGAGATATTTAAAAGCCATGTAGATATGGTGTTGAAGGACATGGTTTAGGGGTAGACTTCACAGTGCTGAGTCAACAGTTGGACTTAATGATATTAAAGGTCTTTCCCAACCAAAACTATTCTACGAGTACACAACAAACAGGCAGGTTGGGAAGATATCTTGCATTACTCAGGTACAATACCAGTGTAACATAAGCTAAGATTTGGAAGGTTCATATCTTCATGCAAGAACAACTCCCAGATTGGCACACTGCATTGCACCTGAATGGTGAAAGCTTACACAACTATCCCAGTATTTCAAGACCTAACAGCATTAGAACACCTTCCAGTGTCCAGCCAAGAACACGCTTACCTTTGCATACTGAACTGCAGAAACCAGCAACTGCTGCATTATGGCCAAATGTACTTCCTGTATTCAAAGAACAAACCTGAACTAGTCGCACTACTCAGTTACTACAGTTCAGCAAATAAAAGCCTCTCTTGCAACAAAGTTACTAAAATACATTAAATAGTTTCAAGAACACATTCAAAAAGAAAAAAAATTAGACACAGCCTGAACCTGTGCAAAAGCTGTAACAATGTGAGTAACTCTCGCAAATCTTCATTACAATGTGCCTCTCCAGCTATATCAGAATTACTTCAGTTGGAAAAGACCTTTAAGATCATTGAGTCCAACCATTATCTGCTAAGTCTGGTTCCCTCAGCTGCTGTGAGACCTGTGAGACCTGTTCTCCAGATCCTTCACCAGCTTTGTTGCCCTTCTCTGAACTCACTCCACTACCTCCATGTTCAGTAGCACACTGATTTTTTTAGGAGTACAAAATCCCACCCCATAGAGCTTGAAATGCACTTTATGCTCTTGTCAAATCAAATCCACAAAATATTCTGGGATGGAAGGCAACTCTGGAGATCATCCAGACAAATCCCCACTGCTAAGGCAGGGTCACAGCAGGTTGCCCAGGATCACAATGTTGAGGTGTTTGCAACCTCTGCAGAGAAGGTAACTCCACAACCTCTCCGAGCAGCCTGCTCCAAGGCTGTATCACTCTCAAAGGAAATAAGTTTTTCCTCATGTTTAGGTAGAATCTCCCGTATCGTAATCTCCAGATTCAAGAACTGCCTCCTTCTTGGTTCCCCACACACACACAAAATCCTGCCAACAGGAAAACCTTTCCATTCTCTGGATAACATACACTAACTCCCTATCAATGCCACAGGCAGGACTACAAGGTAGCACCAGTTTCTCAAAGGCTTTGTTGGAATCACATCAAGATATGCATGTGTACTACCTCCATCCACATCCCACCAGCATGATTCAGCAGGAGACCAAATCAGACTTAAAAGAGTCCAAAGTCTCATTCCCATAATCAGCATTTTAGACATATCAAGGCTTTCCAGCAGTCAATTCTGTATTAGGCACTGTAACTCTCTCATCTGTCAGCACCCTGAAACTGTTCAGGGCAGTAACACTTAGCATTAAAGTGACCCAGTCTCATGTAGCTGCAGATATCCCTCTCAGCCAGATACATGTCTAATGCTTCCTTTAATCCTTTTAGATTCCTAGTTACAGTGAAAGAATCCAGAACAAAGCCAGCACATAAACAATGTAATAAATACCAAAAGGATATTTGGCTCTCTATCAAAAGTTAGAAGTTGCTGTTTTGCCCCACTTGAACATGATGGAAACTACTGCCTAAGAAATACCTCTGGGCCACAGAAATAAGTGTTCTCATCTCCAGACACAACTGGTGAGCAAGAACAACTCTTTCGTCATCAGGAGAGCTCAGTCTCTGCAAAAGGGATCTTAGCCACTGCTCCACAGAATCTCAGCATGATGAGATGGGGTTTGGAAGGGATCTCTGGGGATCACCCAGTCCAAGCCCCCTGCTAAAGCAGGGTCACCCATGGCAGCTTGCCCAGGATCACAATGTCCAATTGGGTTTGGAAGCTCTCCAGAGAAGGAGACTCCACAACCTCTCTGGGCAGCCTGCCCCAGGGGTATCTCTACGGCTCCTCAACTGTAAACTTCCAAGAGCCCCACTCACCTCTTGCTATAGTTTTACTCCACATATCAAACAAGAAGGCTGCATGTGCACAAGATGCCAAGAAGAATCAGTCTCCTGTAGTAGAAAAAAGGCAGCCAGATCCACACACATAGCCCAAGCCAGCTTGATGGTGGAGATGCGGAAGCAGACGAAAGCTGTACTCACACTCTTACCCTCTTAAAACAGGACTGTGAGAATGGACTGGAAGCAGCTATTTCAAATGCAGAAACACTGCGTGAACCAACCAGCTGAACCCACTTGCCTTCATTGCCACAGCAGCAATTACAATGTCAGCCTTTTGGGTGACCCTGCTAAAATAATCAGCACCTGAGCAGCCCCACCTGGGACCTTTCCACACACTCAACTTGTTACCCAGTAAGCTTGGTTTCTGCTCAGCTTTACTCTGCTATAGGCACCCATATCTGGCCTGAAATACACTGTAGACGTGTCTCCTCCAGTCCTGCTCTGGGCCTGTCTCTTTCTGAGGATGGATTCTAGATCTGGTCCACTGCTTGCAATGCTCCTCAACGTTTATGAGGGATCTTGTTACCAGCCTTACAGCATCCTCTCAGCAAAGAAATAATTCCTCATGTTTAGATGGGACTTTCTAAATTCCGTTTTGTCCCCACCGTTCCTTGCCCCATTACTGGGCACCAGTGAAGAGTCTGGCCCCATCCTATCAAGCCTCATCCTTTAACTATTGATTAGCAGTGAGAAGATCCCCTCTCAAGCTGCTCTTCTCCAGGCTAAACAGCCTCAGAGATGCTCCATTCCCCTCAGCATCTGTGTAGCCTCCACTGAACTCTCTCCAGTAGCTCCCTGTCTTGCTTGAACTAGGAAGCCCAGAATTGGACCCAGTACTCCAGACCTGGCCTCACTAGGACAGAGTGAGGCACTTCAATCCCTTCCAGTGCTTTATGTATCACTGAATTAATTTTAAAAAGAATCAATGCACATCTCAATCTCCATGGAATTCTGAGTTGCTCTTCTGCATACTGCTGCCCATCCCCAGGGAAGTCTGTGAAAAAGGTTGTCTTCTTTATGCCCAACTGTTAGTGAGCAGCATGAGAAGGCATACAAAAATAAAATGCAGAGCAGACCTGACCAAGGTGACACAGAGGTGGAAGACAGACTGTCAACAGCTAGAGGCATTGCTGTGATGGGCTGTCAAGGAAGGAGGCAGAGTTAGCTACTGCCATACCAAAGACAAACCTTCTACAGAGTAATTCTGATTTGAAATGAAAATCCAAATACTTCCAAAACAGGGCTACAAAAAAGGCACAAACCTCTAATTTTTAAACCAACTTACTACAAACACTACAGTAAAACCACTGCTTTAGTTACACTGCTTGGTCTTTACCCTGGAAACTTAAGAACTCGATCCACAGAAGGAAAACAAAAAGAAAAATAAAATTACAACCTCGTCAACACAGGATACACGTATCTTAGATGAGCAGGAAAAAGGTTTTCAGGCATACTCCACCTGATATTCCTCATCAAAGAAGCATTAGGAAGGCTACAGATTGATGGAGACAACCACACCTACTAGTCACAATAAGAAAAAAAGAACAGGCAAGAATCAAACTACAGAAGCAGGAAGTTGATAATAGTCCACATCTACTAGTGAGGCAATTTATCCTCCATATACCAAGTAACAGTTTGTTACTAAAGTGAAGACAGTAGTGCTCATGGATTTTCCAGTCTAAGTCTCCAAAGATTATGGAATCATAGAAAGGCAGGGGTTGAATGGGACCTCCAGAGGTCACTGAGGCCAACCTCCCCTGTCAGAGCAGTATCATCTAGGGCAGGCCACACAGGAATGCATTCAGATGGTTTTCAAAGTATCTAGAGAAGAAAAGTCCACAACTAGCCTATTCTGGTGTTCCATCAACCTCACAGTAAAGAAGTTTCTCCTCGCCCTGAGGTGAAACTTTACATGTTTCAGTTTGTATTTATCACCCCATGTCCTGTCCTGAAAAGAGACTGGCCCCTTCTTCCTGACACAGTAAATGCCATTTCCCGTCAACCCGGATGTCCCCTCCCCTGGAGGTGTTCAAGGCTATGGTGAGTGAAGTCTTGAGCAACCTTGTCTAGTGGAAGGTGTCCGTGCCCATGGCAGGGCGCTTGGCATTAGATGATCTTTAAGGTCGCTTCTAACTGAAACCACTCTATGAACCTATGACAAATTCCCAACAGGGACAAGATGATACCTACAGGGAACTGGTAGCTAATTTTGTACAAGGAGAAAACTCAAGAAGTAAAGAAAAAAAGCTTGAACAATATTGAAAATTAAGCAGCATGTCACTGCTTAAAAGACATACCAAGGTAGTGAAAAAGCTATCATGTATAATTGTAGACAGTTTCGTATCATAATCACATTTTGCTGTAAACATGCTCCTGTGCAACTCCAAAAAAGAAAAAAAATTAAGCAGCCAAGAGGACAAGATCTTCAAACTCATGCATAGCAAGGCAGAACTTAGGATTGGGAGACTCACAGCTCACCATAGTACATCAGTATGAAGGCATATTACAACAGCAGGAGAAATGAATGACAGTGAGGGTGGTGAGACACTGGAACAGGTTGCCTAGGGAAGCCGTGGATGCCCTCACCCTGGAGGTGTTCAAGGTCAGGCTGCACAGGGCCTTGAGCAACCTGGTCTGGTGGAAGGTGTCTCTGCCCACTGCAGATGGGAGTTGGAATAAGATGATCCTGAAGGTCCCTTCCAACCCAAACCATTCTATGATTCTATATGTCTCTATAACACTTAAGGAGGGAATAAGCATGCTCTTGGTCACACCTGCAGCTGGTCTCTTCTTCAGATTCACAAATCAACAAGAGGTCCACACAAGTCAAACAAGAGATGAAGGACAAACCTTTTAGCTCTTTTAAGTAAAACCTTTTAGCTCTATTTTAAGAAAAAAAACCACTTTTTGCCAATGTTTTCATTCACAGACTCAAGATTTTGGGAGGATAACCTCATATTTAGTTAAGTTTATATGCTCCCACAGACTCTTATCTGTAACTTTCCTGACCCAAGTCACAGGCTTAATCATATCTCTACAAAGTCATTAGAACTGCAGTGCAACCCCTCCTTTACAGGACAGTATTTATAGGACATTCCAAGCCAGTGCCTTGATAATCCACAGTCATTTCAGGGTCATGAATTTTTCACTGCAATCATATGCACAGCAGATTTTTTTCTGAAAGCAATCATCTTTTTAAATCGTTCACCATCTGCATTAAGACTTGGAAATTCAAATTATCATCAGCTACTTCCATCTGGCTCGGTATCGAGATATTTCCTATTTCAGGGTCTACTACAGGAATATTATTCACAATACCAGTTGCTTTCCTTTCACTTCATTTCTGATACACGTTTTTTTGCTACAGATATTCCTATGTCCACCATGCCAAAGCAGAAGCAATTCCTCAATAAAAGCACCAAACTCCATTTACTGAACCACTCTCTACTGCCATTTTATTTTCCTGCAGACCAGCTGGCATGATTAGAAGGATGTTAAAGGCTAAAGCATCAGCTGGGAGACAGGCAAACACACTGCTGGGAAAACAGGTAACAGCAGAGCTTTCCAAGATCCTGCATCCCTGCCTACTTCCAACAACTCCCTTCAGTCTCATGCAGGGACCACCTCCAGCACCAGGGCTTGTAATATTTTTTTCTGAGTTTTTAACTATTTTTATTCCACACATGGAAATTAGGAAAGCCCTCCACTATTACAAGCACAACTGAAAGTCCTTGTGTGTTAGGTTTGTGTACAGTATCACCAAATGTCTGTTTGGCATCTGTTGCCTCCTCCAGGGACCCACAGGCTATTCAGCTAAGTTCCCTAAACATATGTTATTTGATTGCGTTCAGCTTCAAACCAAGTGACATCAGTGCTTCCGTGCTTTGTTCTGAGAAGGCAGCAGGCAGAGCAAACAAATACTAAACTTCCAAAAGGTATGTGAATGTCTGAAGAAGCTCTCAAGCACTTCATGGTTTGGGCCCTCTCACAAATTCCAACGAAGTCTCCCCACTGGCAGATGTACACTGTCAAAGCTGCTCAGCAGCTTTGCCTCCAGGAAGCTCAGCCAGCAATCAGTTCAGAACTCACTAAGTCAAGCTCCCAGGTCCACAGAATCACAGAATGTTCTGGGTTGGAATGGACTTCTGGAGATCACCTAGTCCAACCTTTGTGCTAAAACAGTCACCCACAGCAGGTTGTGCAGAATCTCAATGTCCAAGCAGGTTTGGAATCTCTCCAGACAAAGAGACTCGACAACTTCTCTGGACAGCCTGCTCCAGAGCTCCAGCACCCTCACAGCAGAGACTTTTTCTCAACTTCAGGTAGAATTTCCCCAGTTCCAGTCTGCACCCATTGCCCCTTACCCTGTCTAGGGGCACACTGACAAGAGACCAACCCCATCTTCTTGAGACCCACCCTTGAGCTACTGATGATCTTTGAGAAGATCCCCCCTCAGGCTACTCTTCTCATAGAATCATTATTCCTCTCATCCTATTGCTTGTTATTTGGGAGAAGAGACCAACACCAGCATTACTACAACTTCCTTTAAAGTTTAGCCTCTCTCCAGGCTAAACAGCCCCAGGTGTCTCAGCCTTTCCTTCTCACAGAGATGCTCCCATCTCCTCAACATTTTTGTAGCCTCCACAGGACTCTACCCATTAGTTCTCTGTCTATCTTGAACTGGCAAACCCAGAACTGGACACTTTACTCCAGATGTGGCCTACCTAGGGCACAGTTGAGTGGGGAGAAGCTCCCTCCAGGTCCACAAGGAGGACAGTTTTCCACAATGCCACCAACAACATCCTCCACACATAGGACTCCTCCTTTACCACAGTACAATACCAAAAATAACTGCACCTAGCTCAGCTTTCATTTTTGTAGTAGAAATGTTTAAGTGACACCATTACTAGAGCAGCAGAGACGCACAGAACAGTGTCTTAAACAAGTCTTTACCAGTTTATTTACACATTATAAAATCACAGGTTTGGGCTGGAAGGGACCTTAAAGATCATCCAGTTCCAACCACCCCTGCCATGGGCAGGGACATCTTTCACTAGATCAGGTTGCTCAGAGGCATCATCCAACCTGGCCTCAAACACTTCCATGAGCACTTAATCCCATTTGTGTTTATGAACTGCACAGCAAATCCTGCCTGCCTTACTGGTATTTTCTACTGTGGAACAGGTATCTCGCTGCTTCAATATTCTTTGGTGAAATCAGCCACCACAAGTCTCTGAAAACATTATAAAAAAACCTCTGTGATAAAATAATAGAGAACTCTACATGAAGTAGCAATGCTAGGAAATATCATCTAAAATCTCCAAAATAAGTATCAGCGCCAAAAGTTAGTTCAGTTATTCATCCTTTTGGTTATGTATATGGATATATGATTATACATAATTATTGTTGGTTTGTTACAAAGCTATATGGAGCAGAAAAGTTATCTCCACAGATATTTCATATTTTGCTGATGAAACTGAAATTCAAGGACTGCTCTTTGTGTCAGATGTTTTTTAAAATGTCAGATTTCAGACACAAATTGCATCAACATGGGAGGATACAGACTGTAAATATACAAATGTTTCCACAATTACAGCCTGAAAACATAGATAAAGCTTCAAAATTACTGGAATTATCTCTTTTTGAAGACTCTTTTGGTTTAGCTAGGACAATTTCAGTTTTACCTCCAAGCTAGAGAAGGAAAGTATTGCAGTAACTCATTAAGGAATCCATTAGAGCATTATTGAGAAGACTATTATCAGAATAGCCTTAGGATCCACCACTGGGCAGAAAACAGACTTAAAACTGCTTGCCAAAATAATTTAAGTTTTCAGTGGTCTATTTCCCTGTCAAAGATCCCCAAAGAGCAGCCCATGTATTTTATATAGATTGTAATTAGCCACCTATTGGTGAGAGTTTCAAACTTGCAGCAAGTAGAAGAGCTAAGACTGACATAACTGTCTGTTCTCCCAAGTTGCAAGGGACAAGATGAGAGGAAACAGCCTTGAGCTGGGTTAGGTGAGGTTTAGGTTGGACTTCAGGAACAGTTTCTTCCCAAGAAAAGGTTGCCAAGCCCTAGAACAGGCTGGCCAAGGAACTGGTGGACTCAGCATCTCTGGAGGGCTTTAAAAGCCATATAGATGTGGTGCTGAAGGACATGGTTTAGCGGTGACCTGACAGTGTTAGGTTAATGGTTGGACTCAGTGATCCCAAAGGTCTTTTCTAGCCTAAAGAACTCCACAATTCTATGATCTTTAACACATTAAACACTTCAAAACTGGATTACCAGTAGTCCCTCATTTGAGTTTCGGTTTGTAAATCTAAGTCAGCTTTCAGGTATTTAACACTGGACATGTCTACAAGTATCTGACAAGCTGTATTGGATTTCAGTCCTGAAGGACTGCGGAAGGATTAGAGAACAAGCATCCTGAAGGTGCTCCACAGCCAATGCTGGATGAACTCCAGCAAAACACAAATATTTAAAATAAATTATTGCAACACTTACGACTGTAGTTGCGAGCTGACAGAAAGGCTTCCTGGAGATGTTTTGGCTTTAAGTCTGCACCCAATTTGACTTTAAGTTGCATGCAGTTTATTTTCCCCTTCCCTGAAAGTTTGGCCTACACAGAAAGGAAATTTCATTTATAACACTAAGAAAGTTGTGCCAAATACAGGAAACTGTGTAAAATTAACACCAGTGCACCTAAATCATTTGCAGCAAGAGAGACAATTAGAATAATACAAAGTCAAAGGTCCTTCAGGTTGAAAATTGGAAATTATTACCAAAACAAAGACCTTGTCCTGTATTTGTGTAGGATGTGAAGTGTAAATCCTCATCTTCTAAAAAATCCCTTGCCCTTTTATTTTGTAGGAACAAGGGTATTAACTAACAGCCAAAACAAATCTCCTGAACTGATTAAAACTTATTCTGCAAAGTTAAATTTAAGTGCTCTGGTTTATGCCCACAGGAAGCTAGCCTATGTATTTCTGATAAGTATTTCTGGTAAATCCCTGCAAGAATGGATTGAAGCTTGAGAAAGGTAGATTTAGACTGGGTATTAGGAAGAAATTCCTTACAGTAATGGTGGTGAGACACTGGAACAAGTTGCCCAGGAGGTCATGGATGCCCCTTCCCTGAAGGTGTTCCAGGTCAGGCTGGACAGAACCTCAAGCAACCTGGTCTACTGGAAGGTGCCCCTGCTCATGGCAAGGGGTTGCAGCTAGACAACTTTTAAGGTTCTTTTCCAACACAAACCATTGTATGAATCTTTGAAGCACTTCTCAGAGCAATCCCAGCCTGTAGTGTTGTCACTGACCTGGACAAAAGCAAACAGGAATACACTCTTGCTTCTACTTACCTAGTATATTTATCCCTTTCCAATGTCGCCTGTAACAAGTGTTTATTGCCAGCGAGCGATAGTGGCAGCTGTGTAAACTTAGTGTAACCAAGCACATGCCCACAGCCAAATTACGGTCATTTATTTTGGAAGCACACTTCATTTACCACTCCTTTACCTCTGCTTCATGTGATGCCAGGCACAGGGGAGCACAGAAATGCCTCCTCCTCAGCAAGCAAGAGAAAGGTATTGTAAGAGATCCCAAAACACAGCTCTAATTTGGGTGTACAGTAGTGTGTGTTGTCTCTAGAAGGCTGAATTTACACTTGCTTTCTCAAAACGGTAATACACTGGTAGATTTATCAGCAAATATTGCATAGGCATTTTGACTCCATCAGTCTGGGACATATGAGAGTACAGTCCTGCTGTCAGTGACAGTGCTAAGGTTACTGCCCTGCCCTATGATAGAATCATAGAATGGTTTAGGTTGGAAGAGACCTTAAATATCATCCAGTTCCAACCCCTCACCATAGGCAGGGACACCTCCCACTAGATCAGGACACTCAAGACTTCATCCAACCTGGCCTTGAACACCTTCAGGGAGGGAGCAGCCACAACCTCCCTGGGCAACTTGTTCCAGTGCCTCGCCACCCTCACTGTGAAGAACTTCCTCCTAACATCCCGTTTAAATCTCCCCTCCACCAATTTGAACCCATTCCCCCTCGTCCTGTCATTACAAGACCTTGTGAATAGTCCCTCCCCAGCCTTCCTGTAGGCCCCCTTCAGATACTGGAAGGTTACTAAAATGTCTCCTTGAAGCCTTCCCTTCTCCAGGCTGAAAAGCCCCAACTCCTTCAGCCTGTCCTCATAGCAGAGGTGCTCCAGCCCTCTGATCATCTTCATGGCCCTCCTCTGGACCCCCTCCAGCAGTTCCATGTCCTTCTTGTGCTGGGGGCTCCAGAACTGCACACAGTACTCCAGGTATCAGACCACTCTAAACATGCCCTCAATGCAGCATCTCTAAAATTGCTAAGGTGCCTCACTAAGACGCACCTTTTTCACTTTCCAAAACCCTTCCCACCCCTACTTTAAGGCATAAGCAAGAGTAGAGGAGCAATCGTGCCCCTGTACTCAGCACTGATGAGGTCACGCCTCAAATACTGGGCTCAGTTTTGGGGCCCTTGCTACAGGAAAGGCACTGAGTTACCAGAGCATGTCCAAAGAACAGCAACAAAACTGGTGAAGGACCTAGAGAATGGGTCTTACAAAGGGTGGCTGAAGGAATAGAGTTTTAGTCCAGAGAAGAGGAGGCTGAGAGGCGATCTCCATTTAAGAAAGATGTTGAGGTGCTGAAGGTGTCCAGAGAAGGGGGAGCTGGGGTTGTTCAGCCTGGAGGAGGCTCAGGGGAGAACTTATTGCTCTCTACAACTACCTGAAAGGAGGTTGTAACCAGGTGGCGGTTTGTCTCTTCAACCAGACACCCAGTGATAGAACAAGAGGATACAGCCTCAAACTGTGCCAGGGCAGGTTTAGGCTGGATCTTAGTAAGAAGTTCTACACAGAAAGAGTGATTGCCCATTGGAATGGGCTGCCTGGGGAGGTGGTGGAGTCCCCATCCCTGGAGGTGTTTAAGAGGAGGATGGATGAGGCACTTAGTATCATGGTTTGATTAATTATAAGGGTTAGGTGATAGGTTGGACTTCATGACCCCCAAGGTCTTTTCCAACCTGGTTAATTCTGTGACCTGATTGTTCTCTACAATCACCTGAAAGGAGGTTAGAATGAAGTGGGGTTCGGTCTCTTCTCCCTAGTATCAGGTGATACAATGAGAGAAAATGGCCTCAGGTTGTATCAGGGGAGGTTTAGGTTTGACATTAGGGAAAATTACAGAAAGAGTGGTCAGGCATTTTAACTGGCTGCCCAAGAAGGTGGTGGAGTCCCCATCCCTGGAGGTGTTAAAGAGACATGTGGACACAGCACTTCAGGACATGGTTACACGGTCAGAGGGGCCTTAAGCTGACGGTTGGACACAATGATCTTGGATAACTTTTCCAACCAAAACTACTCTATGATTCTATAAATATGCAAGCACAAGATCATCAACTCTTAATACACTAATAATAATATCCACTCTTCAAGAAAAGACTGGATGAAGGATTTAGTGACATTGCACAGGGCTGGGTGATAGGTTGGACTGGATGACCTCAGAGGTCTCTTCTAACCAGGCTTACTCTATTCTATTCTGTCTCCACAAGCCACTACCACTCAGGGCAGCTGTGGACTGTAAATCCTGGATTCCACAAAAGCCTTACATCTGCCCCAAACCATCACAGTCCTCGTTCAAGTAGAAGCAAAACAGCAATGTTTGGCCATACAAGTCCCTGGGCTTTCAGCAGCACTGTTCTTACCACAGTCCCGCCTGCTCTTTTCAAAGAGCCAGAACAAGAGCAGAACTCATTTGCAAATCTTAAATATAATGACCTTTGTATCACTGAATTTCCATAGCCCTCCTTTAGCAATAAATATATCTATATATTCATACCTAGCCGGAAAATATTTAGATATACATCTTTTGAAAAGCTACCCCAAGCTCAGAGAGGCCTTAAAATATCCTAACCTTGAAACATGGCCAACAAGTCCATCCTGTTTCAAAGTATCTAAAAGCCCTGTCATGAGAGGCAACAAAAACTCACCAGTAACAAACGAAAACAAAGGAACTGCCAACTGGCATTGAGACAGTAATGTTCGTTTAGTTTGTGTGTTGCTTTTCTGGTGGGTTGATTTTTTTTTGTTTGTTTGTTGATTTTTTCAAACTGACGCACATGCAGGCACACCCTACACAATACAAAGCATATCTGAGCAGCTTTCATGGTGCTGGCTGCAGACTGAGAAACACAGACACCATCTCAAGTGCCTGCAGTACCCTGGCCACTTAGGGGAAAGCTTGAGCTCACCTTGCTTTACCATAGAAGTGCGACAATTCTATTCACAGAAGTAGAGGATATGTTTAATATACTCATGTCCTTGACACATACCCTTTGCTTTGCTCTAATACACCCAGGCATCATATGCTGTCCTGAAGTAATAACACACAGCCAAGCTCCCTGTACAAATACCCAGCCCTTTCCTCATCAAGACTGAATTTATGAAACTGTCAAGTCAGGACCACCTTGTCTGCAAGGCAGACCCTGTGCTGGCTTACTGATTACAATAAGGGCATCAATATCCATGTTTTCCACTGACTCACTGGGAATAGCAGAGGCAAGTGGACTCAGTATCCTGAAAATTGACCTTTAAAGCTCCCTTCCAACACAAAACACTATGATTCCAAGAAAACTAACAGGATCTCACAGGCAGCATACGCTTTGCAACCAGGAAGTTCTCCTTCTACATCTGTCCATGTGCAGACAAGCATGGAACTATTTTTATGTTTCACCATTATAAAATTTAGTGCTCTAATTACTCCATATCCACACACACTTCAGATATAAAGGCATTTAAAATATAATCTGTAGCAACCGTAGTAGCACCAGTTTTACCTCTTACTGCACTGTAAAGCTCAAAGGAAAGGGGTCAAATGACAGCAGAAGCCAAGAGGATTTGGAAGCTCCTAAAGCTGCTTCATGCTATCTCAGACATGCTCTTCAGACTCACAGACTTCCTAAAGCAGCTCATTACTTCTTCTCTCCAGTGGACTAAGAAAGAACACCAAAATTACATTTTTTGCATCACACTAAAAGCAGGAAATGCAAGACCAAACAGCCACAAGCCACAGCAGCTTGCAACACCAAGGCTACATGACAGATATAAGCAGCTTCCGAAAGCCTCTAATGTCCCTAGTGAGGAAGCTGTACACTCACGTCGCCATCTCAACATGACCATATCAGCTTGGGGTGAGAGATGAAAGACAGAGCTAGGTGCTGAGACGCAGAAGAAGGATACTCAGCATAAGAAGAGAAAAGCTGGTATTTTCTTGTTTCAGACTAGCATATAGGAGACAATCTAATAACTGTACTATCCCATTATATCCACACCCATTCCTCATCCAACCTCCCTGCACGCTGAGACCCAAATTCTCTCAGGAAGCAGAGCTTAGTCATTCTCACAACTGCCTGCTGAGATAATGCACTACATGGCAGTACTCCTCATTTGAAGGCCCTAAGTTTAGTTGACATGTCTGCTGGACATCTAGCATTACCTTTGAACCTCACCATGCAAGGTAGTTGAGCAGAAGTGTTTAACATGCTTGTTTCCTACTGCAGTTTCAGGATAGGTACACTGCAATAATTTATTCCAGTTGCACTACAGCCAGCAAATCTTTGGGACTTGAGATGTTAAATAAGCTCAGTTGTGCACAGGCACACATTAGTCAAGAAGACAGGAAAAAAGTAGTTATTAAATATATACATGTATATATTTTATATATACATATATCTATATATACACACGCATGTATACACACACACATTTCTGAGCTCAGGCTCATGGGAAATGGTTAGGAACAAAACAAAAAAAAAAAAAATCACAGAATCTCTTCAGTTGGAAAAGACCTTTATGAACATCGAGTCCAACCATTCTCTGACTCTACTAAGGCTGGTGCTAACCCATGTCCTTCAGGACCACATCTCTGTACCTTTCAAACACCTCCCAGGATGGGAATTCAACCACCTTGATGGGGTGCCTGCTGCAGTCTTTGAGAACCCTTTCAGTGAAGAAGAATTCTTCTAATTTCAACCTAAACCTCCCCTGGCACAACTCGAGGCCATTTCCTCTTGCCCTATCACTTATTACTATGGCAAAATGATCAGCTCCCACCTTCATACAACCTCAATTCAAAGAGTTGTATAAAGTGAGAAGGTCTCCTCTCAGCTCCTTTTTCTCCAAGCTGAACAACCCCAGTTCCCTCAGCTGCTCCTTACAAAGCCTGTCATCCAGATTCTTCGCAAGCTTCACTGCCCTTCTCTGGACCTGCTACAGCATCTCAATGTACCTTCTTGTAGTAACAGTGAGGTCCCCAAAACAGGACACAGTGATTAAGCTGTGGCCTCACCAGTGATGCATACAGAGGGATAACCAGCTCCAAAGTCCTACTGGTCAAACTATTGCTGATACAGACCAAGACACTGTTAGCCTTCTTGGTCAGTATTACCATGTCTGATTTCAGCTTGACAATGCCTCGTTCATTTCTGCTTTGAACTTTGCTGCATGTCAGTTTCACAAGCAGCACTAAGGGAAACACCAGCAGTCTTTTGGTGCACAGAAGCACCCCTTTTAAAAACGCAAAGATAAGCAAACAGTGTAACCAGCAACACCATAATGAAGTTCTCTCTCAAGGTAGCATCTAACAGTGTAGCAGAAGCCAGTGAACTGTAACCTTCAATTAGCTCTAAATCAAATTTGATATCATTGCCACACTGAGCTACTTTCGACTTTCACACCCTGCAGTTCAGCAGAGAAATGTCCTAATTTTCCTGAGGACCACCCACCTCAACTAACTTGCAGGAAAAAAAGAAAATAAACTATCATAGAAAAATAAACCTACTATAAACCCATCATAAACTTACCTCCAGAGCAGTGGAAACAAACAAAACATGCCAAATGAGCACAACCTTGTTCTTCTCTCTAAACTGTGCAAAAACTTTTCTTTTCCTTAAACTACCCATAAGTCTAGTTCTCTTACTACACATAGAATTTCCCACACTGGGTAACCAAATATAGTTAAAGCCTATTTTAAAATATTGTTTATTCTACACTTCTTTCTGTCACCTTTTCCACATCACTTCAAAGACATCTATTCCTGGAAAGCCAGGTTTGGGGAATCATATCTGCCCTAGTAGCAAATACAAGTTGTTGAAGAAGAGGAACTTGCTTTCCAGTGTCACTGGTTTATAGCACTAGTGTACACTACATGACAGTTTAGTTATTCCAGTCTTCCAAAAATATCCTACCCATCACACACCACAACACAGATACTTGAAAAACTTAATCAGCAACTGCTACCTGTAATAAGTCTGTTTTCCTGTACTATACACACATTCTGCATCATCATCACTGAAATTACACACAGCTCTCCCAGTCACCAACCAGCTAGGATTTGCTTGCAATTTAAAAGCCATGCTCTTGTTTTCTAGGGTTGTACACCAAGACTTCAAAATCTATTTCTAAAATTCACTTTGACTCTGCTTAGACACAGAAAGTCCCTTCTAACTACTCACTTTGTTCATATAAGGCTTAGCTTCATATATATATAAAAAGTTGTACTTTGCATCCAGTACAGTCCAAGAAGCTGTGTAAGACACTGAAGTTCTAAATTGAACAGCCAGATTTATCATTTCCTTCCCAAGACAAACGCTCTCACATACATTAAGTTTTCTTTTTTATACCACTCCCCCAAAAAAGCGGTAATAAAAGGAAACACCCCCCAAATCAAGACATGCCTTCTTAGCACAGCACTGCCCCAAACCCACCGGATTCTGGTTCCGTTTAATTAGAGCAGGGACAATTAACTACCGACTGAGAACAATCCCCCTCTGTTTGAGAGGGACGGAAGCAGCAGAGTACGAAATGGATCCCCGGGCAGCAACAGGCAGGGGGGACCCCTCATCTGTATGAAAATCACACTCTGCAAAGCAAAGAGCCTTCTGCCTTGGTAGCCTTCAAACCTCCCTCTACGGAGGGATACAGCTGAGAGAGCAGCGGGCATCATCTCCATGGAGCAGGGCCGGCTTCCCACCGACCGTACATAGCTCCCACCCAGAATCCTGAGCTAGAAGCGTGTCCTGTTTAGCTGCCATCAGAGACGGGGGAAAGAAGCAGATGTGAAAAGAACTCAAAGCCGTCTGTCCAGTCAGCGTAGCACTGGAAGGGTGGGGAGGAGGGGAAATAAATAAAATATCCCAATACAACCGAAAATCCAAACCCCGTTGTATATGAAAAAAGAGGGGGGAAAAAAACAAGCAACTTTTCCCAGCGAGGACGACTCAAGCATAGGCTGTCCGGCGTTCCCAGAGAACTCCTAAACTTTCTTTCGGTAGACCCCTGCCAGGCAGCTGCTGCCGAAGCCCCGCGGGGAGCGAAGCAGGCGAGGTGGGGGGGCTGCAGCCGGCGGAACGAAACAGAGCGAACCCGGACACAGAGCCCCTCGACCCGGCCCCGCGGGTGGCCGAGCCGGTTACCCCTTGCGGCGCGGAAATGCCGGGCGCTGCTGCCCGGGGAAGTCTAGCTCCGGACAGTAGCGCTTCCAGAGACCGGCTCCGGGAGAGCCGAGGAGGGAGGGGGAGGCCCGCGGCTGCAGGGTTCTCCGCGGACGGCGCGGGCAGCCGTAGCGCAACAGGCAGGAGGGGGCCGGGAGGGTCCTCACCTACGCCGTATTTTTCCTCCCTTTTGGTGGGAACCCAGCGGGTCATGGCGCTGGGGGAAAAGGGGAGCAGGGGCTGCCGAACCGGGCGGGGATGCGAGAGCCCCCGCTCCTACGCCGCCATTTTCCAACCGCGGGACGGGAAAAGTTTCTACCGTCGGCGAAGTCATGTGGTGCGGGCGGAGCCAGTGGCCTGGTGGGGCCCCGGCCGGCCGCTCTGCCGCGGAGGAGGCGAGTCCTGGTGACGGGCGGGTGGGGTACGGTCAGCGGTCCACAGCAGCCCGCCTGGCGCCCACGTTCGGACTCCGCCGTCCGGCGCTGTTGAAAGGAAAACCCGGCCGGGTCCCATCGACTTTGCACACAAAGGAAAGCAGAGTAGGGTGGTGCCTCCCTGGCACTCTCCCCAGTTCTGTCATTGTATTCCAGGTACACTTAGCCTTACTCCACCGGGAAGTTTCTTTACTAGCTCTGTGTAAAGCAAACATAACTTCCCCCAGTGCCACATTACCAGGCAGCGCCAGAAGAAGAATTCAAATCATCCTTATGTGCCTTTCCTGCTAAATCAGCAGCTTCTCGGGTTGTTTTTAGCACTGATTCCTGCAGACAGCCTGGTTCTTAAGGATTCGTCACGTTAACTTCCGAGAGGTGAGGCACTAACTCAGAATTTCTGCTCAAGAGTAGCAGGCTCTCTGACTATTGCCAGTTGGCGAGCATGCCATTCCAACTAAATCGTTCACTGGCCGTAAAAAGATCAGAAACCTGGATTTTAAAATCTAAACCAAAACCCTAGTACAAACTTAAGATATCCTGACTAATTAGACTGAGATTGCAAAAGAAATGAGCAAGGGAAACCAGCTTCCTTATCCCAACCCTTTTCCTTTTAAGACTGGGGACCATGATTTAAACTTAAAATAGTCTTTAACAAAAAGAAAATATAAGCAGAAGGATGACACTGAAGAGAAATAAAGAGCTGAAATATTTGACTGGCTGTCATTTGTTACCGTTAGTCCTCCACCAAAGGAAAAGCCCTATATCATACATTTAAAAATGAGAACAGGTCGTTTTTTGAGATAAGCATTGAAACTTTTCTCTTTTTCTTACTGTATCTTTAGCATTGCAAGGTTCCAGTTTCTGCCACATTCATTATTGTCAGATCAAGTACTCATCTCAACCCTTAAATTTCCAATGCCCTGCCATGGACAGGAATACCTCCTACTAGACCAGGTTGTTCAAGGCTGCATCCAGCCTAGCTTTGAACACTTCCAGACTTGGAGCCTTCACAGTGTCTCCGGGCAACTTGTTTCAATGCTACGTCATCCTCAGGGTGAGAAATTTCTTCCTAATATCTAATGTAAATCTAGCTGCTTCCAGTTTGAGGCCATTACCCCTCATCCTGTCACTCCATGCCTTTGTGAAAAGTCCTTCAGCTACCATTTAGCCCCCTTCAAATACTGGGAGGCTGCACTAAAGTCTCACCAGAACCTTGTCTTCTCCAGACTGTACAACCCATCTCTCTCAGCCTGTTCTCACAGCTGAGATACTCCAGCCCTCTGATCATCTTTATGACCTCCTCTGGACCCACTCTAAAAGTTCCATATCCTTCTTGTGTTGAGGGCTATGGAGCTAAGTACCATAAATTAAGGTGGGGTTCTCCTGAAAACTGAATAGAGGGGAAGAATCACTTCCCTTGAATATCCCAGTGCTGTTTTTTTTAGAGCTAGGAAACAAAGAAGGAATACAACTGTAGTATTGGGGAAATAAAAGACTTTTATCTTCTCAAAACCTTTTATTTTTCTCTGGCAAGCATAATATAAACTATATCCTGAAAAATATTTTTCATTAAGCTGTAAGATGTTCAAGCTGACATATTTCACATACTTAGGCATAGTATATGTCTTTACACTGTGTATTTATGTTTTTCATTCATGAAGAGGAAACTGAAAAATGCTTCTTTCCATAAAACCTGAAAGTTTTATCACATCATTATGTCAACTCCTTGGATTCTCACCTAGTTTGTTGGTTTGTTTTTTGGGGTGTGTTGTTTTTTGGTTTTTTTTTATGAATCACTTTGAATTGGAGACACTTCTCTTGGAGCAAAAAAACATTCTTTTTCATAACTTTAACTCCAGGAAATCCAAATGCAGTCTTTGGCTCTGAATGATATTTGAAATTCTTCTCACAGAGATTAGGAGTATATTTTGAAGAGGATGAATAGAAGTGGAACTCATACCCTGCATGAAATATGTTTGCAATAAATAAAGGATACTCTGTAAATGTAAAGACACAATCAAGTTATATTTCATACTTGCTGCATATGACTACATATGCCTGTTCCACCTCAGTTAAATATCACAGGTTTTGTAATAAATTTTTTTCATTGTTCGGCCTTGTAGATAAATTCAGCATCTGCAGTCAAAGCAAATAAGTAGTTATTCTACGCACACAATGCAAATTCTGCTTGGAAATATTTCTCCCAGGAGGTGATGTGAAGGACTTATAAAATCATGTAATAAATAACTGTTTTGCTCTTCTATTTCTATTAAAGACATTCTGTTGAAAATGTTATTACTTCCATTCCAGACATCAACTATTGTTGCTGTACAATTTTCATTTGGTGTGAATGACTTCTGTGCTCTAGATCATTCTGTGGTGAATGGCTGCCTACATTTCATGTTAGATGTGAGAATTTTTTCCTAATGCAAAACCAGTTTGTTTGTTTGGGGTTTTTTAAAGTTTTTACGATGGATTGCTTTTAATCAGAATGGAAAGAAAATTAATTTTATTAATATCTGCTACAAAAATAACTTCACTGGTTTTACATATAGCTGATATGTGATTATCTTGAGAATCTCTTGCAGACAAATGTGAACAAATTTCAGGGAAAATTATTAAACAAAAAGTGAATTTCCTTTGCTGTTCCTTCAGTCAGCCAAAGTGTGGCATTTGCTGACCTGGACTTAACTTCGGCAATAGGTGGAGGGACATTTTGTGTTCTTCCAGGCTTTACCTGTGTATTTTTGAAATATGCTCAGTAACCTTTAATCTTTTTACTTGTGTAGAAGCGTTTGGATTGTGCTTGGGTGTGTCTTTAGCTTTTCTCTAGTAGGATCACAGAATCACACAATGGTAGGAGTTGGAAGGAATCTCTGGAGACCATCAAGTTCAATCTACCTACCAAACCAGGACCACCTAAAGCAGGTCACACAGGAATGCGTCCAAATGAAAGTGTATGGAGAAGGAGACTCCACAACCTCTCTAGGCAGCCTGTTCCAGTGCTCTGTCACCCTCACAGTAAAGAAGCTTTTCCTCATATTGAGGTGGGACTTCCTGTGTTTCAGTGTGTATCTGTTACTCCATGTCCTATCACAGGACATCATTGAAAAAGGACTGGCACCTTCTTCTTGATACCTACCTTTCAGATATTTATAGACATAAGATCTTCTCTCAGTCTGCTCTTTTCCAGAGTAAACAGGCCCAGGTCTCTCAGCTTTTCCTTGCCAGACATGTTCCAGTCACTTCATCATCCTCATAGACTTCCTTGGACACTCTCTAGTATTATCTCCATTCCTTTTGAATTGAGGAGCCCAGAAGTGGCCACAATACTCCAGATGTGGTCTCACTGAGGCAAAGCAGAGCAGGAGGAGAACCTCCCTTGACCTGCTGGACATACTCTTCATAATGCACACCAGGATACCATTGGCTTTCTTGGCCACAAGGGCACATTGCTGGCCCGTGCATAGCTTGTCCACCACCACGACTCCAAGGTCCTTCTCCATAGACCTGTCTTCCAGCCTCTAATTTGTAACAGTTCATGGTGTTGTTCCTCCCCAGACACAGGACACTACATTTATTCTTGCTGAACCACATTAGGTTCTATTTTGCCCAGTTTTCCAGTTGTTCCAGTGAGTCCTTTGAGGGCCAGGGAACACACTCACACATGGGTACCCCCATCTGGGTACAGTTTCACCACTTTGTTATAGCTTAAACACTAAAACCATAAGGAGAAAGGTATACTGGAAACCACAATACTTAATGCTCAGATTTTAAAATCATAGAAAGAAAGGTATATGACAAGGAGTGCCAAGTAACTCTGTTGATCAAAGAGCAGGTTATACTCACTCAATCCAACTGAAAACTCCTGAGCTGTGTAGATCACAGGGCTGGCTGGCACCCATCCTCTCAAGGCAGGCATTCCCACTGAGAACTGCACCATCATGGTGGTCCTAACTGTGCCACTCCAACCCACTTACCTAGGCACTGGGCATATCTGGGTTCAGAGTTCTGTGACATAAGTCCAGGATGTCCCAGAAGCCCTAAAACAGAAGAACAGAGCCCCTCCTTTATTCTAGAATCTGTTACAAATCATCTTTCCCTACTGTTCATGTGCATACTTGCAAGCCTTGTTTCCCCTGGATCTAGTGATTGTCGGCTTGTTGTAACTTCTGGTCAAAAGCATACCAACTCTTCCCTCTTACACCATTCTAGATCACATTTGTGATAACCAGTACACTGGATGCAGGACTTCATTTGACAGCAGAAGTATTCAAATGCATCAATATGTTTTTATATAGCTGCTGCGACATATATTGATTCATTGCAGTGATGCAGTGTCTCTCAGACAGGTTGAAGAGCACCTATCCTCCATTCTGGTGACTCTTAGTCATCACTTCCCTCCTGCATTGGAATTTTTATGCTTACTTATTATTGGACTATTAGGACTATAAAGGCTGATCAGTTATTTTTAAGTTCAGAAATAAGATAAAGATACTAATTTCACAAAATAACAGAATGTCAGGGTCTGGAAGGGACCTCAAAAGATCATCTAGTCCAACCCCCTTGCCAAGGCAGGATCTCATATACCAGGTCACACAGGAACACATCCAGGCAGGTTTTGAATATCTCCAGAGACGGAGACTCCACAGCTCCCCTGGGCAACCTGTTTCAGTGTTCAGTTACCCTCACAGGGAAAAAAGTCCTCCTCATATTTAAATGACATTTCTTATGCCTCCACTTCCACCCATTGCCCCTTGTCATGTCATTGGCCAAGCAGAGGCAACTCCATCCTCCTGTCACTCACCCTTTACATATTTATAAACATTGACAAGGTCACCTCTCAGGCTCCTCTTCTCCGAGGTAAAGAGCCCCAGCTCCCTCAGTCTCTCTTTGTAAGAGAGATGTTCCACGCCCTTCATCATATTTGTAGCTCTGTTCTGGACACTCGCAAGCAGTTATATGTCCCTTTTGAACTTGGACAGGGGCAGGGACAGAACTCCAGATGCCACGTTACTAGGATAGAGTAGAGGGGCACGAGTACCTCTCTCAACCTACTAACCACCTCTCTTTTAATACACCCCAGAATGGCATTTGCCCTCCTGGCCACAAGAGCACATTGCTGGCTCATGGTCAACCTCCTATCCACTAGGACCCCCAGATCCTTTTCTCCTTTGCTGCCTTCTAACAGGTCAATCCCCAACCTATACTGATACCTTATTTCTTTTTATTAAACTGTTCATGGGTTAGCCTCAAAAATGGGGCCTGCTTGCATGAAATGAAAGTGGCTGTTTCATAAGTTATGTTCCTTTGGAATTACTACACAACACTCTTACTATATTATTCTGGAAGTGATATAATGGACATCTTCAATGATAGGATAAAGGGCAACAAGTCCAAGCTGGAGCATAGGAAGCTCCACATGAACATAAGGAAAAAGTTTTTGACAGTGCACTTGACAGAATGCTGGACCAGGCTGCCCAGAGAGGTTGTGGAGTGTCTCTTCAGAGACTTTCAAAACCTTCCTGGATGTGTTCCTGTGTGCCCTGCTCTAGGTGATCCTGCTTTAGCAAGGCAGTTGGACACTGGAGGTCCCTTCTAACTCCTAACATTCTGTTCTTCTGTGATGATAGGTACAGCTCACCTTATACCCATGTGCTTTAGAATAAATGGAAAAAAAAACCCACAAGTTTTACCGTTCTACAATAAACTCAGGCTTAATTTCTACAAAAGGGGAAACTCTCTTTTCAGATCATGCCACTGTGTAAGATTTTATATTTTTCAGAGAGAAAGTGCAATGCCACATTAAGATGGGTCTGTGTTTGTCCCTGCATGCTCTGCAAAAACACCATGTAGATGAATAGTACATCTTCTTCTGTCAGAAGCATCATAGACAAAACCTTAAGTAGCATGTTTTTGTGATTGACAGAGTGTACTTTGGACACTGGGAAGTAGCTAGTTAACTTCGGACTGGAAGGTTGCCTTGCTAATGAGAACTTTCTCTGCAGGGTCATGAAGCAGTGTATTTACTCTGCTGTTACCCTTCTGAGGGAGGATGTTTATTCCTGCAGGACTGAGGCAGCTAAAGTAACTAGGAAATAATGTTGACAAGTTCAGGTTTATCCAGCTTCATTGCAGCCCAAAATTTCACCCAGTCTAGGTTTACCTTTTTTTTTTTCTTTTTTTTTTTCCCTCCACCTGAAATCCATAGCAACATGAGCAAGATACACTCACCCCGGTAAACATCAGAGTGTACAAAACTTAATTTTTCACCAGTTCTTCATGTGAGCTGGACTTCAGCCCTCACTAGTAGCAGCTGACTTGCATCCATGAGTAAGTACTTAGGAGTATCATTACAAATTGTACAGACAAGACCAAAGCAGTTAAAGGGTAGTACAAATTACTCCAAAATACAGGCTAACGTACGCTTTACTATTGCTCAGTGGCAACTTGATCCTCTATAGTTGTTTGAAATAATTAACAATGTAAGTTTTTATGTGGTTGGGTTTGGGGTTTTTTTTTTTTGGTTTTGTTTTTTGTGTGTGTTTTGTTTCACAGAATACAATCATAGAGTCATTTCAATTGGAAAATACTTTTAAGAGTGTCATGGTTTAAAGAGCAGACAGACGTAATTTTACTCCCCCAAAAGAGTGAAATAAAACGCTCTCATTGAATTGGAGAGAAATACAGAATTATATCCAAAAAGATAGAGAAAAATACAGAACACGTGACTCCTTAACACCTAATACATATACAGGATATATGAAAGCCTCCTTAAACCTTAAACCCAGAAGCGCCAATGCTCCTCTTCTCCAACTCTCTGCCATTGCTTCTGCTGCTATTAGTCCTAAACAGGCCAAAACTGCCCAGGCCAAATTAGCCAGGCCTGTGCAGGCCATAGACAGGCCTGCTCCTCCACGTTACCAGATAAGGAACTCCCGACATACAGAGCAGGCGGGAGAGAGAAAAAGAGACTGAGCTGGCCTTGCTGTGAGTTTTTATAAAGAAATAGAAGGGTTATGGGATTGAAAAACAAAATCATGATTTCCTGGGTCCACCTCCTGGACTGTCTAGCCCTTGGACTTTTCTGCTCTATGGTTCATAAATGTACAGCACTGGCCATCCAGTCCAGCCATTATCTAACTCTACCTAGGCTGGTGCTAAACCAGGTCATTCCTCAGCACCGCATCTCTGTCTTTTAAACACCCCCAGGAATGGGGATCCAACCACCTTGCTGGGCAGCCTGCTCCAGTGTTTGAGGACCCTTTTAGTGAAGAAATGTCTTCTAATGCTCAACCTAAACCTCCCCGGGTGCAATTTGAGGCCATTTTCCCTTGTCCTATGACTTGCTACTATAGAGAACAATACCCACATACAATCTCCAGTCAGGGAGTTGTAGAGAGCAATGAGGTCTCTCCTCAGCCTCCTTTTCTGCAGGCTGAACAACCCCAGTTCCCTCAGCCGCTCTGGTGAAGACCTGTTCACTAGACCCTTCACCAATTCCATTGCCCTTTTTTGGACCTGGCCCAACAACTAATGTTCTTGTAGTGAGGGCCCCAAAACTGGACACAATATTTACAGTTTACGGGCACTTTTTTTTTTTCTTTTTGCATGTGTATTTGGCAGTTATACTTAAAATTAGATAATGAATGTCATTTACACAGTCTTTGGCAGATGCAGTCATAACGGGCAACACAAAATACTGTGTCCAACAAGTTGGAGAAGAATCATTCCCAGCCACCACTTGTTTCACATCATAAACTACAGGAGATCTGTGATTTTAAATCTGACCCATTATGTTCCAATCTCATAATAAAAATCAAGAACATTTTGCAAGAAGAGTGAGAAATGTATATTCTGGGACTATATTCTGGCAAAATCGTTATTTATTAAAAACAAGATAGTGTTCTGATAGCAGAGTACAAGATGAAAACAGACATTATTTCTGTTAATAACAGTTAGCATTTATGTAAGACTCAACGTTTTGAAAGCATTGAAAAAATACTGATTCTCTTATAAGACAGAAAAGTGTCCTTATCTCCATTCACAACTGTAAGGTAGCTGGGCTGAGGCCAGCTTTTCAAAATGTGACAGGCAGTCAAAACTTGGGAAGCTCAGAATATCAGACCACTTCTCTCACCTCCTGATTATGTGATTTTCCTAAGGCCAAAAGTGACCCATTATCCAGAGCAGGGTTAGATTTTATGATTGCCTTGGTCTGCAGACAATGTTCCCTCTCATCTTGTGATGAATGATAGGAGATGACAGTGAGAAATGACAATGAAAGAACATGATGTGCTAGCACCTGTTAGAAGGTTTGAGGAACTAGTTACTGAAGTGAGAACTATTAGAAGCAACATTGAAAATTCTTTTGCAGGAACAAAGAACTGGGCAGGATTCACAGAAATTACCTGCATGTATAAAGAATGGTTAATTTTTAAATGAAAAATGGAAATCGCTCTTTATATCTGAATTGAATATCCACTTGACCTCTTCCAAGAGCAGGTTAGGAAAGGATGGGGTAGGCTGCCCAAGAGACTGCATGTAGTGTAAGAAGGTGACATTACTTTGAACAACAGCTTGATCTAAAGCAGTTGCCAAACTCCACAAAAGCAGCTACTGTGAAGTGTGCAGCAAATTCTGCAGTGTTGATAGTCATGGTCCAGGGACAAGTAGTACCATTATCTCTCCTGTCTGTCTTCTGGCAAAGCCTGGCAAAGCCAGGGTTCTAAATGTATTTCTTCCTAAACAGACTGGCAGGCTGTGCTGGTTTGAATTAATTGGAGAATTTGAGTGAGAAATTAGACTATTGGATGAGTGAGGAAAACACATCATGTCACTTCACCCAGAGCTTTACTGAGAAAGAAAAGAAATTGTTTTAAGAGTGAAACCCAAATATAGGTAAGTCAGACTGCTCCAGACCTCTCTGGGCTGCGGCTGCCTCTCTTGCATGGTTCATTTGTCTCTGCCTTTTGTAGCTGATTCTTAATAATTCTACTAACTTCATTCCTACTGCTAATCCCCCTGGCCAATCTACCTCCGCCTATCTGCAGCATCAACAGGTGGTGAGATAAGATTGGGGAAGGGGGGAAAGGTGGTAGGGGTGGTTGGTTACCTCTCTTGGGGATTTTGATCTCTGAGGGGGCTGTGGTGTTTCTGTATTACTTTTTCACTCTATATATCTGTAAATATCTGTTATACATTGTAAATATTTGCTTGTATATTGTGCATTGCTGTAAATATAAAGCTTCATTTATCAACTTCCAGTTGGTCTGAGTCTAGCCTGGGTTATTTCAAAAGGCTGGGGGGGGCAGGTAACTGCTAAACCACCACATGGGCTTTCCTGCTGAGCCGTAAATGTGGCAGGATTGGTTTTCTAAAGAGCCTTTTAAAAGCCTTTCTCATACGTATAACAGCTTTTGCTGCTTCCACTGGATTTGGATTGAATCTTGCCACTCAACCATTGTCACAGCAGACCATGGGATGGTAACTCCACACTTTCTAGCCATGTTGGCATGACAGGTCCAAATGCATTTGGGACAAAAAATCCCAAACATTTCAATTGAACTTTTTACTTCACAGTTGATTGGAGTAGCTCAAAACAGCTTCACCACAATGAGGTATGATTTGTTTGTGGGGGAACACATAGCGAGCGCCTGCGTTTGATCTTCTGTACATGTTAACCTTTCCCTCCAAGATTTCTCTGTTTTTGCACAGTCATAAAACTTAAAAGTGACACTTTTATAAGAATTCTCTACCCAAATAAATTCTTCTTGGTTGCTAGCTCACAATATTTCAACTTTTTTTTGTCTACATTACCAAAATAAAAATGTTTTGGTCTTCTAGAAAAAAAAAAAATCAGTCTGTAGAAGAGAATGTTCCAGGAATACCTTATTGTGGCCTCACAGTACTTAGAGGAGGCAAATAAAAAAGATTGGGACAGCCTTTGTGGCAGGGACAGAAGAGAAATACAAGTGATGATTCTAAACTAAAAGAGCTGAGATTTAGGGTAGAGAGAAGAAATTTTTACACTGAGCTGCTCAGAGAAGTGGTGGAGCATCCTCCATTGCTGGAACCGTTCCAGTTTATGTTGTCTGGGACTCTGAGCAACCTGCTGTAGTTGCAGATGTCTCTGCTGACTACAGAAGGCTTGGACTAGATGACCTTTAAATGTCCTTTCCAACCCAAAACATTCTGTGATTCCATGATTATACCACACAAACTTTTAACAACTCTGATATATTCTCCACTTAGCTATTAACAATGTCAGCTGATAAATACAAAATAGTTTATGACCAGGTTCACCAGGACAATTTTGAAATTTCCTTAAGAAATAAACACTTCTTTCTGACACTAGCTGATTTTTTCTTGCATTCATCGAAGATCCAAGATCCTGGAGAACTGAGACAGACACTGCCCGTGTTTTGCAGGGGTCTCAGGTAGGAAGCAGGTCTGGTTTTTTGGAGCATAGAACTGTTCTGCAATTACACTATGGCTGGTCACCAAACCTTAAACAGAGCATTGCTGTGCCTAGGAAAAGAAGAGAAGAGCTGATAAAATTCTCAGTGCCTTCCTTTTCTCTGCCTTAGAAAAGCATCTTCAAACTCTCTGCTGTCATGCTGGGAAAATGGCACTTTTTTATTTTCATGAGGATACAGCGCTGAGATGAGTCAGATACAATAAAGCTGCTTTCTGTATTCCTGAGCTTGTCCCGACTGTGCTGAAACTTCAGCTTGCAAACTATTTATGTGGAGTCATTTGGAAACTGAAAGTTGTGAGTGCTGTGATCCTTGCTCTGTAATCCTGCGTTGTTTTAGTCACCCATAGTAACTACTCTCATCCATGCATTGATGGTGATTGGAATAGGAATATGAAGTCTATGTCTGAAAATGAGGAAGCCTCTGCCTGAGGTGATCTACTTACATTACAGCAAGAGAAATTTGATAGCAGAAGAGGGCCATAAGGATGATCAGAGGGCTGGAGCACTTGCCCTATGGGGACAGGCTACAAGAACTGGGGTTGTCCAGCCTGGAGAAGAGAAGGTTCTGGGGAGATCTTAGAGTGGCCTTCCATTACCTGAAGGGAGCCTACAGGGAAGCTGGACAGGGTCTTTTTACAGGGGCTTGTTGTGATAGGACAAGACGGAATTGATTTAAACTGGAAGAGGGTAGATTTAAATTGCATATTAGGAAAAAATACTTTACAGTGAGAGTGGTGACACACTGGCACACGTTGCCCAGGGAAGTTGTGAGCTCTCTCTCCCTGGATGTGTTCAAGGCAGGGTTAGTTGGACAGGGCCTTGAGCAACCGGCTCTAGTAGAAGGTGTCTCTGTCAGTGGTGGTTTGGAACTACTTTATCTTCAAGGTCCAATGCAAACTATTCTATTATTCTGTAATTCTATGAAATACTGATAAAATGAACCATTTTCCAGACTGGTTTGAATGTTCATCATCAATCTATGTATGAATATGTATGTGTGTCTGTAAAACACATATATTTCCATAAACGGCAATAAAAGTATTAATATTCTGGACAGGAATCCAATTTTATCTTTAAACAGCATTTACAGGGGATTGTTAAATCATACAATGGAAGCTTTGTCTAGACAGTTTTCTTGCTGGCCAATCTAATTTTTTTTTTTTTTTTTTTAACTTTGATTGGTTGTAATGTATTTCCTGGAACAGAAAGTCCCAATAATTTGTTTACAACCTCTTTTGGAAACTACATCAGTTTTATGGTATTCAGAACTGATAGTAAGATTTCTAAAGCAAATTGTATATTCCTGAACTCTGAATGTTCTCAGAGAGAAACATTAGCTGTAAGTTCTTTCAGATTGTTATAAAAAAGTTATTAGTTGGGTGAACTAATGTTTCAAGTGAAACATTATCAAGTATATTACTTGGAAGGCACCACAGCTTTCTTTCAGTGACTGTGAGATGTTTCCATTTGGTGATTTTTTTGCCAAGTTACTATTTATAAAATGACTTGATGTATCTCATAGCGGAAAATCCAAACGATGACCATTATCAAGTCCACAACTGCTTTGACAGTCACAGCAGCCAGGCAGAGCCCATGACATGGATTAGTCTCACCAGTGGTCATTGGAAGAAAGGGTAAGAAATTTTTGTGCAACATTTTTAAAGCTTTGTCCTCTCAATACTGGCCTTGGTCCAAGCTCTCTGAAATCGATCAAAAGACTCATGTTGATTTTGGTGGGCTTTAGCTCAAGACCTGCTCTCGAGCAAACAGGTTTCAGGCTTTAGATCTCTCAATCACAAGCATTAAACCAAGCCTGACAAAATGTTACCAGAATGAACAGTGCTGCAGGTGCTGTTCCTAAGGCAGATAGTGTTATGTTTTCATTTATTTCCGAGTGCACCTAAATGACAGAGTATTATTTTTTTCTGCTTTCAGGGTGTGAACCTCTGAATCACCTGCCAGGCATAAAGAGAATGCTAAGCTGAAATTGATATATGAAACTGAGTTATCACCGAAGGCCACTGGTTCATTTGTGACACCTTTGGTTTTGTATAAGGATTGTGAGGGGATTTAGGGCATTTTCTCTTACTCTGCCCCTACAATATTTTTTTTTTTTTAATTTTCTTTCTCTTCAATTCCACCAGTCACAGAGGAAGAAGTGAAACCCATTAATTAGATGAACAGAAACATAACATTGTTTTGGTTGGAAGAGACAAGTACAGGGGGATGATCAGTTCCCTAGTCAAATAAAGCAGAATTAGTCATTCCAGGAAAGTGAGCTTCCAGCTTCTGTAGAAGCTCAAGGTCTCAGGAGCCAGTCCCTCCTTCTTCTGCATGGAGCACCAACCCCACCTGCTGCAAGGGCTACATGGATATGCTAGCTAGGAATAGCTGTGTGAAATGTCAGGGGTGAATCGGGATGTAAGATGCTTGTTGAAGGCTGCCAAACCTTGTAATGCATTTAGAGGGAAAATGACAAGACTCCAGTCATCCCAGTAAGTACCTGCTGGTGATTTTGCCTGGAAGGCAGCAGACTGCTCCAGAAGACTTCTTGGATTGCAAGCAAAGACCAGGTACATCTGCTGTTACTTTTTCAAGGACACACCACAGATTACAAATCAAATACCTTTGCTTACATAAGGAAGTATAATTTCCATAGCCATGCTGCCAACCTCTTTATCTCCCTGCCTGCAGCGACCACCACTGCCCTCAAATGCAGAGGATTAACTTTCTGATTTAGAAAGGCCTGTGCCTATGCATGTATCATCATTGTCCCATTTTGATTGTCCTGTTTATGCTTGAACTTTTCATTCTTCTACAGAGTGAGAAATACTTTTTCTTAATTCTTTCTATTTATGTAACTACCTGTCTTTAGATTAGACAAGCGGTGAGGTGGGTCACACCTGGCTCACCACCAGATACTCACCAAAACCACTCTTATCATTCCTCCCCTGAGCTGGACAGGGTAGACAAAATATAATGAAAGATTTTTGGTCAAGATAAGGACAGGAAGATCACTCATTAGTTACCATCATGAGGAAAACAAACTTGACTTGGGCAAATTTGTTTAATTTATTACCAATCAAATCCAAATATGCTAATAAGAAATTGAACTAAATCTTAAACCAGCTTCCCTTCACTCCTCTCTTCTTTACAGGTTTAACTTCATGCTTGATTTCTCTACCTCCTCCCACGTCAGTGGTGCTGGGGGACAGGGAGTGGAGGCTGTGGTCAGTTAATCACACATGATCTCTGCCTCTGCTTCCTCCTCAGGGAAAGGATTCCTCACACTCTTCCCCTTCTCTGACATGAGGTCTCTCCCACAGGAAACTGTCCTCCATGAACTTATCAAATATACATCCCTCTCACAGGCTGCAGTTCTTCATAAACTGCTCCAGTGTGGGTCACGTGCAGGGTCACAAGCCCTGCCATCAAACCTGCTCCAGCTTGGGCTCCTCTGTCTCCTCAGGTTCACAGGTCCTGCCAGGAGCCTGCTTAAGAATGGATCTCCCACAGGGTTACAGGCTCCTTTGGGCATTCACCTGCTCTGACATTGGAACCTTCATGGGCTGCAGGTGGATGTCTGTTCAACTGTGGACTGTGGACCTCTATGGTTTGCAGGAAGACAGCATGGTCTTCACCATGGGCTGCAGGGGAATCTCTGCTCTAGTGCCTGGAGCACATCCTCCCCCTCTTTCTTCATAGACCTCGGTGTCTATAGAGCTGTTTCTTACACGTTCTCACTCCTCTCTTCAAATGCCATTGTGCAGAGGTTATCCCCCACCCTTACATCTGTTATCCCAGAGGCACTACCTCCATCACTGATGGGCTTTACCATGGTCCATGGCATGTCTTCAAGCCAGTTGGCATTTGATCCTTCAGAAACAGTGGAAGCTTCATGCAGCTTCCCACAGAAGCTACCTCTGTAGCTCACCCACTACTGAAACCTGGCCAGACAAACTGAATAGAAGCAAATACAAGAATTGTCTTGTAAAACTGTATTTTCCCTTTAATGAGCCATTCTGACAGGTAATTATTCATGCAGTCTGCTCTGCACTAAATGTTTTTTCATGCTGTGCATCCCCGTCTCTTGATTTCAGGAATGTGCTCCTGTGGATTATAAGTAAATACGAACTGCTACATATGAAATTATTTACTTTGCTACATGATATTGATTCTGTTCTTCTGCAAGATATAAGAGTTCTAAGAAAGAACAGGTTGGGGTTTTTTTCTCCATTCTTTGGATTTTTAAGATTACTTTGAACATTTACTGTAAGTTATTTTGAGAGAAATCAGAGATACCATGGATAAAGGATTTCTTCAGTGACAAATTGTTTGCTAATGGTTACATTTCAGCAAAAAATAATCCAAAATGTTAAAGTTTGGCCCTGGAAAAATGATACAGCAAGGTGAGTCAAATTCACCTTCATAATTAATTCCATTTTTAGCAAACAAAAGGCATTGTGATACTGCATACTGTCTTCAGGTTTGACAGCTTTCAAAGAGCAATTAAGATTATTGATATCATAGTCAAGTTTTTTTTCTACTGGATAATAATTTTGTTTAGAACTTCTCTACTTGTAGAGAGTTGGAGCATGGTTGAAGGATCTAGAATACCTTATGGCCAATAGAGGAAGAAGATCACTGCAGAAAGCATTCATTCTATTTATCCTCAGTATAACAGGATTGGTTAAATCATCTCCTAATGGTGCCTATCCTTCTCCTGAACCAGACAGCCTATAGAGACTATATAGACCAAAGCCCACACTACTCTTCAGAGACTAATGCTTAAACTATTACTAGTAATTGAAAATTCTGTGGGATGAAAATATCTATATAAAGATAAAAAAAAAATTCTGCAAGGGAGAGATTTATGTACCCAGCATGTCATATTTAACTTAATAAAACAGACATTTAGTCAGGATAAAAAAAAAAAAGTCTGACCTCACTTTATATAGATCTGTGATATATTTGGGCCATATCAAGTGAGAATCTAAAACTATATGAAAACAAACTAAAACAATATGAAAACAATGTAATAATGATGTGCCATTTTGCTTTTGGGCTCCAAAAACTAGCTGTGTGCTATAGAAGTGCACCAGGAACACACAAACATAGAAATAATATTGGGGATCTTTTAGGATATAAAGTGTTTTACACTGGACTAGAATGTCATGCTTCCTCAGAGAAAACACTTGAGGTTATGAAAGGTTCACAGTTGTATTTAATTTCAAAATGGCATTGCTTACATGGGAATGTAAGGAACAAATCATGCCAAGCAAAAATGATTACATTTTAAAAATTAAATTCTAAATTAGTGGAAGAAGGGAAAGAAGGACATTAAAGCATCTAGAATTGACTAAAGCATTGGATATGGCATGTCTTTAAATTGTGTTTGACAAATGAATCAAAATGGATTATGTAGAAATGCAATTATGATTACTAGCAAGTGGCTGAAGAATGTACAAAGGAGTAACGATAAACATGAGAGTGAAATCCTGAGCCCACGCAGGACTTTATTAGGGTTTCACCATACTGTCTAGAAGGAGGTTTCTGGTGGTATATTGCAGAAACAATTTAACTCACTGGGTTTCTGTATCTGGAAGAAGTGAGGATTCCAGAAGTTGCCTAAATATTATTTTTTTACTTCCTATCATTTTGATTGGAAAAAGAGCTTTAAAATCATTGAGTCCAACAGTTAACCCAGCACTGTCAGGTCACCACTAAACCATGTCCCTCAGCACCACAACTACATGGCTTTTCAATCACTCTAGGTATGGGGACTCAACCACTGCCCTGGGAATCCTGTTCCAGGCCTTGAAAATGCTTTCAGAGAAGATATTTTTCCGAATGTCACAGAATCACAGAATGTCAGGGGCTAGAAGGGACCTCGAAAGATCATCTAGTCCAACCCCCTTGCCAGAGCAGGATCTCCTATACCAGGTCACACAGGAACACATCCAGGTGGGTTTTGAATATTTCCAGAGAGGGAGACTCCACAACCAGCCCTAGGCAGCCTGTTCCAGTGCTCTGTCATCCTCACAGGGAAAAAATTCCTTCTCACGTTTAAATGAAATTTCCTATGCCTCAGCTTGCACCCATTGCCCCTTGTCCTGTCATTGGGCATCACCAAGCAGAGCCAACTTCATCCTTCTGGCATTCACCCTTTACACATTTATAAACATTGACAAGGTCACCTCTCAGGCTTCTCTTCTCCAAGGTAAAGAGCCTCAGCTCCTTCAGTCTCTCCTTGTAAGACAGATGTTCCATTCCATTAATCATCTTTCTGGCTCTGTGCTGGACACAAGCAGTTCTGTGTCCCTCTTGAACTGGGGCAGGGGCAGAACTGGACGCAGCACTCCAGATGCTGCCTCAGTAGAGGAGCAGGAGAACCTCTCTCAACCTACTAACCACCTCCCTTTTAATACACCCCAGAATGGCATTGGCCCTCCTGACCACAGGAGTTGCTGGCTCATGGTCAATGTCTCATCCACTAGGACCCCCAGGTCCTTTTTCCACTTTGCTGCCTTCCAGCAGGTCAGTCCCCAGCCTATACTGATACCTGGAGTTTTTCTTTCCCAGATGCAAGACTCTACACTTGCCCTTGTTCAATATCATTCAATTTGTCCCTGGCCAGCCCTCCAGCCTGTCCAAGTATCACTGAATGGCAGCACAGCCTTCTAGTGTGGCAGCCACTCCACCCAGTTTGGTGCCATCACCAAACTTGACAGTGCACTCTGTGCCCTCATCCAGGTCGTTGGTGAATATATTGTACAGAACTGGTCCCAGTACTGACCCCAGTGGGACCCCACCAGTTACAGGCCTCCAACCAGACTCCATCCCATTGACCACAACTCTCTGACTTCTTTCCTTCAACAAGTTCCCAATCCACCTCACTATCTGATCGTCCAGACCACACTGCCTCAGTTTAGCTGCAAGGATGCTGTGGGAAACAGTGTCAAATGCTTTACTGAAAGCAAGATAAACTACATCCACTGCTCTACCATCATTTATCCACCTGGTTATGTCCTCATAAAAGGCTATCAGGTTGGTCAAACATGACTTCCCCTTGGTAAAGTCACGTTGACTCCTAATGACCCTCTTGTCGTCGATATGCCTAAGGACAGCACCAAGGATAATCTGCTCCATTACCTTTCTGGGGATGGAGGTGACAACTTGAGGCCATTTAGTCTTGCCCTATCACTTATTCCTTGAGAGAAGAGAGCAACTCCCCACCTTGCACTGACCTCCTTTTAGGGTGTCCCCTTAGCCTCCTTTTCTTTAGGCAAAATTAAGCCCACTTCCCTCAGTCTTTCCTCACAAGACCTGTTCTCCAGACCTTTTGCCAGCTTCATTGCCCTTCTCTGGACCTGCTCCAGCACTTTAATATTGTTTTTGTAATGAGGGCCCCAAAGGTTATCCCAGTACTCACAGTGTGCCCCCCCCAGTGCAAGGAGATAATCACTGCTGCCATCTCTAGCTGAAGGCCTTGGTCGGCAATAGAGATCTAGAACTTAGTTCTTGTTGCAGATATTCCTTTTAAAACATCCTTTTAGCCTTAGCATTTCAGCAGAAGTGTTTCTGTGATTTACAGTGCTGCAGACAGACTTCAATGCCCACCATCACCTCTTGAGCAAGACTGTCATCATTTGAAGCTGTTTCCCCAGAAAATCCTAATTATCATCAGCACCATATTGTCCATGATGGGACAGCAGTAACTTACAGAGTTTTCTGCCCAAGCTTATCCCTACCGACTGGATGCCTGGAATCACTTTGGAGAAGACAATTTTCTTGTTTTAAGAGCTGAAAGGCTAGAGAAGAAATAAATGTAAGTTGCTCTGTGTCAGCTTAGTGAATACCTTCCCAGTGAAGGGCAAACTGGAGTGAGGTATGAGCTTGGGTTATATATCAAGGAAGCAATAATCTGAGGCGAAAGCAATAATTGTTTTATTTCACAATTTTGCCTTCTGTGTTTAGTCATAGTCCTGCAAAGAGACCACAAGATATTGCAGTTTGGGGTTGTGGTCTCAGTTTACCCTTTATGTTGTATCACTGTAGTGCAAGTGATTATGTAGGTGCAGCGGTAAAGAATTTGGCTCTGCAAATGCAGTGTGGTTTTGATGAACAAGATGGGATATTAAAAAAAAACAACAAAACAGGTCAGCTCTCTAGAATATATAGAGATGAAAATTAAGCAAGAGCCCTCTCTTAGTGCACAAGCTATGGCATCACAGTGGTCTATTGAGCAGTACAGAAAGCTGAGAATTTCTCTAAGTGCTCCATCCGTTGTAATGTATTAACACCCAGTATGGGAGGAAGTGTGGATTCCAGACCCTATCTTCTGCTTCAAGGGCTAAATGTGCTCCTTACAGAGAGTTTATTGGCAATAACAGCAGCAACTGTGATTTGAGAAGAAGTGCTGGGACCATTCTCTCCATTTCTGTCATAACAGTTTGGCTAAGATATCCCTCATCTACCTAAACCAGTTCAAACTGTAAATATTTACTCCACATTTTCATCTAGTCTCCCTCAACAATCAGTGAAATTCATTTTATAGTATGTGTAAAATAGGTCACATAGGTAGTATGTCACCTCATCTTTTTTCTGTCTTATAAAGTCATCCTAAATGATGGCACTCAACAAGGAACTGCTCTACCAGCATACAGGCATGTGTGATTCCTAAAAAAACAGCTTTGTTGTCTCCCTCAGTGCTGATTTCCATACCAGTAAAGTTATAGACTGTGATATATGCTATTTTTGTTTTCTCCCTGCATTTTTTTGTCTTACCCACAAACTCCAGTTCTGTCATTTCCCCTTTCTGTAGTGCAGGGATCTACATTTGACATCCTTAAGTAGACTTGGCTCCACGTCTAATGTGCAAATTACATTCATTAATGCAAAGGATCAAACTGCTCCAATTTAAGCAACCAGTGGTGACTTTTTGATGAAACAAAAATTATTTTCCTCCTGTAGGAAAGTCTTTCCTGTGCTTTTACCAAGAAAGATTGGATTAGATGGTCCTTAGGGTTGCTTCTAACTGAGGATTCTCCAATTCTTACCATCAGTGTTTAAACAGTTAAAAGAAGCCTTCTAGATGAGAATGTTTTATATATACAAGGAGAGAATTTGGCCAGACAATTTCAATCAATTTGATTAATGTATTTCACTCTACTATTTACAGGTTGATGGAAAATCGTTAGGTTTGAGGAGCTGCTTTAGGTTTTTCCTGGTTCCTGAGAGTGCTAACCAGCTCTAGCCACCCACAACTGAGGCCACCTAGGCTGGTAAACTGCAGAGATAAAGCTTGAGCTGACTAATATAGATGAATATTGCCCTTCAAAAAATTTACTGCCTCAGTATTTAATAATCAAGTAGCATAAGGAGCTCTACTGATCTACTATTCTTCATTTTTATTTCTAGATCAAGCAGGCGCCAGCACTCAGCAATGTCCTGTCACAGACATGAGTAATGACCCTGAAAAGTGGACATTTTCCTGATTTGCTAAAATAAGATTTTACATCTCTGTGAAAGCAGTCTCTCTTTCCTTTGGCTGATTAAAGACTGCACTGAGGTGTTATGTTACATTAACATGTCTATTCCAATGGAGCAGACAGACTTCCTAAAGTTCAGTCTTTAATCCCATTTCATCTCTGGTGGTCTCATGGGGAGAATAAAAAATGTGAATGCTAGAGTCATAGTCATAAAATAAAGGAAGTAGAAGGAGTGAACACTGGGGACAGTGAATGCAGTTTTCAAGCAGTCCTTATTGAAATCAGTTTTTAATCTGGTAGAAATAGAACGGCCCTTTACAATGATCTATTTAAATGAACTGAAAATGCTGTGAAATAAAAGGCTCCATAGTCTATCCAGTGTGTTACTCTTTGCTTTTATGAGTATTTTGTCATTGACAGAACAAATACTGTAAACCTTTCTTTTTTTTTTTTTTTCTTCTTCCTTCTACTTGGGAAAATAACAAAATAAAGCAATAATTCTTTATTTTCCTTCTGCCTGATATCTCTCTTCAAGTTATTTCTCTTCAGTCTTTGTGATAAATGGGACTTTGCAGGGAGCAGTCATGAAGCTCTTATAGTTTGTCTGTTTCATGTTGCTTATATGCATTTTAAAAGAACATCGTATCATAATAAATACTCCTGAGAAAAAATATATATACCCTTCAGTTGTGCAAAAAACTGTACAATAAATTGTAAAACTCGTGTATGTTTACTCCCTTCAGTGGAAAGATGGCCTAACAGAAAGATGGGGATAATCTTTAGCAGGACCTGCTGTGACAGGACAAGAGGTGAAGGTTTTAAATTAAAAGATGGAGATTTAGACTGAGAGAAGAGAGTAATTTCTTATGCTGATGATGGTGAAAGTCTGGCCCAGTTTGCCCAGAGAGATGGTAGATGCCCCGTCCCTGGAACCATTCCAGATCAGGTTGTTTGGAGCTCTGAGCAACCAGACCTAGTTGCAAATGTCCTTGCTGACTGAAGGAGGGGTTAGACTGGATGACCTTTAGAGGTCTCTTTCAACCTAAAACATTTCATGATTGTTTGCCAGGCTGTAGTGCAAGGATTTTGTTTCGTGTTTCTCTATTTAATTTTTTCTTAGATTAAGTTTTGGTTATTTTCAGACTGACTTTCTCATACAATTTGAAAGAACATTCATCTGTCCATCCAATGACACTGAAAGTGGGATTTTCATGTGTCTATCTCCGCCACATTCCATGGAGGTTCTCTCTGTCTATCCCACTGTAGCTATCTGGACATTCTTCATCACTACAATATGGCTGCAAGTGTGGATCCTGAGCTGCGAAGATCACATTCATTTCAGACAACTTGACTGTAAGGTTGTTTGGAAAAGTCAAACAAGATGTGTTATATCATTCCATTCTCTTTAACAAAGTTAATCTCCATTTTCCAATTAGACACACAGTTCACACAGTTAATAACATCTACAATTACTAGTATAAATTTTAGTTAATAGTGTCTATTAACAGCTGGCTTTATAAGAATTTATCTCATATTTAAATATCTGTGGTCAGAACTGAAATAATTTAGGGCTAAATGAGTTTTCAGCCTTCAGCATTTGATAGATTGCACTTTTTTGGTTATTTATGCAGCATCAGAAGGATGGAGCTCATAGTTCAGACTACACCTAACACACAAGTGGTTTATGAGGATCATAAAGAACATGTAGGAAAGTGCTGGAGCGTAGTATTCGTGAGGATTCTTTAATTTAATTAGGAGACATGGTCTCTAAAATCATAGATTCATAGATTGGTTTGGTGACCTTAAAGATCACCTAGTTCCAACCCCCCTGCCATCAGCAGGGACACCTTCCACTCTATCAGCTTAAGTACCTCATCCAACCTGGCCTTGAACACATCCAGGGAGTGGACATTAGCAAATTCCATGGGCAACCTGTTTTCAGTGTCTCACCAGTGTCACTGTAAAGAATTTCTTCCTAATCTCCAGTCTAAATTTTCCCTCTTCCAGATTCAATCAATTTCCTCCTATCCTATCACTACAAGCTTTTGTAAAAACTTTGTCCTCCACCATCCCTGCAGGCCTCTTTCAGATACTGGAAGGCTGCTCTTAGGTCTCTGTGAAGCCGTCTTCTCTCCAGGCTGAACAGCCCCAAATCTCTCAGCCTGACCTCATAGGAGAGGAACTCCAGCCATCTGATTATCTTTGTGGCCAGGAAGCTCTTACCTTAATCTTACAAGTGCTGAACAATTTCTGAAGATTCTGTAATTTGGGGTTTTTTTCCTCTCTATTTTGTCTCTATCTTCACAGTCTTTGTGCCTTTTTTTCTTTTGTTTCTGTATGTAACCTATATTCTTTTATGTATTCCATGGGCATTCTTTCTTTTTCTGTTTCCCTCTATTTCTTTTTTACCTTTGATTTTTTTTTGTGATTTTTTTTCTTACTCTTTTTACAAAGATTATATTAAGTGACAAGAATAATGTCAAATAAATGAGATTATGTTAATGAACAGATCTTGTCACATTTCCACGATTCACAAGAAAAAAATATTCACACTGGCTGATTTTTCAATTAAATCATTTGCTGTGTTATCTGTTCAGCATATCTTTCTGAATATCCATAACCATAATGCATTTAAATTGTTTCAGGTCTTTGTTAGCCTCAAAAAGCCACAAGGTGCCTACTAGCAAAATAAGGGAATTTTGGGGGTCTTTTCATGTACAAATCAGAATACTTTGTTTCAGCCTTGAGATCTTTTTCAAAGAAGTACAGGGCATTAGATGTTTTAGAAGGTGTCGTGATTCTTTCCAAACACAACAGATTTACTCTTATGTCATTAAACTTATTTAATCTTAAGTCTTTTTTTTTTTTTTTTTTTTTTTGTGTCTCTCTATCCCATGAGGACTTTCACCACTAGCAACTACATCTGAAAATGCCTAGTAAAGAATTTGTAGAAAATTAGCTGTAACTGCAAAGCTATCTGAAGTATTAATTTTGAAGTGAAAGATTGCTACTACCCACATACAAAAGAGAACCTTTGGGGAATGAAAGTTGAGTTTCCTCAGCATTTCTTTCCCATGGCTGTGAAAGTATTGCAGGGCCTGGCACACTGTTTCTGGCAAAAGCCAGCATCTCTTATTTCAAAGCCTATAACAAAACATTGTAAAGCTGTTGCAGTTTTGAAATGAAAAACTTTTATCATCAGCTGAAAAATTGTACTGTCATGGGCACATTCCCAGGGGGTTCATTTGCTGAAATGACTTAAATTGGTTCACCAGTGAGATATCACTGAAGATGAGATAGTAGTGCTTTCTGCAATGTGTGGCACGGAGGAGTGGGGTGAATCCCTTCTTCCCCTTGAGGCTCCAAATCACAGAATCCCAGCATGATGTGGCCTCAGAGATCATCTATCCAATCCTCCTGCTAAAGCAGGGTAACCTAGAGGAGATTGTCCACAACCACAATGTCCAGGTGGGTTTCAAAAGACTCCAGAATAGGAGACTCCACAACCTCTCTGGGCAGCCTGCTCCAAGGCTTCAGTAACTGAATAAAAGTGAAGAAGCTTCTCCTTAATTTCAAGTGAAACTTTCTGTGTTGTAGTTTATACTGATTGCCCCTTGTCCTACCACTGAAAAGAGACAAATTTGGAGGAATTACAAGGGAAAAAACATAATTAAGCTTCTAGTTGTTTGCTGATAGAAATCACAGTCTAGACCTCCTCTCCAAGTTCACCATTGTCACTCTTCAAGGGCTTTCCTACTTGAAAGCTTATCTGTGTTTTGATTGCTGTCTGAGGGACCACATTAATTTTTAAAAATAAATAGAGGATTAGAATCTTGCATCAGTACATGTTTAATTCAGCCTGTGATTTTATCACAGTCACATGCAATATGTTTCTACTCTATATAGCACAGACAATAGTTTTTTTCTTTAATGGGAGGTTAGCATCCTTTCAAACAGACTTTCTGTCCCTCTATATGTAAAATAAGACTAATTTACTAATGTGGAAAAGATTTTTTTCATTACAAAACGTGGTCTTTGATAAGTCTAATTACAACAACAAAAATATTGACAAACAATCACCAGAATAATTTCTTTGAGATTTTCATGGAGTTCACCAGAAAAATGTGGATGACATTGTCAAGGGTCAGGCTTGGGCTGTGCACTAGTTAAGTAATAGATGTTAAGAACCCTCTGCCTTCCCAAAGGGGAGAGAAAGGTAATAAAGAAAAGAGACTGATGGGTTGGGAAAGAAACTAAAACCGCTGGAATGGAAAGAACAATAAAACGGAGACAAAAAGACACAAACCAACATGGAGCCATGTGTATGATGGCAATGATGTCACCACTGACATCACTCATGCTGTGGGCAGGCTCTGGAGAAGTCCCAGGCTGGACTCAGCACCAGATGGGAACTGGATTCAGTAGCTGCATTCCAGAACTAGATTCAGGAACACATGAGTCGTGATCAAAGGCAAAATGGACAGAACCTTCCTTGGAAACTTGCCATTGAAGAAGAGGCTTGACCCTGCTGTCATTCAGCTTTCTCCTAAGATGATATCCATGGAATGGAGTCCACTCCTCCCAAGGGGGGCCACCCCTTAGTGCACCCCAATGTGGCACAGAAGACTCAGGATTGACCCTGATCTGCACCCCAGCCCATGGCAGTAACTTTGGCCGTCAGCATTCTCACTGCTAGAAGCAGCCTCTGGCTGTGCAAATGTGTCCTGAACTTCAGAAAGAGCCTCACTGAGCTAAGAAGTCAAATCACAGAACAGAATCATTTCTGCCTTAGCTCAAAACCAGGGTAAATATGGATCCTTAATCAATCCTGATCATACATTCTCTGCATTGCTTCTCAAGTACACAAATGAGGATATTGAAAAATATTGGCTTAATATGTTATAGGAAAATCCAGAATTAAAAATACTGTGTGAAACAGTATTATTCAGTCAATGACAGGAGTGATAAGTAATATTTTCTTTCTTCTGCTGGTTGAACAGCCATCACCACTGTAGTCTGCTGAAGGAGACATTGCAGTGTGTGTGGGAAAACACTTCTCACTAGTCACTGTCAAACTAACGACACTGATGGTTATAAAGACAGTCAAAGGGAACATTTCAGGGAATATTCTATCCTATATTCAAGAACATTAAAGCTTTAGATGAAAATGAAGACAATTGGGTTGCAGCCTTCTCTAGGAAAAGGGGTTGAAGGTCCCTTCCAACCCCCACCATTCCATAGTTCTATGAATATCATAGAGGTGAAAGGATACAGCCCAAGGACAGATAAGGCTTCATGAGAAGTACAACCACAGCATTTCTCTTTCTTTTTCTGCTATCACGGTTGAAACTGCCTTCTTTCCTTAACTCACAGGTTGAATCAGGTCAGATCACACTGCTTTCACTCTCCCTCTGATCACGATCAGAAGTTTCCACTTCCATCAGTCAGTCTTCTCCTACTTTTACATCCCCTCCAGGGGAAAAAGTTCTCCAATTTCTATGACCTCCTTAACTCTTGGATACAGATCATTCTCCCAAAATTGTGACAGAAAAACTGCTCTGCACATTCCAGACTTACTTTGTAGGTTGATTTTTTAAACCAAGGGCTAGAAGGCAGGAATCACGGAGTATGTAACCCTCATTTGTGTTGAACAGAACATTTAGCAAGATCAAGAATGACGGCAAATGGGATAGAGGGCAAGATGTGAAGGTACAAAGAGTCTTTGAGAGCCTGATCTGGCTATATTTACTATGCCAAAACTCAGGCTTAGGTTAAACAGAGGTTTCCTCTCCTCTAGAGTTCTTCTGAGTGGCCATGAGTGGCCATGGATGTTGCTACTCCTCTTTGACTCAGCCTTATTTCAGATGACCGCATTGACTTTGCTTCAGTGCTTGGGCTGTAATTAGTTCCAACATCTTTACCTTTTGCTGACTCTTCTAATTTTATCAGAAATACATGTCACTAATCAATATCCACTATTCTCTTAAATTCATTATTTCTTAATTGCTGACAGGGTGCTTACCATTTACCGCTGTAGAGCAGGAGTCTAAATAATGCTCATGTGGCACTGCTGAAGGTGAAGTTTCTCACCCCTACTCTATTAACCTTCAGGATGGATGGTTTGGTGGGAACCATAACACATTGACTATAGGTTTGAAAACCACATCACTGTGTGTTACAAATACAAGTAGAATTGACTTGCTGCCAGAAACTGTTGATTTTCTGGGAACATTCCTACCTATAATATTCTTGAATTTACACCCTCAAGGGTTTAAACAAAGAAGATAATTAAACAGATCCTTCAAATCAGAGACCTACTGGTGTGATAGAAAATGGTGGTTAAGCACATTCTTTTATTTGAAAACTGAAACTTTGCATATAGTTCATTTATCTTTCCTTACCCATCTTCTATGCTTATGAAATTACTGTGTGCTAATAAGAGTTAATTGAATTTTTATCTCAAAATGAGAAATCTTTGGGCTCCATCTCAGGTTGCAGATTCTGACCTATGCTAGCATAATCAAAAATTGTCTTCTGATCCTGAAAAAAACTCATATCAACAGGTTTGAAATGAAAACATCACAGTTTGTTGAAGCTCTGCTTGTCCTGATGCCATCAAGCAGGAAAGCCACTGGGACCACCAGTGATATAGATACATACAACATAGCCCCCTCTTCTACATGTAATCATATATTGTGTGACATCTTTGAGTAGAGAAGGTTGCTTAAAGCCACAGACAGCCTGTCCTCGAAAGGTTTCAGGGATGGGGCATCTATCACCTCTCTGGGAAACCTGTTCCAGTGTTCCACCACCTTCATATTAAAGGACATCTTCCTAATGTCCAATCTCTTGCACCCTTCTCTGCAGAGTTTAAAAGATGCATCTGTTTTCCTGCAGGACTCTTAGGATCCTAGTACATTCACTGGTTAAGAGCGGACAGGAAAGAACAAGAAAACGGAGGGGGGAAAGCATAATTCTATACAGAATCATGTGAAAATAAAGTCAGCTTTAGTCATCAGCTGCAGGAAATGAAGTCTTGACTGCCTTCTTTCGGAGTATAATTATTTATATTTTCAAATAGTATCTTTAAATTACTTGCAAATATTTATCGAGAATAACTGCATAATAATCCTGTGCTCTTTCATGACATTCTCAGTTATGGAAAAAATAAATCCATTTATTATCAGGGGAGTTAGTGGGCTTTGCATCCTCAGAGAAGCAAATATCCTCCCACACACTACAGGTATGACACAGAATGACATCATACTTTGTATGATCTTTGTAACTGTTTAGGCAGAATATTGCACAAAGAAACCCCGATAAAATTGCAGAGAGACGTTTGTAACTCAAGATCTGAGCACTCTTGTTAACAGACAAATGAATAAGGATTTTAAATCTTTGATTCTTGTTCCTGTAATTATGTAAGGCATTTCAAACCTGAAAGCTTCTTTTAGAGGTTAGAAGAATGTTTGCACTGCATTGAGTCTGTTTAGATGAACTTCACTAGAGCTAAGGAACAAAGTGAAATCTTGGTTTATCTGGTGTCAACTGGAATCTCCCTCAGTGAACCAAAGCAACATCACAGCCCACCAGTCCTTTGTGAAATGAATCCCTGCACAGCAGAATCGACAAAACAGCCCTCTAAAGAAGTTTTCAGTATAGTTACTACCCTAACTTCATGTGGATTCAGTGGAAATCTTCCTGATGCCTTTATTGATTTGAGACTGTACCCACTCAGCAAGAAAAAACAGTGCCATAAACCATCATATGTCACTTTTTTTTTTTTTTTTTCCCCAGCCTTCTTGTGTTCAGGACCTCTCTGGGAAAAAAAAACAGTGATGAAACCTGCAGGAACCCAAATTTGGTCAAATTCCATTATACGCACATGCATGATATAAATACTGCTGGAACTGCGGATTAAGGAAGAGTCTGATACTTGGAAAGGTTCCTAACTGTAGCTGGTATATAACAGAATCATATAATTGTTTTGATTGGATGAAATATTTCAGATCAAATCCAACCATTAATCCATCACTGCAAGGTCACCACTAAACCATGTTGCTCAGCACCACCACATCTACATTGCTTTTCTATCCCTGTGGGGATGGGGACTCTACCATTTCCCTGCATAGCCTGTTCCAGGGCTTGACAACACTTTCAGGGAAGAAAAATTTCCTAATGTTCAATCTAAGCCTCTCCTGGTGAAAACTGAGGCCATTTCCTCTTGGCCTGTTGCTTGTTACTTGGGAGAAGTAACCCATTTCAGGGAGTTATAGAGAGTAAGGTTTCCCCTCAGCCTCCTTTTCTTCAGTCTAAATAACTCAATTTCCCTCAGCTGCTCCTCACAGGAATTGTGCTCTAGACCCTTCACTAGTTTTGTTGCCCTTCTTTGGACAGCATTCTCAATGCCCTTTTTATAGTGAGTAGCCCAAAACTGAACCCAGTACTCAAGGTGCAGCCTCACCAGTGACAACTACACAGGAACAATGACTGTCTTAGTCCTGCTGGCCACACTATTGCTGATGTAGGCCAGGATGCTGTTAGCTTTAAGCCTATTTTTCCCTTAGGTTTTGCCCTCAGGAGCCTTGGCATAACCTCATATAAGGCCAGGAAACTACTTTTGGTGCCAGATTTCAACTATATTGCGGGGAGGGAGAAGGGGGGAAGGATTGAGTTGGACATTAACAAAGAATTACACAAAAAGAGTGAGAGAAAATGAGCAAGAATATGAGAGATGCAAGTTTTCTAGAGTTTGAAGTAGCTATCTTTGAAGATTTTTATGTTCCACTCATCTTTCATATTGCAGCCCACTGGGAATCTGTACATGATAGTTCAGAGCTCCATCTTCACAGAAGATGAAAGAAAAAAAGCCATTCTGTGGTGAGAGCCAGTTTCTAAGAAGTACATTCAACCCCACAAATCTGCAATTTAATTACAGTACACAACATTACTGGGTAAGGGGCAGCACATTGCTGTACAAGGTAGAATGAGTAATAAGTCCTGAATGTAGTCAGAGATCACACAACTTTGCAACATTGATGGTGTCAGCTAAAAAAATGAGTTACTGGGGATTAATTGGGAGAGTGTGTGGTTAGAAATTTAAGAGGTATGTCCTAGGGATCACCAATAAAGTCTGGGGTTTTTTTTAAGGCTCTTTAAATTAGCTTTCTAATTGATCAGGAAAAGTTCTGAGAAAATATATGAAAGGGTTTGAGGGGTTGAAGTCTGTAAGCACATTTTGAACCTTTGAAAGTCTTGGTCTTCTTTATAACTGAAGAGGTATGCGGAATCACTCTCAAAAACTGACTCACCTTGGTTGTAGTTCAGATTAAGTCAGTGACTCAGGAAAAGGAAATGTTAATTCATTCAATGGGCACTGAGAATGGAGGTGTTTTTCTTTATTTTTTGTAAATATTATGAAATAAAAATTAAGCAAAAGTGTGTTACTTTTGCTTGCTGGCACACCCATACGTTAAGAGGAAAAAAGAATAATGGGTATACTGGTGAAGTTCCTGCTGACTGGAAAAAGGCAAATATAATACCTACCTTCAAGAAGGGAAAAAAGGACAACCCTGGGAACTACAGACCAGTCAGCCTCACCTCTGTGCCTGGCAAGATCATGGAGCAGATCCTCCTTAAGGCTCTGCTGAGGCAGATGGAGAAAAAAGCAGAGGTGTCTGATGCCAACCAGCATGGCTTCACCAAGGGCAAATCATGCCTGACTAATTTGGTGGCTTTCTATGATAAAGTCACAGCAGCAGTGGACAAGGGCAGGGCAACTGATGTCATCTACCTGGACCTGAGTAAGGCCTTTGACTCTGTCCCACATGACACCCTGGTCACCAAGCTGGAAAAACATGGACTTGATGGGTGGACAACTTGCTGGATAAGGAATTGGTTGGATGGTTGCACACAGAGAGTGGTGATCAAGGGCACAATGTCCACCTGGAGACCAGTGACAAGTGGCGTCCCTCAGGGGTCAGTGCTGGGACCAGTGCTGTTTAACATCTTTGTCAGTGACATGGACAGAGGAATCGAGTGCACCCTCAGCAAGTTTGCAGATGACACCAAGCTGTGTGGCACAGTTGACTTGCTGGAGGGCAGGGATGGCATCCAGAGGGACCTGGACAGGCTGGAGAGGTGGGCCCAGGCTAACCTCATGAAATTTAACAAGGCCAAGTGTAAGGTCCTGCACCTGGGTCGCTGCAATCCCAAGCACAAATACAGGCTGGGTGGTGAGTGGCTGGAGAGCAGCTCTGAGGAAAAGGACCTGGGGGTCTGGGTGGATGAGAAGCTCAACATGAGCCTGCAGTGTGCACACGCGGCTCAGACAGCAACTGTGTGCTGGGCTGCATTAAGAGAGGCATTACCAGCAGGGCAAGGGAGGTGATTCTCCCCCTTTACTCTGCTCTTGTCAGACCCCACCTAGAGTACTGTGTGCAATTCTGGAGCCCCCAGCACAAGAAGGACATGGAACTGTTGGAGAGAGTCCAGAGGAGGGCCACGAAGATGATCAGAGGGCTGGAGCACCTCTGCTATGAGGACAGGCTGAGAGAGTTGGGGCTTTTCAGCCTGGAGAAGAGAAGGCTTCGGGGAGACCTTATAGCAACCTACCAGTATCTGAAGGGGGCCTACAGGAGGGCTGGGGAGGGGCTGTTCACAAGGTCTTGTAATGACAGAACAAGGGGGAATGGGTTCAAATTGGCAGAGGGGAGATTTGAATGGGATGTTAGGAAGAAATTCTTCACAGTGAGGGTGGTGAGGCACTGGAACAGGTTGCCCAGGGAGGTTGTGTCTGCTCCCTCCCTGGAGGTGTTCAAGGCCAGGCTGGATGAGGTCTTGAGTGACCTGATCTAGTGTGAGGTGTCCCTGCCTGTGGCAGGGAGTTGAAACTGGATGATCTTTGAGGTCTCTTCCAACCTAGACCATTCTATGATTCTATGATTCTATTTATTATGCAGAAGTAGCTATATGAGTGTTTAGGAATGGGAAATTTCTATGGCACAATCAGGAAGGGGTTTGAGTGGCTCTAGAGATGGAGACTCCACCACTTCTCTGGACAGCCTGCTCCAGTGCTCTAATACTCTTAAAGTAAACTTAATTCCTCCTGATATTCAGATGGAGTCTTGTATGTTCAAGTTTGTGCCCATTACCTCTTGTTCGGTCACTGAGTATTACTGAACAAAGACTGGTCCCATCTACACTATTTCACTTGACTTAAGGTGGAATGATAAATCACAATACATATTCTTCATCCCCTGGATTAGACTCCTTCACCTTGTCTGCCACTCACAGCATTTTCAAACATCATTAATCATGTCATGATAGAAGTTCACTGAATATGTTTTGCTATGCTCATAGTTAGTTCTCTAGGCTTGTTACATTTATTTTCTCATAGGTCAAATTAGAAAAGAAGATGAAAGAGCAAGCATTAAGGATGCCTCTTCTAAAAGGTTTAGCCTATCTCCACATGTTCTGCAATCACATTTTTCTACCTGGGAGAAGAGGAGATAATTATAATCACAGAATAGGAAAACAACTCTACTTCCTAACTGCTACCTTGGGGAGAATTTAAGCACTACTTAGCCACAGGTTAAGCATTGCTGGCTTTACTGTAAAGTTTAAGTTCAGCTTGCTTTGAATAAGTAGAGGGTCTGCTCTCATGGAAGTACTTCGAGGGCAATCATCTCTTCAGGGACTTCACTTAGTAAGACTGTTTGGTACCTGAACTGCCTGCAAAAACTTGTTCAGCAACTGAGCTGCTGAAGAGTTCAATAATTTAAAAATGGAAAAGATGTACCAAATTATCCAGGTAATTTCCCGAATATGGGTTTAACTTCATTTGCTGTGTCTGAAGCAATGCAGCGCCCAACACTCCCCTTGGGACCCATCCTAATGAATCTCATTGCCAGAGAATTTTCCCTTATATTCAACCTAATTTTTCCCTGTCTTAATTTAATCTCATTACTTCTGCTTATGCTCCCTCTCGCTAGACTAAATAATTCAGTGTCAGTAATTAGGTACAATTATAGATGCATCAATTAATGTTCATTGGCGTGGCTACAATGCTATGGGAGGCTTTATAAGACCTGGTTAAATTTGTGGCATTACGAGAACACAGATGAGGAGAACCACTCATCAGGTCCCTTCCAGACTTTCTTCCCATTCCCACCTTTGCTCTATATGCAGCTGAAGTTGCTGGACAAAGTAATGGAGATATTCTTAACAGGTTTTAATTGCTCTGGTGACACTGAACTCCTCTGTCACGCCATCCCTGACCCACTAAGTCCCATTTAGGTGAATGTTTAACAAGATCTGTCACCAAAGCATGTGTGGATATAACAACACTGACATATAAAAATATCACTAGTTATTATAATCTTAAAATGGGTTGGGTTGGAAGAGACCTTAAAGATCCTCTAGTTCCAACCCCCCTGCCATGGGCAGAGACACTTTTCACTAGATCAGGTTGCTCAAGGTCTTGTCCAACTTGACCTGGAACACCTCCAGGGTTCACACCACTTCCCTGGGCAGCCTGTTTCAGTGTCTTACCACTCTCACTGTAAAGAATTTCTTCCTAAAATCCAGTCCAAATATCCCCTTCTCAAGCTTAAAACCATTGACCCTTGTCCTGCCACTATAAGCCCTTGTAAGAAGTCCCTCCCCAGCTTTCTTGTAGGCCCCCATCAGATATTGGAAGGCTGCTATTAGGTCTCCCCAAAGTCTTCTCTTCTCGAGGCTGACCAAACCCAACTGCTGCAGCCTGTCCTTATATGGGAGACAGCACTCTGATCATCTCCATGGCCTTTCTCTGGGGATTAGAGTATTAGAAATACTAAAGTATTAGAAATACTAAAATACTACCAATTCTTTAGTTGGCATGGACCAGACTGATGTGTTAAAAAGAGAGCAGTAGTGCAAGTCCAGCTCATGTCATTGTACCATAAGCTGCTTTGGTGCTTTTTGACTCTCTTGAGATCAAATGTGATGCTCGTTTCTCTGTTTAAGGCTTGCTGGTTCCTTCATTAAACGACAACACACTGCTTCTTGTTTCCTCTAACTGTTACTCCAGTATGATATGTATTGCAACTGCTGAACACCCAGCTGGAAAAGATTGACTGTAACAGATTTCATAAATGTATGTGATGTACAGATGTTCTAAGAACCTATTTTGCATGCTTGCCCAACTCCTTTTCCTTTCAGTTTTTTTTTAAAGACAGCTTCCACCTATTATATCGATTTGCAATTCTTCTGATCTCTTGCCCGCAAGGGTAAGAACAAAATATCTTGACCTGCAGCTTTCTGCAGTTTGGTTTGGTGAATCCCATGATAAGATCAGTGGAAGAACTGTGTGCAGCTGGTGGAGGCAGAGAGAATTCATAGCATCATGGAATCACCAAATGGTTTGGTTTGGAAGGGACCTCTAAAGGTCATTTAGTCCAAACCTCCCTGCTGTCAACAGGGACATCTGCAACTAGAGCAGGTTGCTCAGAGTCTCATCCAATCTGACCTGGAATGGTTCCAGGAATGGGGCATCTACTGCTTTTCTGGACAACCTGAAGTAGTGTCTCATCACCCTCAGTGTAAAATATTTCTTCCTTTCATCTATTCTAAATTTCCCCTCTTTTAGTTTAAGTCCATCACCTCTTGTCCTTTTTCAACAGGCCTGCTTAGATGTCTGTTCCCAGATTTCGGATTGGTCCATTTAAGTACTGAAAGGCCACAAGAAATTGTCCCTGGAACCTTCTCTTCTCTAGGCTGAACAACCCCAACTCTCTCTGTCTGTCCTTGTGATGAAGGGGTTCAAGCTCTCTGATCATTGTTGTGGCTTTCTCTGGACCTGATCCAACAAGTTCACGCCCAGTCATCAACACAACATACTTTCTGGATATGAAGTTAGACAATGATAGCACTCACTAGTGTCTTCCCTGATTCCATAGCCACAAACCCACCACCATCATCCCCTCACAGCCAGGCACTGCCTTCACCTTGGACAGCTCTTAAGAGGTAACAAAATTCTCTGATTCCTACTCATTTTGGACAGTATGAAATAATTTGCTGAAATTTTACTCAGGATACAAGTTCATTTCAGTGGGAGTGATGCAGAAGAAGCACTGAATAGGGTTGTCCTCAAAATACAAAATCTGTGGTTATTTTCTAAGTTCATCAGGTCCAATCTTCAACCTAGCACCACCATGCCCACTAAACTGTATCACAAAGTGAAATGTCTACATGTTTTTTGACTACCTTCAGGAATGAGGACTCCACCACCTCACTGGGAAGCCTGACCACTCTTTCAGTAAAGAAGTTTCTCCTAATATCCATGGTTTGAGGTGCATCAGACACAGATGTTAAAGCCCATCCTTATTCCAGTTGATGACCCTTGATCTTCCCAGAGAATCAGAGATTAGTTTTATTTCTTCCCTTGAGCTATATTGTGCTTCCAGATCAGCAATATAACCAATGCAGTAATACTATTATTCCATACAAATTGGCTTATTATCCTTTTGAAAAGCCTGAAGATCTGTGTTTGCTTTTGTTGAAATTTCAGCAGAAATGCACATGAACTTAATTCAATGCATTTTACAGCTTAAAAAAAAAAAAAAAGTAATAAAATAAAAAAAAACAACCCCAAAACAAAACTGAAAATAGCATGAGTGAAAGAATGGGAAACAAATGTTAATTTCAATCAAGGTGGAAAAGCAAGGACAGGTAACCTGAGATGAATACAAAAACATTGTTAGTGCAACCAAAGACCAGGTTAGGAAAGCTAAAGCACAGCTAGAGCTGAATATGGCTGGGGACATTAAAGGGAACAAGAAGAATTTCTTCAGGTATATTAGTGAGAAAAGGAGGACTAGGGAGAATGTTGGACCCTTCCAGAAGGGAAATGGAGAGCTGGTGACAAGGGATATGGATAAGGCTGAGGTGCTCAATGGCTTCTTTGTCTCAGTCTTCAGCATCAAGTGCTCCAACTACAATGTCCAAATTACAGAGGACAAAAGTAAGGACTGGGGGAGGCAAGATCTGCCCACTATAATTGAAGATCATGTTCGTGAGCACCTAAGGAATCTAAACGTGCAAAAGTCCATGGAGCCTGATGAGATCCACCTATGGGTCCTGAGGGAACTGGCAGATGAAGTTGCTAAACCACTGTCCATTGTATTTGAAAGGTCATGGCAGACAGGTCAAGTTCCTG
>VWZI01019319.1:925011-939632 GCA_013396835.1 Psilopogon haemacephalus
CCTGGGTGGGTGCAATCCCAAGCACAAATCCAGGCTGGGTGGCAAATGGCTGGAGAGCAGCCCTGAGGAAAAGGACCTCAACATGAGGCAGCAGTGTGCACACATGGCCCAGACAGCAACTGTGCCCTGGGCTGCATCAAGAGCAGTGTGGCCAGCAGGGCAAGGGAGGGGACTCTCCCCCTTTACTCTACACTCATCAGACCCCACCTGCAGTACTGTGTGCAGTTCAGGGGCCCCCAGCACAAGAAGGACATGGAACTGTTGGAGAGAGTTCANACATGAGGCAGCAGTGTGCACACATGGCCCAGACAGCAACTGTGCCCTGGGCTGCATCAAGAGCAGTGTGGCCAGCAGGGCAAGGGAGGGGACTCTCCCCCTTTACTCTACACTCATCAGACCCCACCTGCAGTACTGTGTGCAGTTCAGGGGCCCCCAGCACAAGAAGGACATGGAACTGTTGGAGAGAGTTCAGAGGAGGGCCACGAAAATGCTCAGAGGGCTGGAGCACCTCTGCTATGAGGACAGGCTGAGAGAGCTGAGGCTCTTCAGCCTGGAGAAGAGAAGGCTTTGAGGAGACCTTATAGTAGCCTTCCAGTATCTGAAAGGGGCCTACAGGAGGGCTGGGGAAGGACTGTTCACAAGGTCTTGTAATGACAGGATGAGGGGGAATGGGTTTAAACTGGCAGAGGGGAGATTTAAATAGGATGTTAGGATGAAGTTCTTTACAGTGAGGGTGTTGAGACACTGGAACAGGTTGCCCAGGGAGGCTGTAGCTGCTCCCTCCCTGGAGGTGTTCAAGGCCAGGTCAGATGACGCCTTGGGCGACCTGTTCTAGTGGGAGGTGCCCCTGCCTATGGTGAGGGGTTGGAGCTGGGTGATCTTTGAGGTCCTTTCCAACCTAAACCATTCTATGATTCTATGATTCTTCTCCAGACAGAAAGAAACAAACCTCTGGGTGATTTTGCCAAAGATGTTCTTATGTATCTCACTTGGTGCACTATCACCAAGATAAGGCCAAGAAGGACAGTTGTCTCCCTGGGTTCATTAAACACAAAGGCATAAAGGGTACAAAATAGAACTCAGAAGGTTTCACTTGAATGTAATGAAAAATATTTTTACTTTGAGGGTGCTGGTGTCCTGTCCCTGGGGGCCTGGAGAGATTCCAAGCCTGCATGGACATTGTGATCATGACCAAGCTGCTATGGGTGCCTCTGCTTTAGCTGAGGGGTTGGACTAGATGATCTCCAGATGTCCCTTCCAACTCCTAACATTCTGGGATTCTGTGATAATGACAATCTCCCTGTCCTTAGAGAAATGACAAGGTGCTTAAACTTAATGCACCTCAAAATAATTAATCATGCATCTGGCTGAATTCAAGAAACTGTAAATTGCTTTTTATCTTTTTTTTCAGTGAAAGCATTAATTTCAGTTTTGAGAAGAGACAAATCTAGGACAGTGGATAGATTTACTGGGGTTTTGCTGACATTTGAATAAATTAAAAATGTATTCTGTACACATGGACAAATCAGTCACAAAGTGTCTAAAAAGTGAAGACACCCAGAGAAGACATTTGGGCTTGGTCCTTCAGCCAAGAATCATAGAAATATTTCAGCTGGAAAATACCTTTAAAATTGTCAAGTCTGAACATTATCTAACTCTGTCAAGGCTGTTGCTGAACCATGACCCTCAGCACCACATCTCCCTCTTTTAAATAGCTCCAGGGATGTGGATTCAAACACCTGGGCAGCCTGTTCCAGTGTTTGAGAATCCTTCCATGAAAAGGGTTTCTTCTAATATCCAACTTAAACCTCCCCTGGTGCAACTTGAGGCTATTTTCTCTTGTCCTGTCACTTGTTACTTGGGAGTAGAGATCACACCCACCTCCATCCATCCTCCTTTTAGGGAGTTGTAGAGAGCAATGAGGTCTCCCCTCAGCCTCTTTTTCTCTAGCCTGAACAGCCCCTGTTTCTTCAGCCGTTCATGCAAAGACCTGTTCACCAGACCCTTCATCACTGTCACTGGCCTTCTTTTGGACACACTCCAGCACCTAATGATTTAGCCAAACCACTCCTTATTCACATATAGGGTTAATACCTTTCCCTATAAACCAGCCACATTGCAATTCCTCTGTACAGAGGCTTGAATGTCTGTTGAGCATCAATGCGAGTGATTTTTCCATGGGCAGGGTTGAAAGTTTGTGCAACTCCATATTACATCTCGTCAGACCCCGAAGCCTTGGCAGGAAGAGGATGGTTGGTTTTAAACTACCTCTACCCTTCAGGCATACATGTTTATTCGCTTTAATTTGCTGTGTATCAACCTCTTGCTCTCCTCTGATTTCAGCTGTGTTATAGAAACATGTTGTGTATCATGTTTGGGGAAGATTAGCCCATTTGCCAGAATTCAGAACAGAAAAAGAAGGTTTTTCTGTTCCCTAAGCCCAAACCAATGTTTGTAACTCAGAGAAATAATCAGGTACATATTTTGTGAACTAATTTCAGCCCCAGCATGTTAATATGTACTTCTGTTTTTTTTCCAATCTCCTTTTATGCCTCGCCTGAAGTCCTAATTGATGACAATTCACTGCAATTATGAATAAAATAGAATTAATTTTTCATCTCATGCATAGCTGGCATTGATGCCTCTCTGCTGTAATACACTTATGAGGCTGAGTTTAATATGATTTAATGAAGACACTTTCAGGGATGGAAATAACATTTTGGAAATATGCTAGACAGCCTTAAACAGATTTCTATCCTAAATCAGAACAGCTGTTTTAGGAAGAAAATCCATGGGCAGCCTCATCCTTTTGGGCCATTTCAAGGACGTGACCTCCTCTTGCTCCTGCCATGTGCAGCACCAGGGGTGCCATGGTCCCTCATGGCCTTGGACATGTATCATCATTGTCATTTGAAATGGGACCACTTTGGTGTTTATGTCAGTTGATAAAATCTCGTTCTAAAAAAAAAAAAACTAAAGTAGCAGTTGCTATTGAGAATAAGAGATTTGTCTCCTCACATGTTACAAGCCAGAAGATATTTAAGAAACAAAAAATCAGCAAAGACTATTTACCTGCTGAAAATTCACCACATTCTACAACAGAAAATAGAGCAATGGAAATCCTAGAGTTTAATATATATGGAGGATCCATTAGTTATGAAGCATGCAAATCCTCACAGTGATGTGTGAACATGACTGTGACATGATTCACCATCTCTGGAGGTGTTCAAAAGAATCAGAGATGTGGCACTGAGGAGCACAGTTTCGCACCAGACTTGGCCGAGTTAGAGAATGATTGGACTCAATGATCTTAGAAGTCTTTTCCATCTGAAACTATTCTGTCAGTCTATGATAGAAGACAGGTAGGTGAGGCAGACTGTCCACTGCTATTTACACAGAAATAAAACTGCGACATAAACCTATGTACCACATTAAACTTACTTAGCTTCCTTTTGGACGGTATATCATAAAAACAAAGATTTATCAATATACAGTATGGTATTTCTCACTGTAGCAGGTATGGATTTACACATTAGGATCACTGGGTAATCAAAAGGAAGATCAGTGTCTAAAGAGCATTAAATGTCTCTATGATATTAAGAATGGCAGGGGGAAAGGCAAATAAAGGCTCAAGAAACTGGTGGAGCTTTGTTCCCATTATAACAACAGCTTCAACATTTGTTTGAAGGGAATGAAGATACCTTGAAGCATGAATATAAAATCACTTATTTGGACTGGTAAACTAGACCATCAAAAACTGGTTCTTCTTTTTCTGTAACAAATGACTAGCTTTATGCTAGGATACTGGTCAAAGGAGAACATTCACACTGCTTTGAGAGACAATGTACACATTTTACAGCCAGTGTAGCACAGAATCAAGAATGCAGACTTATGGTAGTTAAGTATGTACTTTTTATCACTAGTAAACAAAAAGGTGAGATAACACAACAGGAATACCTGTCCAGTCCTGATATGACCATGCCTGCTTCTAACAGACCTCTACCATTTGGATATTGATAACAAAGTAAAAATACTGTACCCCAAAGAAAACACTCATCTACATCTTTGTCCTACCTTATACCAGCTTCTTTAGAGCATAATGCTCTTTCCCAGATACTGATTTTTTAAGTAGCTGTGGTAATACATAACCCATCCTTCTTCACAAGCATATTCTATTCCCATGCCTTCCTTGCAAACTATCTCTTGTATCAAAACAAGTACTGAAAGGCTCCCAATAGTTTATTTGGAGCACACGTGGGGATTTTTGGTACTTCACTGATTGCAACAGGGTTTCATGTGGGCAGGAGTGGAATTTGATTGTGAATCCCCTCAGAATAATAGGAATAGTAATTATGTGATAATTATTACAGTCTGTAACTCGATTATATGCCAGTTGTTGTCTCACCTAGGACATAGATTCACTTTATTACCTCCTTCACAGGCTCCAGTTACCAGAGAAAGAATAAATCATTTTCTGGAGAAATAATCACAGAGTTTAACCTTTCTTAAGTGTCCAAAATGGATTTATTTACAATCCAGTTATTCCATTTCTTCTATCGTTATAGATTTCATTTCTCAGCTGTGCCCATCACCTAGCAGCAGTAGATAAGGGGTCCCTTTGACAGAGCTCATGCCAGGGAGAAGGACCAAGCTCTGTGATAGCAGCACTAAGTAATTCCACAGTAAAGGGATGCTGCTCGTCTGTCAGCAGCTTGGTGAGAGCAACAATCAAACCCCAGGAATGCCTACAATGTAAATCACTTCTACTTTGGAAATATGGGTTGGTTTTGTTGGTTTGGTGTTTTGTTGGTTGTTTGGTGTTTTTGGTTTTGTTTTTTTTTTTTAATTCTCTGTACAGAATTATAAAAGCTCATTATGGAAATGAAAATCATCGCACACTTAATTATGTGCTTTTTCAAATTAAGCTATACAGCATCATGGACAACATGCAACACACCAAGTACCATCAACAGCTTTTTGGGTGTCCTTGCTCAGAAATGGCAATCAGATCTGTTTGAGAAATACCTTGTCTTCACTGTCACTTCTCTAGAAATGCAATGAAAGAAATAATGGGAAAAGGCCAGAAGATCAAAGCAGAAACAACAAACCTGTTCAGTTTTGGGCCTCTCACTACAAGAAAGACATTGAAGTGCTGGAGTGCATCCAGAGAAGGGCAAAAAAGCTGATGAAGGGCCTGGAGAACAAGTCAGGTTAGGAGTGGCTGAGGGCATTGGCGTTGTTTGGTCTGGAGTAGAGAAGACTGATGGGAGACCTTCTGGCTCTCTACAACTCCCTGAAAGGAGGCTAGAGTGAGGTGAAGTCAGTCTCTTCTCCCTAGTGTCAGGTGATAGAAGGAGAGGAAATGGCCTGAAGCTGTGATAGAGGAGGTTTAGGTTGGGTATTAGGAAAAAAGTCTTTCCTGCAAGAGTGGTCAGGTATTGGAACAGGCTGCCCAGGGACATGGTGCAGTCACTGTCCCTGTAGGTGTTCAAGAAATGTGTAGGCATGACACTTTGGGACATGGTTTAATGGCCATGGTGCTGTCATATTGAAAGCTGGACTTGATCACCTTAGAGATCTTTTCCAACCCAAACAATTCTATAATTTTGTGGTTCCTGAAACTGGAACAGATAATGTTTACACGAGTGCAACATAGACTTAAACCTGTTAATGGAAATGTGCTTTGGTTGTAAGGACCATCTGATGATAGACCTGGTTTTCCTTCACCTCAGCCAATGTTTTTACTTTGCTTACAGCATTTTCTTGATCACCTCTAATAATGATGAGATTTTACATTTATTTGGTGCCACAAATATATATAAATTTGGTTTATCTGTAATCCTTATTCTACTTTTAACATTTCTGCAGCTCTGATTTCTCTGTCATGCCTTGTAAAAGTATAACCTTACTCAAAATGAACACGTGTTCTCATCTATCCAGAAATAGATATTTTCAACAAAAGAGAAGAAATTGAAGTTATCTGTATAAACTAAGCAGAGAAATTCAGTCTAGTAGATAAGCTCATAAAACCCAGCCATGCATCCAAAATCTTCATGGGTCGTTTAATAATTAACTTGATTCTAAAAAGCTGGTTGATGTTGCTTTTTACATCAAGAGCTTGTGCTTATTATAGGCATGGGTTAGTGTGTTTGTTTATTTAGCAGAGGAATATCACACAATCTGTGTTTCTGAGTCTTCCTTGTGCAAAAGAGAAAAGTTCCCGTGCGTGAATCCTTCACAATCATATGGTTTGAAGGCAGAATTAAAGCTCTAACACCTGGTTTGATATTGCCATGTACCTCCAAGACAAGAAAGACATAGACTTGTTGGAGCAGGTCCAATGGAGTGCTGCTGGGATCATCATAGGGCTGGAGAACCTCTTCTACTAAGACAGTATGAAAGAATTAGGGCTGTTCAGCCTGGAAAAGAGAAGGCCTGGGGAGACCTTAGGGCTACATTTCAATATTTGAAGGGGACCTACAGAAAGGCTGGGAAAGGACTATTTAGAAGGGCTTGTAGTGATAGGACAAGGGGCAATGGTCTGAAACTGAAGCAGGGTTTACTTAGGTTGGACACTGGGAGGAAGTTCTTTACAATGAGGATGGTGAAATACTGGAACAGGTTGCCCAGAGATGTGGTTGAGGCCCTGTTCCTGAAGAAATTCAAGATAAGACAGGTTGTGGCCTTGGACAGCCTGATCTATTTGGAGGTGTCCCTACTCACTGCAGTGGGGCTGAACAACATGACCTTTGATGGTCCCTTCCAATCCAGTGCAATCCATGAATCCATGGCACAGCTAGAAAAATATTTATTGGGATCCATCACAAGCTGTGTTGATAGGAACAACAGAAGAAAGAAAACAAAATGAGTAATACGGTCATGGGGCAAAATCTTTCCCATTTTTTCAGTTAATAGGAAGAAAAAAAACACCAAAAAGCATAATTAGGAAAATTGTAACAAACACGTATTGGAGAGAACTTAAAAAATAAAACCAACACAAATACCCAAAACAAACAAACAAACAAGGCTTTGTCTCTATTTCTGCTTTCCCTGTCCCTGAGTTGGCCTCTCTGCTGCTCCACAGAGGAATAATCTGAAGTTCTCTCCTGATGCATCTCCTGCTGACCATAGTTGTAGATCAGCCTCAAGTGATTGCTCCCTTTCTATTATAACTTCTCCTGAGGTTTCTCATCCTAAAACAACTGCAATTATTTCCTTGCTTAAGGAAATGAATTTATAAATGTTAGCAGTATTTATTAAAAATAAAGCTAGTAACTAGAGTAAAAACATATTTTAAATACAAGCACATCATCCCACTTTATTCTTTAAATATGAGTGTCTCTGTTTACAAAAAGAAACACGACCATTAAATATCTTCAAGGAGAAATAAGAACTTAGACAATATATTAAGTGAACTTACTAACTGCATTAAAAGACTTATCTTGGATCAGAAACTGTATTTATGATCACTGTGTGCTTAATCTGTGGTCTGTATATGTATTTGTTGAAGAAAGATTTCTGATCACTGTAACAAGCAGTATTATGTAAGACAAGTGGAGCACTGGGTCCCGTTCTGAGTTCCCCAGTTCAAGAGAGGCAGGGAGTTACTGGAGACAGTCCAGTGGAGGCTAGAAAGATGCTGAAGGGACTGGAGTATCTCTGTGAGGAGAAAAGGCTGAAGAGGCAGTGGGCACAAACTGGAACCCAGGAGGTTCCATCTGAGTACAAGGAGAAAATTATTTGCTGTGAGGGCTCCAGGGCCCTAGAGAGGTTGTGGAGTTACCTTCTCTGCAGAGATTGCAAACACACCTGGACATTGTGATCCTGGGCAACATGCTTTAGAAGGGGCATTGACTAGATGATCTCCAGAGGTCCCTTTCAACCCCCACCATGCTGGGATTCTGGGATTCTGTCATCAGTGGTCTTTATTACTATGGTTGATTATCTCTGCTCCTCTCCCTGTGTGGATATAGGATGGTAAGGGGTTTTTTTGTCAAATAATTTACCATTTAAAGTATGTTCTTGTGGGTTTTGCAAAAGAGGAGAAAATTTACAACTGTAAGACACATCAGAAGTACCTTGGTCTACACTGTGGCTTAAACCTCTTTATATCTATATCTATCTATATAATCTATAACTATATGCATATCCAGACAATTTATAAACTGTCTTTTGAGAGGGGACAGTCTCACCACCACTGGGTGACCACAAACAGTGAGTCCAATGGACTGTACAGGTTGGTAAGGACTGGCTGATGAAAGGGGTTGGAAATATATTTTGCGCTCAAATAAACAGTGGAGTTTATGCCATGGCTAAATGCATGACAGTGCAATGTGATTTGGAAGTTTCAAGCTTGATGTGAAATGATAGAATGAGTGTGTGTAGTCTCAGGAGACCATGTCACAGCCATGGTTAAGGAAACAATAAGCTGTATTTTGAAGAATTCTCATCCCTTCTTTTAATTCAATGTGGAAAGAAAAGTAACCCCCTTCCAGAGATTATTCCCTTCCCAGAAGCTGTTTACATAAGAAAAATGCATAAGGAATCAAATTCCAAGGGAACTTTTTATTCTGATGGGGATTTTTCTTCTAGTTTAGTAAGCAAGAGGAACTATATATATCATACAGAAGTTATATAAATACTGGTCAAAATGAGGAAGGGATGCCTTCAAAAGCCCATAATTGAATCTCACACATAATTGCATGCTCACTGAACCCCAGGCTCATGTACTGCTGCCTGGCATCTGCAAAAGAGCTCAGCCTTTCTGATTCTTGGCAGAGGGGGCCCTGCAGTGCTCATACATCTCACACATCAACTAAGAGCCTCTGCAAAGCACTAAAGAAAACCTTTGCAAATGAAAAAGAATCTCACCCCAGCAGCATGGGCAGCAGGTAGAAGGACAGGATTCTGCCCCTCTGATATGCTCTGATGGGATCCTATCTGCAGTGCTGGAGCCAGCTCTGGAGTCCTCAGCATAGGAGAGATATGCACCTGTTGGAGAGAGTCATGAAGATTATCAGGAGGATAGAACTACTCTCTGATGAAAACGGAGTGAAAGGCTTGGGGTTGTTCAACCTGCTGAAGAAAATTCTCCAGTGAGACCTTATTGCAGCTTTCCGGTACTTAAAGGGGGCCTGTATGAAAGATGAGAAGGGACTTTTTACAAGGGTGTGTAGTGACAGAAATAGGGGTATTACCTTTAAACTGAAAAATGCTAGATTCAGATTAGACATTAGGAATAAGTTCTTCACTGTGAAAGTGGTAAAACACTGGCCCATGTTGCCCAGAGAATTTGTGGATGCCCCATGCCTTGAAGTGTTCAAGCTCAAGCTGAGGGGGGCTTTAAATGACCTGGTCTAGTGGAAGGTGACCCTTAAATTAATTATTTAAATTAATTATTTGTAATAATATCCATGTCTGCTGATAGCTTAGCTGGTTCTTGCAGACAGTTACATAGTCAAATCATACCTATGTTCATGTTTTTACCTACAGCTGCCAGAACTTCTCCACTTCCAGCAGTCATTGACATTTTTTTTCCCCCCACGTCTGTAGTTTATGTATATTTAATATACTCTCTGTTTAAATTATTTCCCCCTGTCCTTTTCTGTCACCTTCCAATACACCAAAGTGTAAATGCCCCATACTGGGAGACAGAGCAGAAAGAACCTCAACAGAATCACAGAATGGTAGGAGTTGGAAGGGACCTCTGTAAATCATCTAGTCCAAACCCACTGCAAAAGCAGGGTCACCCAGAGCAGGTTGCCCAGGACTGCAACCTCCAGGTCAGTCTGGAATCTCTTGAGAGAGGAAGATTCCACAACCTCTCTGGGCAGCCTGCCCTAAGACTCCACTATTCTCAAAGTGAAGAGTTTTTTTTCCTCCTCTGTTCCAATTTCTGCCTGTTGCCACTTGTCCTGTTGCTGGGCACCATTGAAAAGAGTCCGGTCCCATCCTCTTGCCTCCCACCATTTAGGTAATGATCACCATTGAGAAAATTCCCTCTCAGTCTGCTCTTCTCTAGTCTAAACATCCCCATGTCTCTCAGCCTTTCCTCCTTACAAAGATGGTCCAGGTGCCTCAGCATCTTTAAAGTCTGATCCCATCCCTTTCCCTCCAGCAAAGCCCACAGCAGCATGCACAGCCCTGCCTGCCTGCTGCAAGCTGGGCACCTCCAAGGGCATCCCAGGAGGAAAACTGTTCCTCGTGCATCCAGGAAAGGAACACCATATTGCACATGAAGTAATTTCTAAGCAAAAATACAGCATTAGAAGAAGTTTCTTTTCAAATCTGGCTGTCTAAGCCTTCAGATCTTTAACTTTGTTCCACTTTTTAAAGTAATAAAACAAAAAGAGTGTTTTAAGGTTATATCATTCGACAGCAGGGGAATAGGCAGGAGGCAGAGCAAAAAGTTATGATCTCTTTTTTCTTCAGTGTCCCAGATAATGTGCTTTCATATTGCTGACAATTTTTACAAGACTTCTCTTCCATGTTTCTTGGGAATGGGCAAAGGAACATCACATGCAGAGGAAGGACTCCATCATCATCTTAGCCTTCTTCCAGCTTTTCGTTTCATGTTCTCATTGTGTAACATACCTACTGCAAAATTGTTGAGAGCTGCCTCTGTCTATTATAACTCTTAGGAGAATCTAACAGAGCCTCATTTTATGAGAAACACTGAAAGGTTGGGTTTTTTTTCTCTGATACATCCATAATAATTTTATTTTCCTGAGCATCAACTGAAGGTGATAAGGCAGAGTGAAATTGTGAAGTAACATTAAAATTACTAATTTTTTTTTTCCTCTGTGCAGCCATTAGGTTTAGGAAATATAATCTTCATCACTCTGTAATATGTTTTTGGTTGCTTTGAGTGGGATACATACAAATTATTTCAGCTTTTGTGATTTAAAATAGATTTTTTTAACCCACTAACATCAGTCAAACACAAGAACAGGCAGAGCCCTTGTGTGTAAAAAGAACTGAAGCTCAGTGACTCAAACACGTACATTAGAGATTCTCTGGCAAGTTTCTGGTTCATATATCTTTCATTCAGTAGAATGTTAGTGGTCTGTTCCCCTTCCAGGAAATAGGAGAGGAAAAAATAGGAGCCACCTTAAAAAACAAGGTAAGGGGAAATTAAATACTTTATGAATTGGCCTCCACATTGCTAAGAAGTAAATTGCTTCTTACATCTTCTAAAATAGAAGCTGAGTGGGGGAGTAGAGCTAGTAAGACTTTGACAGCTGTTCCATTGCTCCTTTGCTGTACTTCTATCTACTGTCTTTAAGCACTGCCTCACCTTCACGGAGTGCCCATGCTCCAGCAAAATTCACAGATGTTTCCAGTCCTGCCTGCTAGCAGGCATGCAGTGGCTAAGCTCCAACAGCACCCACTCAGCCAAGATTTGCATATCCTGCTTTGGGCTTGACTGGAGAGGAAGAAATAGATTTGGAGTTCCCTTCTGCGCTGAGCCCCAGCATGGGGCCTTTACATAGAAGACACCTTTAAGGTAAGTCCAGCACTGTCAGTTCACCACTAAACCATGTCCCTCAACACCACATCTAAGTGGCTTTTCAATCTGTCCTGGTATTCCCCCAATCCAGGGGATTCTACCACTGCCCCGAGCAGCCTGTTCCAGGCCTTGACAACTCTTTCAGGGAAGTAATTTTTCCTAATAAACCTCTCCTGGTACAACTTACTGGTTGAGCTGACAGTGTGTGTAAATGCAGCCCAGACAGCCAACCGTGTCCTGGGCTGCATTAAGAGAAGCATTGCCAGCAGGGCAAGGGAGGTGATTCTCCCCCTTTACTCTGCACTCATCAGACCCCACCTGCAGTACTGTGTGCAGTTCTGGAGCCCCCAGCACAAGAAGGACATGGAACTGTTGGAGTGAGTCTAGAGGAGGGCCACAAAGATGATCAGAGGGCTGGAGCACCTCTGCTATGAGGACAGGCTGAGAGAGTTGGGGGTCTTCAGCCTGGAGAAGAGGAGCCTTCGAGGAGATCTTTCAGTAACCTTCCAGTATCTGAAGGGGGCCTACAGGAAGACTGGGCAGGGACTATTCACAAAGTCTTGTAATGACAGGACGAGGGAAATGGGTTCAAACTGGCAGAAGGGAGATTCAAATGGGATGTTAGGAGGAAGTTCTTCACAGTAAGGGTGGCGAGACACTGGGACTGGTTGCCCAGAGAGGTTGTAGCTGCTCCCTCCCTGGAGGTGTTCAAGGCCAGGTTGGATGAAGTCTTGAGTGTCCTGATCTAGTGGGAGGTGTCCTTGCCTATGGCGGGGGGTTGGAACTGGATGATCTTTGAGGTCTCTTCCAACCTAAACCATTCTATGATTCTATGATTCTATAACTTCGGACCTTTTCCTCTTGAATTACTGCCTGTTCTTTGGGAGTACAGACTGCACCCCACCTCACTCCAACCTACTGCAAGAGAGTTAGAGAGACAAGGTCTCTTCTCAGCTTCCTTTTCTCTAGACTGAATAACCCTAGTTTCCTCAGCTGCTTGTCAATAGACTTGTTCTTCAGACCCTTCACTTTGCTGCCCTTCTCTGGACCTGCTCCAGCACTGCAATGTCTTTCTTGTAGTGCATGACTCAAATCTGAATTCAGTACTTAAGAAATGGTATCACTAGTGCTGGTTATAGAGAAGACAATCTCCATCTCACTAAAAGGTTCTGAAACCACTCCTGGAGTAGAACAGAAAAAAGGTGCAATTTCCAGCATCCTTATGCAGCAGAAATACAAGGTCAGTCTTCTGATTCATTACATCCAGTGGTTTGATTCATTATATCCAGTGGTTGAACATGATGTTGTAGAAATCTTGCCTTCATACTGGAAAAATGCATTATCTTCTGGTGAAAGCCATACTCCAAGCCTCCATGGAAAGTAGGAGTTAAGAATAAAGTCAGGTGTAAATATCACAGTGCTCAGAGCTCATCAGCTGTTGACATGAAATGGTCATAGATGCTGGTGTGGCCTCTCATGGTAGGTTATTGTGTGTTTAGGCAAGTGTTGGGCACAATTAATTAATACACTGTATGTTTTGCAGTTTTTCAGGGAAAGATGTGCTCCACCTTACCACCCTACCTGTAGGCAGAAGAGGTTAAAAATTAATTGTTGTTAAAAGAAAGGAAGAAATCAACAGGAAGGAGCTGAAGGGACAGCTGCAGATAAGGTGTATAGATGCATATGCAATACTGAAGCAGAGCAATGCTGTAGTAAGGAAAACAGAGATTTGCTGTCACTTCACATTTTTTCTGAGATTTCCCCCATCATTACAGAGGTTTATGGTTAATGTTGGAGCTCATCAGAAGACATTCAATGTGGCCTTTGCAATGTTTTTATTTTTTTTCTAATACCTTTCTTTAGTTAAGACTAAGGTTAGACATAATATTTCAAATAGTATGTGTAGATGTGTTTTATCAAGGTGGTTTGCTCTGAATGTAGGTTTAAAAGACAAAAATGTATATGGAATAAATGTACAGTGTGAGAGTTTCACTGATCCTGTTGTTTAATTGCAGATGAGCTGTACTCTTGAAGGAGAGAAGGGATCCAAGCTTTCTGGGTAGGCAGCCTCAATGAAGTTCATGCCTTTGCAAGAGCAAAGACTCTGTGAGGCAGTATGACTGCAAACTTTTCAGCAATGCTGACTGCATTTGGTGAAGAAGATCTGAGTTAGGCATTTGATTTAAAAAAAAAAATCTGTTAATCCTTTCAAGTGAGAAAGACTATTCACAATGAAAAAAAAAAAAAAAAGACACATTGCTCTCCACATGATACCCAAAAACACCTGCCATCTCCTGGAGGCTTGAGGACAAATAGAAAAGAAGCTTATGAAATATAAAATTACCCTGGAATCCATATTAATGACTACAGCTCTTTTTCCAGTGGACTCCACTGTACTCCTCACCCCATGCTTTACACTGCTGCTCAGGCTCCCCAGCACTCTGAGACAGCAAAGGAGATGTTAAAAGTCCTGTGGCAGAGCAGTTGTCTTCTGGTTTTTTCCATGCAGGAGTAAATCAGTAGCCAGGGCAACTCTGGAGGCATCACAAGGCTTGCTGCAGCAGGTGAGGATGTATGGCAGGGTGCTGTGGATCATCACTGCCCTGTAGCTTGTATAGTGGAGACCTTCCCTGTCCAAATCCACCCTATTTTGGGTTTTTATTCTTCTGTTGAGTCCATCACTGAGCAACTTCCAGTTTTCATTGAAAGAAGCTTAGATGTAGATGTGCTGTCTCAGTTTCCCTGCTGGGACTCTCTTTTTTTTTTTTTTTTTTTTTTTTTTTTCTTTTTCCCCCTCACTCATTTCTTACCTTTGGGGAAGCTTTTTTTTCTCCAGAGGTTTAGCCAAACCCAAGAGAAATTAAGAAGTATATACTTTCTCCTTGTTTAATTTTATTTTACTGAAATATCCACAGATGTGGAGCTGTGTGTCCTACATAGCACATCCTGCTTCTGCTTGGATAAAGTTTGGCCTTAGGGACTCTCAGGAAATCTGTTTTAAAATTACCAAACCTACCGTCATCTGAAATTACATGGTTTGTGAGTTACAAATTGGTAAGAAACTTCAGCATCCTTCTTATTCTACTTTTTGTCTTTTTTTTTTTTTTTTTTT
>VWZI01019319.1:943832-955899 GCA_013396835.1 Psilopogon haemacephalus
TTTTCATCTCAATCCAGAGCTTGTGAGTGTTACTTTTTCCCTGATTTCTGTGTTGGAAAAACAGACAGCTTAAACCACGGGTTCAGTTTGACCCGTTTTGTTCTGATTCAAATCATTACAATTGTTTACCCTAGGGGCCAGTCCTTTCCCTAACTGCCAAAGGTGACATCTCAAGCACTACCCTTAGAAGAGCCTTATGTGATAAGCATTGATCTGCTGCTGTATGTTCTTCAATAATTTGGTCTTCGGTAGCTGCCCATTATTATCATCAAATTTCCTGCTAGGATGACCAACTGTAGCTGCATTGTATTTTTTCTTGCCATCTGTGAATCTGTGCTGCTTTTCATGTTTTATTTTTTAATCTGATTAATAGGCTTGAGCTTTACATTTGTATTATCTTGTCTAACACTTGCTTCTGTCACATCCGTCAAGTCACTTAGGGTCTAGGACAGAGGAGCTTATTCTCCTCAGCATTATTTACTTCTAGCATTTTTCATCATTGCTGCTCTTTGTGACTTGTTCTGGATAGCCTGTTTTAAGAAGTAATGTTTTAAGAACCACTTAAATATAATGCCAGCTGCCTAATATTTTATTTAGACTTTAATAATAGCAGCAGAGAACTGTTTCTCCCTTCCCTGATGTCAGGAACACCCAAATGTAAGATCACTTCTGTTGTCACCCATATGCAGGCATAACATGGAGGTAGGGCAGGTGATTTATGTGTTGTCAATGACAAGCAGAAATATATCTTTTGGAAGTGCTTGAGTCATCTTTCCCTACAAACTGGACATAGAAAGGAATAAGCTTCTGCGATGACAATGACTAAAGCATACCCTAAATTAAGCCTTGTGATGGTTAAAGGCAAGGAAATGGCATGGAAAAGACAAAATAAATTTCCTAATTACCATATATATGTATTAGGATTCCTTCTGTTCTTACCCAAATATGTGATGTGTAAGTTTATAACATAGTATAACATCCAATGCCATAAATAGAACCAATTCATAGAATCATAGAGTTGTGTTGGTTGGAAAAGACCTCTAAGATCATTAAGTCCAACTGTCAATACAACACTGCCATGGCCATTAAACCATGTTTCAAAGTGCCGTGCCCACACATTTCTTAAATACCTTTAGGGATGGTGATTCCACCTCCACGGGCAACCTATTCCAGTGCCTGATAGCTCTGAATGCTGCTCCTCTGTTTCATTTTCAAACTACAATGAAACAGAAGAAATTTAATCACTTTATCTTGATGTAAAATAAAGTAACTTTGATTAATGCCACTACATACAATATAAAACTAATTCTCAATTAAATGACATGCCAACTGAAAGGTCACTGAAGTTACTGGTACTGGCCAAGGTGCAATACACAGGGAGGAGGTAGAGCCTGGACATGGAGATTGGATAACCTCAGGAGTGATTCTGTTTACAGGCAATGGAAATTTTCATATGGGTATTTATGTATTTATCTTATTGAAATGGATTTCAAGTACATGCATTTCTAATTTGATGAGTAGATCACAGCTGCAATTCTTATTTTACCTCTTTGGCCTCATTCTCTCTGAGGAGGAGGCTGAGAGACCTGGAGCTGGAGATACCTGGAGGAGAGAAGACTGAGAAGGGATCTTCTCAATTGCTCATCAATAGTTAAAGGGCAGGTGTCAAGATGATGGGAGGCAGGCTCTTTTCCTTGGTGCCCAGTAACAAGTGACAAGAGGCACAAACTGGAATCCAGGAGAAATGTCTTTGCTGTGAGGGTGCAGAGCATCTGCCCAGAGAGGTTAGAGAGCCTCCTTTTCTGGAAAGATTCCAACCTGCAGTGGGTGACCCTGCTTTAGCATGGGGATTGGACTAGATGATCTCCAGAGGTCCCTTCCAACATGGTGCATTCTATGATTCTATGGGACAACTCAGATAGCTGAATAAGATAGTTTTGAGAATGGTCATCTCAAATATCTAACTTTGATCCTCCTGCTCCATTTCATTGACCTTCCCAAACCCAAATTTTCTAAAACACAATATTAATTCAGTACAAAGAGAACAACTGTATCTGAATCTCTGCAGTTGTTTTGTCATGGACATCACAACATGAGCTAAGATACCAGCCCTACTTTCTCTGCAGGAACAGTAGCCCTCTGCCACCCCATCTGCACAGCAAGTCCTTTCCTCAGTGACAGAGTGGCCTTTGTTCTCTAGGGGAAAACACAGAGTCATTTTATCCTGCTGAGATTCGGGATATGCTGTGAATTGTTTCAGAAAGAGTAAACTTCTTCAAGAGATTCTAAACAGGAGACTTCTGCATTTTTTTTTTTCAGTGACTCTAAGTGATTTTCAGAGCCTTTAAAGAAAAATGTTTGTCAGAGATACGAAATGCAAGTATTTTCGGGCAAAAAAAGTTTGACAGAAAACCTTAAATACGATAATGACTGGCTGAATTCACTTGAAGCTTCATGTGAGAGCAGGAAGATTGAAGCTCTTCTTATCTCTTTGTTTTAGAGTGCTTGGTAGTTTTAGTGTTTATGGTTGATCCTCTCTGGAGGATAAAAATCTCCACATTTTCTATTCACAATGCTAAAAGTATTAGAGGTTTTAAAGGATTTCTATGCTTTAAAAGGCAAACACAAGCAAGGAAACATGGAACTGACTCTCTTTTTATGACAGCTGTATACACTGGAAGCGTTCACAAGGTATTTAAAAATTCATATAATCATTTGGGTTGGAAGGGACCTTAAAGAGCATCCAATGCCAACCTCCCTGCCATAGGCAAGGACACCTTAACTTCACCAGGTTGCTCAAAGTCTCATTCAACCTGGCCCGGAACTAGCAGAGCTCCAGTGAGGGGGCAACCACAACCTCCCTGGGCAACCTGTTCCAGTGTCTTACTACCCTTCTTGATATCTAGTCTAAATCTCCTCTCTTCCAGCTTCAATCCATTTCTCCTCATCTCGCTACAAGCTCTTGTAAAAAGTCCCTTTCTGGCTTTCTTGCAGGCCCTCTTCAGGCATTGGAAGGCCACTATAAGGTCTCCCTGGAGCCTTTTATCCTCCAGGCTGAAGAGCTCCAACTTTCCCATAGTGGAGGCACTGCAGTCCTGTATCATCTCAGTGGCCTCCTCTGGACCTTTTCCAGGACTTTGATAACAAGAAGCCTTTGCTTTTTCTTAGAGATGCATCAGGGTTTCAATCATGAGCAGAGTTATCTGGCTCATGCCTTCTCACAGAAATTATTACCCATCCCTTCTCTCTGTCTCTCTGGTTTTGGTAACAATACCCACCCTGGGCACTGTGGGGTCAGGAGGTGCCCATTCACCATGCGATTGATGAAGACAAACAAGAAACCATTGTGTCCTGGGTGGATTTCAGAAGGCTTGAAAAGACTTTTGGTTGCTGCAGCAATTAAATAACTGTAGTTGAAGGAGACTGGCATCATAAATGTGCTCACTACTAGATGCATTTGCTGCCTGAGGGGCTGTTTTTGAGAAGGTGACAAACTGGATGAAGCAATACCCCTAACTATGTCCATGGAGTACCTAGAAGTGAAAAAACTGCATGTCATCAGCATTTCAAACAAAACAAAAGTTACCACTTCATGAATTCAGAGTGATCTATTTTCCTGCTTGTTGCTTAATTCTTTATTGGATCTGCATGGCATTCTGCAGATTCAGAATTCAGAGGCAGAAATATCTGGCACAGAGTACACACAGTTATCTTGGGTGGTTTGGTTTTTTTTTCTTAAATAATTAGTTATTTAAATGTTTAGATGCATATCAGATATTGCAAGTTCTGTTGCAAGAGAAGAAAAGGAGATTAGTTCCCAGTAACAGGAGTTTGTATACATTGATTACACACTGAGACACCAATTTGTGAGTATGTTATTCTTTCGTAGGGTGAACTATGGAGTGAGTTGGAAGACAACAGGGCTTTTTTTTGGTCCAGTGCAAGTGTAGAACTAGAAAATAAAGCTGTGCCCCTTGGCCATCCCTGACCATCCACATTGCATACATCACTAGACAGCACCAGGTTGCTGATCACAGAATCCCAGGTTGGAGGAGACCTCTGGCATTTATCTAGTACAACCCTAATCCCCACTAATACAGGGTCACCCACAGTAGCTTGCCCAGGATCACAATGTCCAAGTGGGGTTGGAATCTTTCCAGAGAAGGAGACTACCCTGACGTCTGTGTGCAGCCTGTTCCAATGCTCCATCACCCTCAGATGCAGTTGCAGTCAGACCACAGGTTTCCCCAGGCAGAAATGCAAAGGAAAAAGTGATGCTATCCTTCCCTGTACCCTACCCACACCATATTTATCTCTGTGAGAGATATATGATGATTGCTACAAACAAAACTTCTCTTATCCCCTGAAGCTGCTGTTGCAGTGTCATCACCCCCTTGCACACGGCTGTGCTTTAGCAAAGCAATATGTCTCTTCATTTAACAAGCAAAACAAATGATAGATTTGATGTCTTTTCCCTGCTCTTTGTCCAATGTTAGCACTTGGCTGGTTTCCTCAGATAGCAGGAACATAAGGACGTAGCCTGGAAACACCGCCCAAGATCGAGGACATAATTAGAGCAGAACAAAATGCTGCATTTCACAGCTCGCGGGGAAAGCCTTTCCATCAGCATGGAGGGGAACATTTTGAATCCCATAGCCAGCCCTGCTAATTCAGTGTATAAAAATCACAGTGGGGAAGAGTATGATCAGCTCTTGAGGGGCAGGAAAACTCTTTCTTGTCCCTGGACACCCTTTTTGGAATAAACATGCATGCCAAATCGAATCCAAGGGCAGCTCAGGAACAGGCTGTATCCTTCCTAACAGACACAAGTACAATGCCATTACAGAAATTACATTTATAAATTTGTATTTTTGGCAGAAAGATCAGATTTCCTCAGATATACAAAAGCTACAGTCTCCAAAATTCTAAAGACCCTCCTTCCTTCTTGGAACACTGCACAGTTCTTTCTGCCCCTATGAATGGTACCATCACAGTACTCCTTGGGGTTTGGCACTGCCAACTTAATCATTTTATGTACTAGCATTAGTGTATTTCTCTGTGTGTATGAGTTGTTGCATTGAAGTTGTATTTGTCATCTTTTCTTTTTGGTTTCCCTAAGCCATTTTTCATTTTAACACGGAAAATAGCCTGAAACATCCCAACACGTATCTCAAACAGTCTGAAATAGCCCAAATTTGATATCAAGCAGCCTGAAATGGCCCAACTTCTATCTTGAAGAGCCTGAAGTTGTCCAACTTCCATCTCAGACAGTCTGAAACAACTCAACTTCTATATCCAATAGCCTAAAATAACCCAATGTCTATCTCAATAGCCTGAAATAGCCCAAAATCTATCTGAAGCAGCCTTAAACAGCCTAACATTCATTTCAAATAGCCCAATATAGCCCAACTTCCTTCTTGAATAGCCTAAGATAGCCCAACTTCTATCTCAAACAGCCTGAAATAGTCCAACTTCTATCACAAATAGTCTGCAACAGCCCAATATCTATCTCAAAACAAGACATTCACCAGGATCAAATCTTGCTGCACACTATGAGTATAGCTGGAGTGTGCTGTGTGTATGTAGAGAGGCCTTTTTTGAATACATTCATTGTGGAAAAACTGGTTCTGCTGCTTCATTGTATTATCACAAATGTTTTCGCTGACTTCAACTCCTCTGATGACTCACAGAGAGGCAATTGGTCTCCCAGAATAAAACCCTGTTGTAGCAGTTTTCTCACATAAAAGGCGAGTTTTTCAGGGATCTTGCTGCAACAGGATTTTATTTTTTTAATGTACATAATACTTGCTCAGTGTAATCTCACATGCATTCTCTGGAAGCTCTGAGTTTGTCTATAAACTGCCAAGGATGGTCTCCCACTGAAGCAGTGTGGAGGAGGAAGCCACAAACATTAATAGGCCATCTAAATTTGGATGAGAAATAAATCTATCTCCTGAGACAGCATTATCTCTATATAGTTTCTATGGTTGCTAGTAAGGGTCATTGTACTCCTTATCATGAATTCTGAGTTTGGGAAAAAAAAATCCTAAAAACTAATTATTACTGATATTGATATCACAGCATAAAAGTATTGGTATCAGTGAATGGTATTTTTCAAGCCACTTGAGTGGACATATTTGCATTGTGAGCATTTGTGTACTGATGAAGAAATGATATTTGTATCCAAATGCCCACATCTCCCGAAAAAAAAAAAAAGTGGTTTAAGACTTGCAACAGCAGAATGAGATGAGCCATAAAAAAGAGGTTTTGGCTGGTGCCAAAGAAGACTTTCCACCTAATGAAGGCAGGATGAGGCAAACCCTGACTTTGACTAGAGTCACTGCAATGAAAGTATTGGCTTCCTCTTTGTGGGTTTTAAGACTGGGGGTTTAGCCAGGGACCTTAAATTATGTTTATTTGCTTTTGTTTTGTATGCTTAAGTGAATCTGCCTGGTTTTGGCCCTTAATTCTCCCTGGCAGATCTAATGGCTGCTAGCTCTCACCACCCCCGACCACTAATTTTAATAATAATCAGTTCTTTTGCAATGACCATGGAATGTGTTACATAAAGGACTAACTAGATCTAGAAATAATAACTAGCAAAAATATATAAACATTAATTGAACTGGAAGAGAAGGTTCTTGCAGTCAATATACCACTTGTGGTTAATTATACCGCTTGCTCACTAGATGGACTCAAGAAGCTTCTTTCTCCTTATGGCAGGAGGCAATTGGTAAATTACAAGAGGCTTTAATATTTACTTGCAAAATATTATTTCCTGACTCATGGGGTTACCAACAGCTTAAGACAGTACACAAACACTTGCAGGGAATTCTGTTAATTGTCTTCTTGTCAGCCGCTGAGGCTTCTGATTCTTCCCAGGCTTCACAGACTGCTGGGGAAAGGGGCAGACGATCTCTGACCTTATCTTGATTTCTCTGGATGATCTGTGAGTCCCATCCAGGGCTCCTTGTCTTGGCAGGTGTAGGCAAGATGTCTTGTGATGTGCGGTCTCAGCATGGCTACCATGCTGGCTATGCAGACCTATCACGTGGAGGTAATTAAAGACAGTTCCTGGTAAACTTGTAGCATGCAGTTTCCAGGCAAACAAACTAGCTTATAGCTTTGCATAGTATAATGCTATAAAGTATGGCAGCAGGCAAGCAAGCATGAATACAATAGCAAAGTTTGTCTCTTTTTATATCAAAGCTCAAACAGCAGCTTCAGACTAATGGGCCTTTGGACACAGAATAGCCAACCAGAATGGCAGTTAGCAAAGCTTGACCATATTAGGTGAAGCCATATGCTTGCTTTACCCAAATTTGGGAAACACATAAGCCGCGTGTGAGGAGGCACAAGCCAAGTGCTTACCACAGAATGCAAACAGGAACAAAATAAGTCAGGGTAAGCCAGGGTCTCTCAGACTCAGTGGCTCCAGTTCTTTCATCCTTTTTCCAAAGGTTGCCTCTCCCCAAAACAGAAGGGAGAACAGAAAAACATGTCTGGGTAGGCCAGGACATATTCAGGCCTACCATGACATGGGAGAGAGTTTGCCCTATAGCAGTCAGATCCAGCTACAAAAAGGCAGGAAGAAAGAGTCAGGCAAAAGCAGCCACAGCCCAAAGCGTTCTGACTTATCTATATTTGGGTTACAATTCTTAAACAATTTTTTTTCTTCTTTAGTAACCTATGAGTGAAGTAGCATCGTCAGTATTTTCCTTTCTCAGCCTATAGCCTAATTTCTCATTCAAATCCTCCAATTAGTTCAAACCAGCACAAAGCTGAAGTTTCTTGCTTTGGTACAATGCTGACAAAAAGATGGTGAAGTATTAGTGATAAAGTAAATTAAGAAAAGAGGTTTTGTTGGTGTTGTAAATCAAAATACCTTAGGAGTAATATCTATGTTCTGAGTTCATAAGAATTCAGCTGGCCTGCAAGCAAACAAGAATGTACAGAATTTGTTATTGCTGCTTTGTTACACACGAAGCTCTTTTATTAAAGTATAATTTTACAAAATGTACTCTGTGTGGGAGGTTATTTCTTACTCAAGTGTATCTCTTATCTTCTCTGATGGTAAGGACACTGCATGTATTATATGCACACTCACTTATCAGTCATGTGAAGGAAAAAGCTTCTGCAGAGTTCTGCACAACTCCAACACTCTGGAGACCTTCTGAAAGATGTTTAGGAATTATTAAAACCCAGAGTTCTGAAGCTGAAAAATACGCCTCCCTGCTTTGCCATTAGATCCTCCAGTTCAGAGTAACTTAGTGAGAAATAAGGTCATGCCTTTGAAACCAGAGTGGTGGGAGATACTCGATAACCATGGGATAATAGAGCAGTACCATGAATGAGGGGTGAAACACAGGCTGGGCAGTGCTCTCTAGGACTTGGTAGGGCAGTGCAGCGCCAGGCTTGAGGCTTTTGCATGCCAAAATATCGCTCTGGAGCTTTAGATACAGCAGACTTGTAAACTTTATCTCATGGCTTGAAAGAACTGGGCAGGGAGGTTAACTGGGTGAGTTCAATAGCAGCTCTAAAAAGCTTTCACCACCTGAACCAAAAACAAGGAAGGGTCTGTTCTCCTGCTGGGCTTCCTGACAGCAACGACATTCCCTCTAGTATGAAGGATTTAGGAAGCTCAGATGCATCCATTGCAGGAAAGAGCCTTCAAGAGATGCTGAATGTGTGCTCTAGAAATACTGCATACGATCTTCTCAAACAGAATCTGAAGGTGAGGATAAACTTTGCGGAAAATAACTGAAAAAGTAGAACTAAATAAAATTTTGTCTGCATCTGCCACACTCTGGAGCATAAAGACATAGCAAGTAAAAGGTAAAGATAAGGGTAAATTCATAATTAAGGGGGGAAATATCCAGCTGTTGAAATTAGAGGTGTTTAGATACTAGTAAAAGCTTCACTCTAATGTCACATTGATGTGAAATCTTGAATTATGGAAAGTTTAAATTCCATTTTCCTTTTAGGCAATATTTATATTAAGATGATGAATGTGAACTAATTTGCATTAGAGCTCTTTACCACCATGGAAAAGGAAATGGATGTACAAGGGTCCAACTTTACTGCATGTTACTTGTCAAGGGTCTTGCTCCAACAATAAGGGATTGTAGTGTGAGCCTCTCTGCACATTGTCACTTTATGAAGCAAGGATTTCTCTATTGCCAAAACTTCAATGTGTCACTTCAGATTTAATTAATTTTCCTACCCTTTAAAGTTCTGGAAAGGAAATAGTATCAGGAATATAGATGCTTTTATGGTGGGTCTTTTGTTTCACTTCTGCATATCTAATAAACTTTCAGATATATTGTATGTCTCAAACAAAGAGAGTTCTCTCATGTTTGGGAGAGATTATCCTCACAAAAGAGAGTCGCTTTGTCAAAACAATGAGAATGAGAAAGTTTTCAAGATTAAAATGTCAGGGAGATAAACACATTACTTTGAACCCTATTTGTATTCCATAGCTGGTTCAAACACTCCGGCAGTTATCTTTCAGAAAGTAAACATGCATGAAATCTGATCAGCTTTTTATTGTACATGGAATAAATTATGCAGGGCATTGTAGTAGACTCCTATATGGCTCATTTACACATCTTTTGATAAATGTAATATGCAGATTCCCAGTCCTTTGTGAGACATTAACCTTCCTGCATATTGATGTTGTTATTCTGAAAGATGACAGGCATTCAAAGACCTTTTGGTGTCTCTTTGAAAGGAAGTAAGCTCTCTTACTGGGAAGGGAAGTGCTCAGTATTGTGCAAATGATCTTCCTTTAGACTTTAGTCTTGTCATAAAGTCTCTTCTCAATGTCAAAGAATTAAAGGTTTAGAGTATGGTATAAAGTGGTCAGGATAAAAGACCTGTGGTTAGCACAGTATTCAGCAACTCAATTCTAATTCACAAGTTTAAGTTGGGAAAAACCTCTAAGATCATTGAGTCCAACCATTGTCTTAACACTACCATGGCCATTAAACCATATTCTGAAGCACCATGTCTACACATGTTTTAACGCCTCCAGAGATGGAGACCCTGCCAACTTCCTGGGTAACCTGTTCCAGTGCCTGACCACTCTTGCAAGACAAAGTTCTGCTAATATTGAATGTAAACCTCCTCTGGCACAATTTCAGGCCATTTCCTCTTGTGTTGTGTCACCCAATGATCAGGAAAAGAGACCAACCCCTGCCTCACTACAAGCATCCTACTTGCACTAGATGATAGAAATTCACATCGATTGGCTAAACTCTTTGAAGATAAATTACTTGGGGTGCATTTCAGGCACCCAATGAGGCTATTCTGCAGAAAGGAAATAACACTTTAAGTATCTCCATTTGGCACACTATACATGAATGGACAATCCCCACTTGTGAAAAGCTGGCTGCTTGACTGCTGGAAGCTTCTCACAAGCACATCTGTAATAGCACAGTTTGGTAATACCTTGGCTGATAGGACTACAAAGCAATATGAACATGTCTTGAAATGGAATCATAGAATCATTTAGGTTGGAAAAGACCTTTAAGATCAATGAGTCCATCCATTCTTGCTACAGAAGATTTGCTGATAAATGGAACTGAAATGCTGAATATGTTCTTTTTGTGCAAAACTCCCTCTTTTTTTCTTATTTGACAACAACAACAAAAATATCATGCACTCAAAATGTGAGGGGTTTGAGATTTTTATTTTGAAACTTAACAAAATCCTAAGGAAATCTTGACACTTAACATTTATATTCTTGTTTAAAGTCAAGGCCAGGAAGATTTTATGGTGAAGAAAAAAAAAAACACCAAAACCGAAAAATAACCACACAAAAGCAGCAGCATTTTGTGACATGTTCCGTTCCTTGCCTGGGTTAATTATTGGGTCAGAGCTCTTTTCCAACCTCAGCCCACCTGCTGTCCTGAAGGGCAGTGCAGCACACTGCAGTCAATACCCTGCTTGCACTGAAAGCTCCACTTGTCTGCACCTCCAAATGTGAGTTTTAGTAACCTTGGCTGGGGAGATGCTGCTGGAGGAAAGGTGACACAACCTGCCTATGGACCCCGTGGCCTGGGAGTAGGCTGGGTGGTGGGTGCATGTCCTCACCTGTGGCTGAGATTATTGTTTTGCTTGATTGATGGTTATATTTGAGGAGCAAAGGAAGTGCTGCCGTGATAGTATCAGCAGTAACAGGAACTAACATTGGTAAACTTATCTCTCTGAGAAATTCCTGCTCTAGTTGATCCCTGCTAACTGCAGGAGGGTTGCACTTTTTGCACTTTAAAGGTCCTTTGCAAGCCCAAATATTCCACGATTCTTTTCTATGATTTTCTTGTGTTTAGACTGTCCTTTGTGATGAGCTCACCATGTGTGGGTTGGTGGATGAAAGGAGAGTGAGAGATCTCTGAATCACAGAATGCTGGGATTTGGAAGGAGCCTCTGGGGATAATCTAGCCCAACTCTCCCTGCTCTAAGCAGGTTCACCTAGATCAGGCTGCACATGTTGTTTTGAAGTGGAATCCAAGATGGAATCAGAATCAGAGAATCATTTCAGTTGGAAGAGACCCTTAAGAATTTCAAGTTCAACCGTTAACCCAGCACTGGCAAATGACCACCAAAGCATGTCCCTCAACACCACATCTCTATGTCTTTCAAGCACCTCCAGGGGTAGTGACTCCAGAACTTCCACGAGCAGGTTTTAAGTCGCCTAACACAGTCATCTGATAAATAAGATGTCTGGAACAGTGAAAAAGTAGATATAATTTGGTTGGCAATGCAACAAATATTTTACTCAACAAGGTAGGGAAGGATTTTACAAAAAAAACCCATCCCTAAGCCTAGACCTCTTCTCTTGATTCCTGGTTTCCTGGCCAGGATGGATTGGAAAGGAATCAAAGAGTTGGGTAAGGGAGAGAAAGTGTCTTTTTCCACACTGAAAAATCAAGCTATTGCTGCTAATAACATAACAAAGAACTTGGTGAAACCACTGATTTCCAGTAAAGGAAAGCCATAGACCCATCAGGGCGTGAGTGCTGCAAACATAGAATCATAGAATGGTCTAGGTTGGAAGAGACCTCAA
>VWZI01019320.1:0-16390 GCA_013396835.1 Psilopogon haemacephalus
CTTATTCTTATTCTTATTTACTATATTTTATCCTGCCCCTGTATTTTCTAATCTGTGGCATTTCTGAGGATTTTGGGGAGATGCTGGGCAGGGTAGGAGGGATTTGTATGACTGCCTCGGGTGAGTTTGTGCTATGCAGCATGGTGGGGGGGGGGGAAAGGGGGAAAAGAATATTCCAGCAGGGGCTAGGAGGAAACCGAATTACATCCTGCCTGGGCTGGGAGTGAAAATTAAACTGGAATTTCCCCAGGTGAAAGGCCACTAAAGTGGTTGAGCAGCTGAGCCTGGCTGGGCTCCTTCCCCTCAGCTTTTCACACTCTCTCTTCTGCCTGGGGTGATGGTGAGACCCCCACAATGATTTCCTTTCTTGTTGTTTTGTTTTTGGTTTTTTTTTTTTTTTTTTTAATAGGTGATCCCACCTCGAGGTGCTGTTTGCATCCCTCTTGCTGCTGTTGGGCTGCTGTCTAATTGCTGGAGTTTAATTAAGACCTGAATGGCTGGGAGGAGGGGGTGTGGAAATAATCAAAGGGTAGCTGTGGCAGGCAATAAAGCTCTGGAATTTGTTCGTTTGAGTGTTGGTGAAAGGCAGCAGATAGCCTGAGACAACTCCTGTGTGCACTGTGCCTGATCCCCTCAATTCAAGAGAGATGTTGAGGTGCTGGAAGGTGCCCAGAGAAGGGCAGCAAGGCTGGGGAGGGGCCTGGAGCACAGCCCCAAGAGGAGAGGCTGAGGGAGCTGGGGGTGTGCAGCCTGCAGAAGAGGAGGCTCAGGGCAGAGCTCATTGCTCTCTGCAGCTACCTGAAGGGAGGTTGTGGCCAGCTGGGCTTGGGCTCTGCTGTCAGGCAGCCAGGGAAAGAAGGAGGGGACAGAGGCTCAAGCTGTGGCAGGGCAGGCTCAGGCTGGATGTTAGGCAGAAGTTCTTCCCAGCAAGAGTGATTGGCATTGGAATGGGCTGCCCAGGGAGGTGGTGGAGTCCCCATCCCTGGAGATGTTCAAGCACAGCCTGGAAGGGCACTGAGTGCCATGGGCTAGGGCTGGGTGCTAGGTTGGACTGGATGANTCTATTCTATTCTATTCTATTCTATTCTATTCTATTCTATTCTATTCTATTCTATCTCCAGCCTGGAGCATCAAGTGTGTCCCTCCCAGGTGTCATTCCATGCAAAGTGGTTTTCCTCTCTGTTCCCCAGGGGTGGCACATCTAGCAGCAGCCCCAGATCCTGGTGGGGGGTGAGACCCTGAGGTCCATCAGACCTTTGATCCCATTCTGTGCTTCTGTGCTCCACAATCTCTCTGGAGGTGTTGAGGACCAGGCTGGACGAGGCCTTGAGTGACCTGTTCCAGTGGGAGGTGTCCCTGCCTATGGCACAGGAGGGTTGGAACTGGCTGAGCTTTGAGCTCCCTTCCAACCCAAACCATTCTATGCTTGTACGATTTAAAAACAACAAAAAAAACCAAAACAAAACACCCAAACAACTCAACCCTTAAAATACAACCTGAAGAGACTTTCCTAAAGCTCATGAACAGAAGAATTGGAGCAATCATCATTCCTGGAGGAGAGCCTCCTCTTTTCCCAGGTGTGGCAGATAGGGATTGCAGCTGTGCAACTTCCCTTCACACCTCCTGCTAAATGGATGCTTCGGAGCCCTGCAGATTTTGTGGCTTTCTGGGAGCCACAAGCCAGGCTGGAATCGTTATTTCAGGCTAGAGGAGAAACACTGCAGGTTGGAAATTTAAAATCCTCCCTCTGTGGTTTGCACATAACTTGCAACTTATGTTCCTCCTGACGTCCATAAAAGCTGAGGGCTCTCGTTACCGTTGTTAAATAGAGCCAGGGGGAGAGAGATGGAGGAGCTGGGCTGAAAGGTGGAGCAGTTGGGATAAAAGGTGGAGCAGTTGGGCTGGAAGGTGGAGCAGTTGGGATAAAAGGTGGAGCAGTCAGGCTCAAAGATGGAGCAGTCAGGCTGAAAGGTGGAGCAGCTGGGATAAAAGATGGAGCAGTTGGGCTGAAAGGTGAAGCAGTTGGGCTGAAAGGTGAAGCAGTTGGGCTGGAAGATGGAGCAGTTGGGCTGGAAGGTGAAGCAGTTGGGCTGGAAGGTGGAGCAGTTGGGCTGGAAGGTGGAGCAGTTGGGCTGGAAGGTGGAGCAGTTGGGCTGGAAGGTGGAGCAGTTGGGCTGGAAGGTGGAGCAGTTGGGCTGGAAGATGGAGCAGTTGGGCTGGAAGGTGGAGCAGCTGGGATAAAAGATGGAGTAGTTTGGCTCAAAGATGGAGCAGCTGGGCTTGAAGATGGAGCAGCTGGGCTGAAAGGTGGAACAGCTGGGCTGAAAGGTGGAGCAGATGGGCTGGAAGGTGGAGCAGCTGGGATAAAAGGTGGAGCAGCTGGGATAAAAGGTGGAGCAGATGGGCTCAAAGATGGAGCTATTGAGCTATTGGGCTGAAAGGTGGAACAGCTGGGCTGAAAGATGGAGCAGTTGGGCTGAAAGATGGAGCAGTTGGGCTGAAAGGTGGAGCAGTTGGGCTGAAAGGTGGAGCAGTTGGGCTGAAAGGTGGAGTAGTTTGGCTCAAAGATGGAGCAGCTGGGCTGAAAGGTGGAACTGCTGGGATGAAAGGTGGAGCAGATGGGCTCAAAGATGGAGCTATTGAGCTATTGGGCTGAAAAGTGGAACAGTTGGGCTGAAAGATGGAGCAGGTTGGCTGAAAGGTGGAGCAGTTGGGATAAAGTATGGAGCAGTTGGGCTTAATTATGACAGGAGGTTAAGGGTTGGAAGGGACTTCTGGGGATTGAGTCCAACCCTCCTGCCAAAACAAGGTCACCCAGGGCAGGGCATACACCAAAGCATCTAGGTGGGTCTTGAAAGTCTTTAGAGAAAGGAGATGTCACAACCTCTTCCTGGGCAGCCTGCTCCAGGCCTCCAGCACCCTCACACCAAACAACTTTCTCCTGGTGTTTCTTGTAGAACTTCCTAGAATCCAGGGAAGGGATCCCTGGAGATCACCTCCAACTCCCCTGCCCCAGCAGGGCACCCACAGGAGCTTGCTCAGGGGCACAGTGGGCAGCTGGGGTTGGAAGCTCTGCAGATGAAGAGACTCCACAACCTCTTTGGGCAGCCTGCTCCAGGCCTCCAGCACCCTCACACCAAACAACTTTCTCCTCCTGCTCAGCTGCAATAATAAAATAATAATAATAATAATAATGAGAAGGAGAAGAAGGAGGAAGAGAAGAAGGAGAAGAAGGGGAAATAAAAGGAGAAGAAGAAGGTGACAGAGGAGAAGGGAAAGAGAAAAAGGAGGAGGAGAAGGAGATGAAGGAGGAGGAGGAGAAGAAGAAGGAGAAGAAGAAGAAGAAGAAGAAGGAGAAGAAGGTGAAGAAAGAGAAGGAGATGAAAGAGAAACAGAAACAGAAGGAGAAGGAAGAGAAGGAAAATATGGAGCAGGAGACAAAGAAGGAGGAGGAGACAAAGAAGGAGATGAAGGAGGAGAAAGAGAAGAATGAGAAGAAGGAGGAGAAGAAGGAGAAGAAGATGGAGGAGAAGGAGGAAGAAGGAGAAGGAGAAGAAAAAGGAGGAGGAGAAGGAGAAGAAAAAGGAGGAGGAGAAGGAGAAGAAAGAGGAGGAGGAGAAGGAAAAGGAGGAGGAGAAGGAAAAGGAGGAGGAGAAGGAAAAGAAGAAGGTGAAGGAGAATGAGGAGAAGAAGGAGGGGAAGAATTGGGAATTCCACACTGAGCAGGCTTTCTGTGGAGTGGCTGAGAAAAGAACCCAGGAGGTCAATTGAGCAGAAATGTGAGTTAAGACAAAGCAGCTCTAAATTAGTAGCTGTCAGGAGAGAGCTTAGCTTGGCAGAAGCTGTTCAACTGGAGGGAGTCTTGGCCAAGGAAGAGTCTCTAGCAGGCTCATTAGCACAGGAGGAAGGTGAGTTTCCAGTTTAAGTGCATTTTTATCAAGGGAGAAGAATGAAAATCTCCTTCTCAAACTCAGGAATTTGAGGGTCAGGTTTCTGCCCTGAGCTCTGAGCCATCACTGAGCTCAGCTGAAATGCAGGAAGCATCCCAGGATACAGCCAGAAATGGATAGTTAGGGAGGCTGAGAGCTGGACAGGGAGGCAAGATGGATTAAAAAAACCTCTGCTTTAGGTGACTGCAGGAAAACAAAGCCCTGCAGCAGAGTACAGTCCTCAGGCCAAGTCCAGCCTCTAAAACACCTGAAAGCTTTGGGAGCCTGCCTGAATTTTTGCTCTAATTGCAGGAGGAAATCAGTTCAGCGAGGATTTGGGCAGAGATGGTGCTGCTGGAAGTCATAGAAGGTTGGATGCCTACAGCTTGCATGTCTGCTGCCAGCCACAGCTTCTGCAGAAGAGCAGCAAAATGCAGTTTGAGGAGCAGATTTGGGCTTCTGTGTACTTCCAGTGGTGGTTTAGCAGTTACCTGCTCCCCCCACCCCCCACCTTTTGAAATAGAATCATAGAATGGTTTAGGTTGGAAGAGACCTCAAAGCTCAGCCAGTTCCAACCCTCCCTGTACCATAGGCAGGGACACCTCCCACTAGATCAGGATGCTCAAGACTTCATCCAAGTTGTGCCAGGGCAGGTTCAGGTTGAATGTTAGAAGAGTGATTGGCATTGGAATGGGCTGCTCAGGGGAGGTGGTGGAGTCCCCATCCCTGGAGCTGTTCAAGACAAGCCTGGATGGGGCAGTTAGTGTCATGGTCTGGTTGACTGGCTAGGGCTGGGTGCTAGGTAGGACTGGATGAGCTTGGAGGTCTCTTCCAACCTGGCTGATTCTATGATCATAGAATCATAGAATCAGTCAGGGTTGGAAGGGACCACAAGGATCAGCCAGTTTGGCTTGAAGTCATGCAGGGTTGACTGATCATAGAATCAGTCAGGGTTGGAAGAGACCACAAGGATCTTGACTTCATGCTTGAAGTCATGTAGGGTTGGCTGCCTACAACTTGCATATCTGCTGCCAGCCACAGCTTCTGCAGAAGAGTAGCAAAAGGCAGTTTAAGGAGCAGATTCAGGCACCTGTGCACTTCCCCATGCTGGGTGGCTGTGGGAAGAAGGGAGCCCAAGAGGAGAAAGAAGAGTCTGAAGGAGACCTGGGGTCAGATCATAGAATCATAGAATGGTTTAGGTTGGAAGGGACCTCAAAGCTCAGCCAGTTCCAACCCCCCTGTGCCATAGGCAGGGACACCTCCCACTAGAACAGGTCACTCAAGGACTCATCCAACCTGGCCTTGAGCACCTCCAGGGAGGTTGTGGAGGTGCACAACCTGGCCTTGTGCACCTCCCTGGGCAACCTGTGCCAGTGTCTCACCACCCTCACTGCAAACAACTTCCTCCTGACATCCTGTTTAAATCTTGCAAGGAAACTTTTTTTTTGGTCTCATCCCACCCTGCCACCCAGCAGCAGCAGAAGGGTTTAGGTTTTGCCATCAGTGCAAAATGGCTGGGGGTGGGGGATGGGGTGGGGAAGGCTTCCCAGGGCTCATTTTGAAACAGCTTTTTTTCTTGCTTCTTTCCCACTCTGAATGCTGCTTTCTCCCCAGAGGAAATCACAAAGTTTCCCATCCTGAAGGAGAGATTCCTCCAGTCCCTGCGAGATCAAAGAAGGGAAGATGAAGCTGTGGGCTGTGTTCCCAGGCCCATCACAGCCTCCCTGCCTGACCACAGCTGGGCTTTTCTGCAGCATTTTGTCTCATCTTCCCCCTCAGCAGCAGCTGGGACCTGCTGCTGCTCTTCTACCTCCTGCTGGAAGGAGGCACAGGAGTTTGCTGCTGCTTTGGAGACCCCTGGGCAGACGACACAGGTCAGCTGCTGGGCTCCAGTTATTAATAGCTTCAGGAGCTGCTATTAATAGGCAGTTGGGAGCAGAGGCAGAGCTGCACTCCTGCAGCGTGGGGCAGCACATGGAGCTGGAACAGGGCACTTTAGTCTCAGCATTAGGAGCAATTTTGATTCCTTTGTGCATTATATAAATAAGTGAGGGAAGAAAGAGAGAAAGAGAGAGAGAGAGAGAGAGAGAAAAGGAGAGAGAGAGAGAGAAAAGGAGAGAGAGAGAGAGAAAGAGAGAGATGGAAGGAAGGGAGGAAGGAGAGAGGGAGAGAGGAAGGAAGGGAAGGAAGTGGGGAGGAGGGAGGGAAGGGAGGAGAGACGGAGAGAGGAAAGAAGAGAGGGNGAAAGAAAGAAAGAAAGAAAGAAAGAAAGAAAGAAAGAAAGAAAGAAAGAAAGAAAGAAAGAAAGAAAGAAAGAAAGAAGCAAATCAATCAATGTGGGACCTGTCAAGCATCTGCCCATCAGGCACAGCTTCTGAGTCTCCAGTTCCTCCTCTTTCCCACCATTGCTGCTGCCTCTCCATGGAGGCACAACTGCTTTGCTCCCCAAAGCCAACGTGGAGCAGCAGCTTTGGGTGCTCCGAGACCACAGGCTTCTGCCTAATTAAGTTTGCAATCTGTGGATTTGGTGTTTGGAGAGCAGCAAACCACTGGAGCAGCCATGCCAGAGCTGGAAACGATGAAACTCAAAGGAACAGTAGGAGAAAGATTAATATTTTAGTGTGTGAGAGAGAGAGAGAGAGAGAGCAGGAGAAGCTTCCAGCTCCTGTGTGTAGGGAGCTGAGCTTTGAAGTGCCTCGATGATGGATCTTTGCTTGTCATGGAGATTTTGTAACTGCAGCTGATTCAAACCTTTATTATGTTCTCAGTTTGCCAGCAGAGGAACTACAGTGAGGTGGTTTGAGCTGGGGAGCATCAAAGGTCAGGGCTGGGCTGGCCACTAAACGAGTGCCAGATGCTCTCCATGGACCCCTCTGCTTCCCCAAGGGAAGGAGGGAGAGAGGTTGATGGGGTGGGAAAGAAACTAACCCAGCTGGGATGGAAAGAAGAACAGTGCCATGGGGTAGAGACACAAGCCAGGATGGAACCCAACCCCTGATGGCAGTGAGGGCACCATTGGCACCACTGGTGCTGGGGGCAGGGACTGGACTTAGCTGCAGATGGGAACAGGATTCAGGAGCTGGGTTATGGAACTGGATTCAGGAGCACAGGGATGGAGATGGAAGGCAGAAGGGAGAGAGTCCTCCTGGGACAGCAGCCAGGGAAGAAGGAGGCCTGATCCTGGTGAGACCTCAGCTTGCTCCTGCAGATGCCCATCCATGGGTTGCAATCTCTTGTTGGGCAGTTGAGGGTCACCTGTGCTGTCCTCTCTACCCTGCAGGTGTCACCTCTGACTTCTTGCCCACCAAGGTGGGGCACAAACTGAGGCAGTGCCCTTGGTGTAGCCAGAAGCAAGTCTCAGGCAGAGCCTTTCTGCATCCCAGCCCTTGGCAGGAGCTGTCCCCATCAGCTTCTCCCTGCTAGGAGCTGCCCCTGGGCTATGCAAACCTGCCCTGAACTGCAGGAACTGCCTCAGTGAGCAGAGCCTGAGCTGGGAAGGGTCAGCACTGACCACAGCTGCTTCTGCTCTGGCTAACATCTGAGCAGAGACTATAAGCAAGAGCAGGGCCCTAGAAAGGATTTGCTGAGGTGGTGGTGGTGTAAGGTGCAGTTTGAAGAGCAGACCATCAGGCTTTCCTGCAAGGTCATCCTTTGCCCAGTCACTGCTGTCTTAGCCTGTAGAAACGAGCATTGAATTCCCTGGTGCCCATAGCTGCTGTGCAAAACCTTCCCCTCCCCTCTCTGGATCCAATTTCCTCGGATGAAACGCAGGAGATACCTGTCAAAGCATTGCCTTCATTTCTCACACTTGCTTGTCACTTGCTAACAGTCACTTGTGTGAGCTTACTGACGAGACAAATGGGCTGGGGTGACAGCAGCCAGCCCCTTCCCTTCTTGTATTTATTGAACTGTTAGAAATTGTTCCTTAAAAGCACCAAAAAAAATCACAAAAACTCCTGCCCAGAGGCTCGCTCCTTCCTTCCTTCCTTCCTTCCTTCCTTCCTTCCTTCCTTCCTTCCTTCCTTCCTTCCTCCCTTCCTCCCTTCCTTCCTCCCTTCCTCCCTTCCTCCCTTCCTCCCTTCCTCCCTTCCTCCCTTCCTCCCTTCCTCCCTTCCTTCCTTCCTTCCTTCCTTCCCTCCCTTCCTCCCTCCCTTCCTTTTCTTTGAAGATGCTGAGAGGGCTGCAGCAGCTCTGCTCTGAGGACAGGCTGAGAGAATTGGGGCTCTGCAGCCTGCAGAGGAGAAGGCTTCCAGGAGACCTTGGAGTGGCTCTGCAGGGGGCTGCAGGAGGGCTGGGGAGGGACTATTGACAAGGTCTTGTCATGAGAGGATGAGGATGAATGAGTTTGAAGTGGCAGAGGGAAGACTGAAACTGGATGTGAGGAATAAGTTGTTTGTAGTGAGGGTGGTGAGACACTGGCACAGGTTGCCCAGGGAGGTTGTGGCTGCTCCCTCCCTGGAGGTGTTCAAGGCCAGGTTGGATGAGGCCTTGAGTGACCTGTTCTAGTGGGAGTTGTCCCTGCCTATGGCACAGGGGGGTTGGAACTGGCTGAGCTTTGAGCTCCCTTCCAACCTAAACCATTCTGTGATTCTATGAGGAAGAACTTCCTTACTGGAAGGGTCCCAAAGCCCTGACACAGGCTGCCCAGAGAGGTTGTGGAGTCTCCTCTGGAGCCTTTCCCAGCCCTGTCTGGATGCATTCTTGTGTGACCTGGTCTAGATTCTCTGCTCCTGCTCTGCCAAGGGGAGGTTGGACTCAATCTGTTGAGGTCCCTTCCAACCCCTAGCATCCTCTGCTCCTGTGGTCCAGGGAGGAAGAGGGATGCAGAGCCCCAAGCCTTTGGGCCAGGTAAGCAATATCCTCCCTCTTCCACCTTACATGATTTTATAATCACCTTCAGCCTTCATTTTATTCTTCTGCCCATTCACTATTTTAATTATGATGATTTTGGGTTGGGGTTTGTTTTTTGTTGGTTGGTTTGGGTTTTTTTTTGTCTCCCTGGGCATTAAAGCCTCTCAGATTTTGCCTTTTTTTTTTTTTTGCTCAGCTATTTGGGCAGCTCATTAGAGACCCGGGCCAGGTGCTCATGATCAGAAAGTGAAAACAACTCCCGGGTTGTGCCAGGGGAGAGCCTCGGTGCTGAATTACTGCAGTTAAGCAGTGGCTTAACAGCTCGAGGCTCCTCTAACATTAGGCAGAGGTTTTTTAGACCTCTAATGCATGGCAGATTATGCTGCTTCCTGCACTGAAGGGCTTGAGGTTATTGTCTGTGGTTGGTGTAATATGGATCTGGGCAGAGGGGATGAGAGACAATCCTGTGCACGCTGCAGAGGAATTAGGTAATGCTCCCTCGTTGAGGACAAGGAATGATTTAAGTAAGGGGGGTGGGGGGGTGAGGGAGGAATCATAGAATTGAGTCATAGAATAGGTCAGAGTTGGAAGGGACCACAAGGATCAGCCAGTTCCAACCCCCCTGCCATGCCCAGGGACACCCTACCCTAGAGCAGGCTGCCCACAGCCTCTGCCAGCCTGGCCCCAAACACCTCCAGGACATGATCTGGCCCCAAACACCTCCCTGCAGGGGCAACCCATTCCAGCCTCTCACCACTCTCATGCTCAACAACTTCCTCCTCACCTCCAGCCTCAATCTCCACACCTCCACTTTACTCCACTCCCCCCAGTCCTTTCACTCTCTCAGAGCCTCAAAAGTTCCTCCCCAGCTTTTTTGTAGCCCACTTCAGATCCAGGAAGGCCACAAGAAGGTCCCCTGGGAGCCTCCTCTTCTGCAGCCTGCACAGCCCCAACTCTTTCAGGCTGTGCTCACAGCAGAGGTGCTGCAGCCCTCTCAGCATCCTCGGGGCCCTTCTCTGCACACTTCCAGCATCTCCACATCCCTCTTGTCCCAGGGGCTCCAGCACTGGATGCATTACTCCAGGTGGGCTCTCAGCAGAGCACAGCAGAGGGGCAGAATCCCCTCCCTGGCCCTGCTGCCCACACTGCTCCTGCTGCAGCCCAGCCTCTGCTTGCCTTTCTGCCCTGCAAGTGCACACTGCTGCCTCATCTTCAGCTTCTCCTCCACGAGCATCCCCAAGTCCCTGTCCTCAGGGCTGCTCTCCAGCCAGTCCCTGCCCAGCCTGGATTTGTGTTTGGGTTTGCCTCGACCCAGAAGGAAGAAACCAACTCACTCCACCACCAATAAGCAAAGCCCAACCCTGCTGCTTCGCTGCTCTTTTCTGCCAGGGTTCAGGCTAGAAGGGAGGGGGTTGATCCAACTTCAGATTTCACCCTGGAATGATTTAAATAAAGGAGGGTGGGGAAAGAAACCAACTCACCCCACTACTAATAAGCAAGCCCAACCCCACTGCTTAACTTCACTTGTCTAACAGGATCCAGGCTAGAAGGGATGGATCCAACTTCAGGTTTCACTCTGAAATGATTTTAAATAAAAGGGGGGATGAAACCAACCCAACCCATCACCAACATGCACCCCCAACCCCACTGCTTAGCTCTGGTCTACTAGGATCCAGGCTAGAAGGGATTGATCCAACTTCAGGTTTCACTCTAGAATGATTTAAACAAAGGAGGGGAGGGAAGAAACCAACTCACCCAACTGCCAATAAGCAACCACAACCCAACCCCACTGCTTAGCTGCTCATACAGCTCTTGTGTACTAGGATCCAGGCTAGAAGGGATGGGGATTGATCCAACTTCAGGTTTCACTCTTGTCTACAAGGATCCAGGCTAGAAGGGATTGATCCAACCTCAGGTTTCAATCTGGAATGATTTAAACAAAGGAGAGGAGGGGAGAAACCAACTCACCCCACTGCCAATAAGCAACCACAACCCAACCCCACTGCTTAACTGCTCTTACAGATCTTGTCTGCTAAGATCCAGGCTAGAAGGGATGGATCCAACTTTAGGTTTCACTCTGAAATGATTTTAAATAAAAGGGGGGATGAAACCAACCCAACCCATCACCAACATGCACCCCCAACCCCACTGCTTAACTTCACTTGTCTAACAGGATCCAGGCTAGAAGGGATTGATCCAACTTCAGGTTTCACTCTGAAATGATTTAAACAAAGGAGGGGAGGGAAGAAACCAACTCACCCCACTGCCAATAAGCAACCACAACCCAACCCCACTGCTTAGCTGCTCATACAGCTCTTGTGTACTAGGATCCAGGCTAGAAGGGATGGGGATTGATCCAACTTCAGATTTCACTCTGGTGTCATACCCTGACAAATCATCTCTGGTTCCTCTCATCCCTCAGCTGCCGGCAGCTGAGATCATCAAACCCTCCAGGTCACCTGGGAGTGCTAAAGAGCCCCCTAAGCTGCCCTGAGAAGCAGAGCAGTCAGTGGTGAGACAGGGAGGGAAGGAATCGATCTGGCAGGGCTCTGCTGGCAGCAGCCTGGCGCAGGCTGCTGGGGAGTTAATGCCTGTGGCCCTGAGTGTCACCGCAGGAGATAGATGCTGAGCTGCAGGAGATTGCTGCTTAGTGACTGAAACACGACCAGCAGAAGAAGGCTGCTCCCTGGCCAGCTTTGATGGGTGCCCCTTCTGTGCTTTTGCTGCTCATTGTGGCATGGGGCAGAGCAAAGCACAGCGGGAGGTGTCCCTGCCTATGGCACAGAGGGGTTGGAACTGGCTGAGCTTTGAGCTCCCTTCCAACATAAACCATTCTATGATGACCTCTTCTAATGGGAGGTGTCACTGCCTATGGCACAGGGGGTTGGAACTGGCTGAGCTTTGAGATCCCTTCCAACATAAACCATTCTGTGGTGACCTCTTCTAATGGGAGGTGTCCCTGCCTATGGAACTGGCTGAGCTTTGAGCTTTGAGGTCCCCTCCAACCTAAACCATTCTATGATCCTATGATATCTGCTTGTACATTGTGCAAAGCTGTCAATATAAAGCTTCATTCATTAACTTCCAGCTGGTTGAGTCTAGTCAAAAGTGTGTGTGGGTGGGAGGGACACAGATAACTCCCAAACCATCACACAAGGCTATGGTGTTGGAGTGGCCCTGGTAGAGTTAGCCAGGTTGGAAAAGACCTCTGAGATCACCGAGTCCAACCTATCACCTAACACCTCCTCATTAACTAACCCATGGCACTCATTCCGCCTCCTCTTCAACACCTCCAGGCATGGGGACTTCACCACCTCCCTGGGCAGCCTCTGCCAATCCCTGACCACTCTTGCAGCAAAGAAATTGTTCCTCCTCTCCAACCTAACCCTCCCCTGGCACAATTTAAGGCCATTTCCTCTCCTCCTATCACCTGATGCTAGGCAGCAGCAGCAGTTTTTCCATCCTGCTTCCTTACTCTGCTCTGGTGCAAATCCCCACCAGTTGCAGCCAGCAACTGAGGCTCTGAGAGGAGAGAGGCATCAGGATCCAGCCCTTAGCTAAAGCAGAGGCACTCAGGGCTGTGACAGCTCACAGCCTTCTCCTCTGTTCCCCTGGTTACAACTCATCCCTTCTCTCTCTCACTATGTGCTGTTATCTCCTGCATCTTCCTAGCCCACAGCCTGCAGTCCAAGTGCAATGCACTATGCAGTGGCACCAGGGTGGCACCAGGAATCTGATTGATTTTGCTGGCTTTGGGTCTTGGGAAGGCTGAAACTGAAGCCAGGTTCTGCCTTTCTAGCCTTCTAGCAGAAGAAAACTAGGAAGAACAACCAACCCCCCCCCCACCAAGATCTTGCCTTTTGGATCCTGAGAGCTAGAGCCAAGCTGGCAATTAAAAAGAAATGCAACTTTCTGCTTCTGGTTGAGCAGTCTTAGAATTCATAGAATCAGTCAGGGTTGGAAGGGAGCACAAGGATCAGCCACTTCCAACCCCCCTGCCATGCCCAGGGACACCCTACCCTAGAGCAGGCTGCCCACAGCCTCTGCCAGCCTGGCCCCAAACACCTCCAGGACATGATGTGGCCTCAACCACCTCCCTGCAGGGGCAACCCATTCCAGCCTCTCACCACTCTCATGCTCAACAACTTCCTCCTCACCTTCAGCCTCAATCTCCCCACCTCCACATTTGTTCTATTCCCCACAGTCCCTGAGAGCCCAAAAAGTCCCTCCCCAGCTTTTCTGTAAGCCCCTTAAGATTCTGAAAGGCCACAAGAAGGTCACTTTGAGGCTGGAGGTGAGGAAGAAGTTGTTGAGCATCAGAGTGGTGAGAGGCTGGAATGGGTTGCCCGGGGAGGAGGTGGTTAGGGTCCTGGAGGGGTTTGGGGCCAGGCAGGCAGAGGCTGTGGGCAGCCTGCTCTAGGGTAGGGTGTCCCTGGGCATGGCAGGGGGGTTGGGACTGTCTGCTCCTTGTGGTCCCTTCCAACCCTCACTGATTCTAGGATTCTATGACCTCTAACCTACAGCCAGCAGCTGGGTGTGCAAGCAGCAAGCCCCACCTGAAAAACACCAGCAAATTAACAGCTCTGACCCCTTTCATTTTGCCAATCCCACCACTTCTGCCCCTTCTTTTCAAAGCTTGCAACCCAGGTCCCCTCCCTGCCCAGCCAGCAGGATGCTTTTGCAGTGCTGCCGAGCACCCAGCAAGGGCAGCTCCAGCATGGAGCCCAACTAACAAGCCCCAGAGAAGTGATTAGCTCAGGTTCTGTGGAGTGTGTCAACTCTAATGAGAGTCTGCTGGAGTGCAGAGGGAGCAGCCAACCAAGGCACCCCTCGGGGTGGGGTCTCCCAGCTTTTCAGAGCCTGCCCAGCATGAGGAGGTTTGGCTGATTTGCACTGCAGACCTTGCTTGTGGCTATTCAGGGAGTTCTCCCTGCTGCTCCTGTTGATTTAGAACAAATTGTCCACTGCTGGGAGAGTTTCAGAAGGCTGGGGGAAAGCTGAGTTTGTATCACTGATAGAGAAGTGTTTAAGGTGGTGAGAATCCCAGGATTGCTTTCGTTGGAAAAGGTCTCCAAAACCATAGAAGAACAATAGAACCCTAGAATCAGTCAGGGTTGGAAGGCAGCACAAGGATCAGCCAGTCCCAACCCCCCTGCCATGCCCAGGGACACCCTACCCTAGAGCAGGCTGCCCACAGCCTCTGCCAGCCTGGCCCCAAACACCTCCAGGACATGATCTGGCCCCAAACACCTCCCTGCAGGGGCAACCCATTCCAGCCTCTCACCACTCTCATGCTCAGCAACTTCCTCCTCACCTCCAGCCTCAATCTCCCTACCTACAGCTTTGCTCCATTCCCCCCAGTCCTGTCACTCCCTGACACCCTATAAAGTCCCTCCCCAGCTTTTTTGTAGCCCACTTCAGATCCTGGAAGGCCACCAGAAGGTCCTCTGGGAGCCTCCTCTTCTGCAGCCTGCACAGCCCCAAGTCTTTCAGGCTGTGCTCACAGCAGAGCTGCTGCAGCCCTCTGAGCATCCTCGGGGCCCTTCTCTGCACACCTCCAGCATCTCCACATCCCTCTTGTCCCAGGGGCTCCAGCACTGGATGCACTACTCCAGGTGGGCTCTCAGCAGAGCACAGCAGAGAGGAAGAATCCCCTCCCTTGCCCTGCTGCCCACAGGTGCTCTTGAAGCAGGTTGCTCACAGTCCCAAACGACATCATCTGCAATAATTCCAGGAATGGGCATCTCCCACCTCTCTGGGCAATCTGGGACAGGCTCATCCCACCCTTAGTGTCAATCATTTCTCCATCTTCTCTAGTCTGAACCTCCCTCTTTTAGTTTCAAACCATCATCCCTTGTACTGTGCCATCCAAGCTCTGAGAGCATCTTTTGACTCTCAATTTTTTAGTGTAAGTTGTATTTAGAGGCTTTTTTTTTTAAACAAGGATTTTATTTCATGTGTTGTGCTCAGCTGTGGGAGCTTTTTTTGGGGGGGGCAGAATCCCCTCTCTTGCCCTGCTGCCCACAGATTCTCTTGAATCAGGTTGCTCACATCTTGACCTTGCAATGGTTCCAGGGATGGGCATCTCCCACCTCTCTGGGCAACCTGGGACAGGCTCTCCTCACCTTTAGTGTTAATCATTTCTCCCTCTTCTCTAGTCTGAACCTTTCTCTTTTAATTTCAAACCCTCACCCCTTGTCCTGGGCCATCCAAGCACTGAGAGCATCTTTTGACTCTCAATTCTCTTGTGCAAGTTGTGTTTGGAAGCTTTTTTTCTGAAACAAGGATCTTATTTCATGTGTTGTGCTCAGGTGTGGGAGCTTTTTTGTGGGGGGGCAGAATCCCCTCTCTTGCCCTGCTGCCCACAGCTGCTCTTGAAGCAGGATGCTGACAGCCCCAAACAGCTTGAACTTGCCATGATTCCAGGGATGAGCATCTCCCACCTCTCTGGGCAACCTGGGACAGACTCATCCCACCTTTAATGTTAATCATTTCTCCATCTTCTCTAATCTGAACCTCCCTCTTTTAGTTTCAAACCCTCACCCCTTGTCCTGTGCCATCCAAGCACTGAGAGCATCTTTTCACTCTCAATTCTTTCGTGTTTTGGAGGCTTTTTTTTTTTAAGTCAAGGATCTTATTTCAGGTGTGGAGGCTTCTGGAGGGGGTGGCCCTTGCCCTGCTGGCCACGGCTGCTCTTGCTGCAACCCAAGATGATGCAACCCTTTGTTGTGTGGCTTCCTCTTGAAACTGGGAAGGGGAAAAGCAGCTGGAAGAAGTGTGGCTGTGGGCTGAGGCAGGAGGGGTTCAGCTCCACAGCCTGATCCTCTCACTTTCTCCCTTCTTGCTGCAGTTCTTCCAATGCCTACAGTGACACACAGTGGTGATGAGTTTCTGCCGTGCCAAGGCACTCGCAGAGGACATCGTAGGGGGTGACAATGGTGACTGCCAAGCTCCCCATACAGGAGCCTGTCACCCTGGGCTGAATCCACTTGCCGATGTGGTTTGGCCTGCAGGATGCTCACCACATCTGGCCAGAGAAGGAGGCTGTGGAGCTCTTTTGGACTCTTCCATCCCATGTGTTGCCCATTTACTACGGAGTTTTCTCACAGTCAGCAGAGAATTGTGCCTCCCCTAAGCTGATTTGTACCATAAATGTCACACTCAAATCCTCTTTAATTTTTTTTTTTTTTTGCAACAATGCAATATTTAATTTTTATTCCTTTTTTTTTTGTGACAATGTAATTTTTTTTAAATTTTTTTTTTTTGTTTGTTTTAATCCCTCATGTCAGCAGCCATGAAATTGGAAGTCAGCTTTTGGCTGTTGTGTCTCCCCTGCCCACCTTGTGCTGGAGAGCCCAGCAGGGAAATGAGGCTCAGTTGCTCAGAAGAACATTTTTTTCAGTGCCACTGGATGTGGTCACCCTTCAGTTCAAGGTAGTGTGTTGGCAGGGGGAGGCTGATGGCACTTTTCATCAGCATGATTCCACTCTGCTATTCCATTGCTCCATTGTCCAAGAATTTATATTATTATTAATTCTTATTATTATTTTAATTCTTCTTATTAGTAGCAGTATTTTTCTTCTTCTTCTTAGAATCATAGAATCAGTCAG